>LUCM01006139.1:0-106673 GCA_008360955.1 Fasciolopsis buskii
TTCAGTTTCTGGGTGGAGATACGGCTATTTGAGACCAATAATGTTTCTGAGAGACAGCAAATATCAAAGATTGCGGCGGCCATCTCTGTGAACATTTTGACATTGTCATCTAGCAGGGGTTCAAAAGTGAAGTCGATAGATGAAAATGAAAGGGATTTTTGAAGAAGAATAATGTTGTTGCGTGAAAAGTTGCGGAGGCGAACTCGGATTTGAGTTGTTTGCCTGAAGGAATCGGAGGCTGACCTCGAGTATATTTTGGGCCTCAACAGAAGCAGACAATGATCAGTACTTGAAATTGGAGCACGCAGTTTCAGTGAAAATAAATCGGGTTGTTGGTAATAACTCTATCTAAAATGGAACCGCTTCTGGTGGGAGAAAAGCAGCGATCAATCAAATCAAACACAGCCAGTGGTAGGTTAATGCATGATTAAAATTGCCTACAATAATATGCAGTTTATCCTCAAGAAGAGGAACAATAAATACTAGAAAGGGGTCGAAAAGAGATGCGATATTTTGTTGAGAGCTAAAAGGGGCAATATATAGGTTCGTTATGATTGTACTGGTATGGCGAGAAAACCTAGGATCACACTGTGTCAAGAGACAGTCAATTCCGTTTAGCAAGTACGTATAAATAACTTCGAACTTGCCCGACAAGGAGTTTATGTGTGTTACAACAGTGCCTCCAGTCTTCTTGTCCGAAACCCTGTCCTGCCGATGGAGTCTGAAGCTGTTTATGGAGATGAGTGAATCAGCGATATCGCGGTTCACACACGGTTCTTGTATGCAGATTACACAAATGTGAACGTGGGTCGGTGACTGAAGTGCGGATATTGATACTCACTAATGCCGGAATGGAAATCTTTGTTGGAAGGTTGCATTAAGGAGCTGGCTGCCAGCCAGCACGAGTGCCTCTTTTGGATGCATTAGAAGATCTTTGAGGTGCATCAGTGCGTGATCCTAATCCATGTTGAGAAACAAAACGGTTTTAAACTACTATAATTCCGATCCACTGTAGCGGCGAACAGTGACCATAATCGAGCCAAATATCGGACTAGAAAACAACGAAATAAGGACGGGACAGAGTTTTAGTGCTTCCAGTCAAACGTGTTGCGCAGATCTCAATTCAGTTCAACTCAGTTCAGTTCAGTCTCATTACTGATAACTTCGCTTCATTTCAGGTCCTTTGAGTCCATTTCAGTCCAATTCAGTCTAGCTTACTTTAGTTCAGTTCATCTGAGATGCAATGAATTCAGCTGATTTCATTTCAGATGAACCCAGTCCAGTTCTCGTCAGTGTAGCTCAGTACACTTCACTTAAATTCGTTTCATCTGCGTAGTGATTAGTTCAGTTAATTTCAGTTCATTTCAGTTCACATGGGCTCAGGTTATTTCATTCCAGCTAAATTCAGTTCCTCTCAGTAGTATGTTACACAAAAGTGAAGGGCGGTAATAACCGCGAAACCGGTTGTGCTTCCGGGGAAATTTTTTCGTCCATACATATGCAAAACATACTATTGAGAAAAAAATCCAATACTTCTGGGCCTTGTGTCCTATATCTGAAAGTTAGCCTTACCTGACCGACGAAAATGCTCCGACGAATCACAATGTGATTCTTAAATGGACTTATCACCCACTCACCCTTCTAACGATTCAAGTGAGATTCTAGTGAGTGAACTGAGCTCTGTTCACTTTAGTTCCGTTCCGTTCAGTTCAGTTCTTCTGCGTTTTTTTTTCATTGATTTCATTTCATTTCACTTCTCTTCATCTCAGTTCAGTTTACTCAGGGTGAATTCACTTGAATTCAGATCAGTTCAGTTCAGTTCGGTTCATTTCAATTCTCTTCACTTCATTTCAGTTCCATTCAGTTCTGTGCAGTTCGGTTCATTCAATTCAATTTAGTAAATTTCTGTTGATTTCAGTAAACTTCAGTTCACGGCTGAGCATTTCTGTTCTGTTAACTTTAGTTTGATTTAGGCCAATTGATTTCTGTTCAGTTTATCTCGGTTCATTTCAGGGCTGTTCATTTTAGTTCAGTTCATTCCCATTCATTTCAGTGCACTTCACTTCAGTTCAGTTCTGTTTAGCTGAATTCAACACAGGTCAGTTCAGTTCTGTTCAGTTGAGTTCTTTTCATTTGATTCCCATTCCGCGAATTTCTGATTTTGTTCCGTTTGTCTCTATTTACTTCTTAGTATGCTTTTCTTGTTATTTTCTTTTGTTTATTTCGTTGTTGCCTCTAATATGCTTTTACGCCCTCTCTTTTACTCTCATTTCTTTTCTTATCTTACCGTCATTTCCACCCAAGTTTGGAATGAAGACCAATTAGTAAATGAGCAATTTTGCATAGGAAATTACTGGTTGTAAACGGAATCAAAGGGGAAAATGTGGACATAAGCTGGCGCAGCTCCGAATGCGGTCGGAAATTCCGACGTGAATGTTAGAGGAGCCCAAATTACCTGGTGTATTTGAATTTCGTCAAAGTCGACGAGATAATTCCCCTGTAATTCGAAAGTCAACAATTTTGAAGGAGGAAGGCAAAAAACGAAATGGCATGCAATACATGAGCATCCATTTTGAATAGTTACAATCACAAAGCCTAAGAATTCTGAGATTCTTCTTTGATCTATTTTTCTTTCGCCTGTTTAATGCTGCAGTTACTTGCCATACCACATCGCCCTCTGATTTCCCGAAACTGTTTGCACGAAATGATCGACATCAAAACTATGGGAAGCCATTCGTTTCAGGTGGGGTCCAACTTCAAATATGTTGCACTGGAAATCTTCATGCCAATAGCATGTCACTGTCATGCTTGACGGCTCCCTTCTGAAGTTCAGACCAGTAGGCAAAAGGATAATCGGCCTGTCCATCGATCCCATATTTGGTAAATAGCTGCGGTCGCCTTCTCTCTGTTTACAAATAGGAAAGACAATCTCCGTAATGGTGCCTGACCGATGGGCTAAATGCAAAATCACAAAACCAGAATGCGTCAAATGCCAGTCGGTATAAGAACCAGCAGCAACTGTCTTACAGTTACACCCCACATGATGTTCATAGTCTGCGCACTGCAGAAGCCTATCCTCAAATCACTCATAGTCTGCCTTGCCGAATTTTAAAGCACACCAAATTCGGATTCTTCATTCTAAGGGACTAAAGAGAATCACATTGCTACCAGCGTTGTGTACCGCGTGGTGTACCCTCTATTGGACACATCCCTGTCACCGAGACGATTCACGTACTCAGTAATTTATAAAGACCATAATGTTGAACGAGGAGGTGGTTCAGCTGGCCTAGTTTGTTTTGGATGCATTGGTCCCATTTTTGCAGACATAGGAAGGAGAGTTAAAAAAACGCATCAACATACATTCGTGCACATCTATAGATCACAAACACCTGGTTCGTTGTATCGTTCCAGTACTGAGGTCACTCTGACCCAGTTACCCGAAAAGTTACTTTTTCTGAGAACAGCCCACAGGATCCTAGATGACGTTCATGAACGTGACAACTTTAAGGTACACCATAAATCTATATCCCCATACATGCTGAAGTGTGTCGGGTTCTCCCCTCCATTTGGCATGCATTGTGTTCGTTGGCGTTATTGTCAGGAATCAATAGCAGTCTACTCTCTCACTCACTCTCATATCAGCGTGTTGGCCCATCGATCGATAGATGACGCAGACAGCGTCTGACCGTTCGGTGCCCTGATAGTGCACTTGACCGTCAGTCAGTTATGCGAATACACACAACGACGCACGAACGCACGCACAAATTCAAAGGGAGTCATCCGAACCGTTAAACACGACCTAGTCTGCAGTCCGACAACCAGATTTTGGAAGTGAAACAAAACAAACAGACAGCCGGAAAAAACAAACAGACAGCAGATCTCATGAAAGCCATCTGGACCACCTCATGTTTTGTTACAATGTGCTTTGCATGGGCGGGTTGATGGAATCACTAAACTATCCATGACATATTCCGTGCACGTGAGCACGCCGTGGTGATGGTTGAGTTGGTAGTGGTGGTGCTTTGGGTTTTCTAGAATCCGGCTCGGTCGAAAATCCTCTATTGGAATGCTTATGTGGATACGAAGGTCCATAGCTGACGTGGTCACCGTAGAAGCACGCAATTAACCGTTGAAATTTAATGATCTGGTTAGGTGCGAGTAATTGAGTTGAACCGAGGCAGCGTTTGTAACGCATATGTATCACTGATTAAAGCAGTAAATCAAAGGTGAATTTCGTATTGAATAGTTCGGGTACGAAAGCTCTGAATTATTGCAGTTTTTCTAATGTGAGACTTTCGAAGTCTTACCTGCCGAGCTGCATGTTTACCTGAGAAAATTTCCACCCGTTTTTATTGTTGCCGAGAATGAATGTGATTAATTTGGACCTAAGTTGTTTCGGGAGTGGATTGTAGAAATTAAGTTGGGTTGGCCTGTTACCGATAGGAAACACTCACGGTCTTGCACGTCTGATTTTTAGATAGTTAGAGCTCGTTGAGCATGCTCTGAGCTTTAGGCATGAAATTCAGCTCTCGATTTGCATATTCAAAATTGTTTCTCTCAACTTTCTGCAGGACTTGTCGATAATTACGTAGCCTTTAATGAGCAAAGCTATGTTGCCAATCATTCGGGAACTTATAGACATTTTCCCGTCAGTTCTCGTTAGTGCACACTGAAATAGTTTCGACCCGTGAAGTGTTGCCTGAACAACGGAATAACTAAAAGATAGTACATTTTTCATGAAGACATAGAACGTGCGTAGTGTAGTCTTCAAAAATCCCCCTCTTCCGGTATCAAACATGAAAGGCTGTGGTATCCCGTAGGAGTCACTGATACACACCGACAGAGAGTTATTGTAAGTGGACTGAGGTGGTAAACATATGTGCTACACATAAAACATCAAATATGACTCTATCTATCAATGCCTGAATTTTGTGTTATCTTCGTTCACACGCATCCAGATGATAATTATGCCAATCTCATTCATAGCAAGCGACTAGTTTTGTATGGTGAAAATATCTACCGCCGATTTGTCAACGCATCGTGATGGTAATAAGAGGCTCCATTGTGTGAGTGTAGTTCATAAGTCGATCGCTGAGCTTTGCAAGTCCTCTTCAGGACGTTGTTCAGACTATGAGGATTTGATTTGCTGATATTGATACAGTCTTTCGTTTTTGATTTTCTTACAAGTCGTCAAATGGACTTGATTCTGGGGCATTAGACGGACACTGAATAAACCTCTTTCTGTTCTTCACAACTTCTCGCTCTATGAAGTGTCTTACTCCATTAGGTTGAGCAACATTGATGGAGCTACTATTTGGCAGCAAATATTCCTCGGTGTACATTGGTGTTCTCACCACTGACGTTAGATCTAAAATCGCCAAGTGAATGTTGTCAGCGGCTCACATTGCTGTGTCGGCGTGAAAACCTTTGGATTGTCCGCGATCAATGGCTTCACGATGGCCCGCTTTCCAAAGAAGAATAACCATGAACAAGTTTGGAAACTGTATTCAAATTCAGCCAGAAGTCTATATATAATGATTGAAAAATGATCATATGGCCAAACGAGGATCAATGTGATTGAGTGGATTGGATGAGAAGGTATGGACGCCGGTTGATTGCCTTACTGGAGTGAAGGGTAGACAGCGGTTATTAGTCTTTAGTAAGCGTGAATGTGACGTGTGAATGAAATCACTGACCCGTGGTTATGGGCGCCATGACTACACTGCTGTTAGGATTATTCAAGCCTGTCGTTGACTGATGTTACCAGAGCACCTGTCAATGGTTTAGTCGAGTAGGGATTGGAAATCTGTCAGCAAAGTATTTTCAAGGAGAATTCTCACACACATCAGTTGTTCATAGATCATCCTTCACCAGGTATGGTCGGCCTCTTATTTTTCAAAGTAGAATTTACCTTACCTATGCTCCATACGTTTTTCATTCCATCTCGATGTTCTAGACTATACCATGATTTATCCTTCAGGGTAACTCGATTTCAGTTTGTGGAGCACCATAAGTAACACCTGGTGCACAATTCCATTCTAGCGGCGTCATAGAAATTGTTAGTGAATAAACCTCTAAACCGAACAATGCTCACCGGGTTCACAATAAAGCTGACGGATTACGCGTAACTGGCACCGGCCGGCAACTCGGGTCAGTGATGTTTCCATCGGTCCACATCGGAGATTGATTTTGGTAACACTGCAAACTTGATGATTAATTGGTGTTAGACGGTAATATGTTGTCGCCTGGCTCTTTGCCAGGTCGGATTTAGTGCGACTTTACGTGGTTCTGTTGCAACATCCACGAGGTCGGAGCTCCTCCGAAGGAAAGTTGTAAGCGCCTGATCTGAAAAGTGAAAAGTTAAAGGAAAACTCGTGATCCGAAGCTCAGTAAGCATATCAGCCAGCACCAACACTTACAAAATAAGAATCAAGAAAGCAGCACATCTGACCCGTTAGACCCTCCAAGTTTCAAGGTCGCGGTTGCCAGCTCCCTCGTCCCGCGTGGTGGGTTCTTGCGGGTCAAGGGACATGCCCCAAGCACTACACACAAGCCGCAAACAGGTCATAAAAATGTTTTTAGTTAATCGCTTTCCAGTCTTTGCTTGAATGGCGGTCTTACCGGGCGACACGGTACGTAATGCACTACTTGTTGTCATGATGCTCTGCTCCCTGGACCTATTGGGATATTGTGGAACTTCATGTTTTAAAGCGAGTTCTTTTGAATAACTCCAAGGACTTCTTATTCAACGTCAAGCTAATTTACAGCATTTTTAGAGTATTTGTAAAAGAATTTAGAATATTGTGGCAGAAGGTACACAGGCTTGTGTAGCGACAATTCTAACTCTACCTTATTTACCGTCTGAGACCTCGTTAGCATGGTTGTACTTCGGTCTGCAGTAGAGCACTGTAGTAGGTAAAAATCTCCGTGGGATTACACGGATGCAGCACATCTGCAGAAGTGCATTCAAAGAAAACAACACCTTTTATGGGTTCTATGAAACCTGCCTACTACAGTGCTAGTGGCATCAATCGATAGGTATTTGTGACATTATTTAAGATAAGGTGGAATGAGGTACAAAGCTTAGGGAGTACTGCAATTTATGCGGCCCTCCAAATCGATTCATGCAGTCTAGTACATGAGAAATCATTAAGTGGTACCTCAGGACTTTGTGGCTTTTATTCATGTGAGGAATGTGAACAGGTTAAAATAAACGGAGTAAAATTAAAGTCACACCTAAAACATGCCTCATCTTCACAAGATTATCTGCCCACGTTTGATTCCTCAAGACTGGCGCTCATCAACTAACTGCGTAGGAAGATATCCGCAGTTCAAAAGACAGCCAAGTATCAAACTTTAACTCTGTCGGATGCGCTGATCATTTTACGTGGGGTCCGTGGAAATTTGGATTCTTATCTTAGATTTTCTAACGAAGCTCTAGAAAAATGCCCTAGGTTTGAACGGCAGAAACGAAGGAGAAACTTCAAGGATTAGAGTTGGATTTGTGTTTCTACTTCATACTTCGGGATTTGTTTTTTTGGTAGGTTGACTAATCCGTATTGTAACTGAGTATACTCCATTGAGATTTGGTGACACGAACTGTAAGGACATCGGAACATAATTAGTATGATCAACATGAATCATGCGCTCTGTGTATGCTGCATCCCATGAGCAATAGAAATGCAAGACACGAAAGCAGCGACTGATCACATAGTACTTCTGACCAACGAAGACTGATTAAGTGAACAATAAATGACCGGATTCCCCCATTTTATTGTGAGTGCTTTTATGGTTTTATGTTTGAGAAGTGCACAGATGCCACGTCGAGACGGGAATCAAAGTCTTTAGTATCTTCGTCTACGAGGAGATGTTTTATTATTTGCTGAGAGCATGAATGTGATGGACGGGACATATCCTTATCCTCTGGGATCCACCGCACGAGCCTGAACCAAGGAGCATCGTCGAATTACTTTAGGCTGACTGCAAATTGTGGTTTCTCAGTAAGATGACAATGGGCTGTAAGATTCGAACTATTTTTCTGGTGGGGGAATGAAGTGCGGTTGATCCACTTGACTGTCGATCCTCTGAGGACTGGACTAGATACCGTCAGCTGACGAACGCATACAGCAAAACGCGATCGACTGCAAAATAAGACAATCGGCTTCATTTCAAGACCAGTGCTAGTTGGAAACAAACGGCGCCTAAAATGTTCACCCTATCAAGGTAACGGATCTCTGTAGGTTTTGTCACCTAATCTCGCACGTAGTTTCCGCGGTTATTTTGATGCTGTTTCAGTTAGTTGCTTTCGGCCCCATACGAGCTATTCGGTATTATTGATGTTGATGTTGACACAAAATGTGATGTATGGGTGAGATTGCTAGCACTCACTTTGTCTCTGGTTCCTATTTACTTCATGGTAAAGGTAAGCCTAGACCTGCAGCAAAATAGCGTCGCAATTAACAAATGAGTGATTTGAAGAAAAAGTTCGGATAGGCCACTTTAATGCCGAAAGTGGGAATATCCTTGCTGTCCATCGCTGAAGTAAAGCAGATATACGAAAGAAGTTTGACAATGAGGAGCCAGCGGTACAAGCACGACTGAGAGTCAGTGATTCTTTCAGGGGTAAGTGAAGAATGAGAAAGTTTCAGACAATGTGGATATTTGTAACAAGCTCTAGATCAAAATGCCTTTCTTCCAAGACGATAACTCTTATCCTTATCGAGCCGGAATTATAAAAAGTTGGCTTGATGAGAGCTCTTTCATAACAGTCTAGGCCCCCGGATATAGACGCATGCGAAAGGAATATGAATCTATTTAAATTTAAAGCCTTTGCCTGCCCACAAATATCAGAGCATCAGAGATTGAATAATCTCTGACAAAAAGTTTGAAACGAACTACCAACATCATTTGAAGTTTGATTGATCGGTTACATCATCGGAAGAATCGGGGATGTTAGTGCGGTCAATGGCGGAAATGTGAGATATTAAAATGTGCATCAGTAGGTTTCCCTCAATATGTTATTGACGGTGTTTATTTTACTGGACTTCCCGGAGTTATGATGCCACATAATGTGATCGAATCTGTCTGTGTTGTTTGTAATTAAAATGGCAGTACGTAATTCAGCCACCCACAATAATGCATGGATTGGGACAACTAATCTGTGCTAGAATAATTCCGACCCTCGCTGCACAAATGAACAAGAGGAGAAACCCACAGAGTTTATGTTCAAGACAGGAGGAATCCCGATTAGTGGAATGTGTTCGGTCCAACGGAATTTGGAACGCTTGAACTACACGACTTTCTGTCGCTACCATTCTCATTGGCTGGTTTTCTATGCAGAATAGCGATAGGCTGTACCGGATGATATCACGTGACTTGCACGTAGACTCACCACATTAAATTTGGAGCCAAGTGATCTGGAGCTGGGTGAGGGGGCATTTTTTTCACGATTTGTATCTGAATGGTATTATCAGGCGGCATTCGCGCAAAGACAAAACGCATCTGTGCTGGTCCGAGTGTAACAACTATTTCAATCTTCGATCAAGCAACTATTTCCCTCAATTCTGGCTAGACGCAATGGGTGTCAGTGGAGCCCACAACCCAGGCGGGTTGTGGATAAGTAGTCTCGCTCCAAAATCAAACGCGTGATAAATGAAGAGGGATGGAGAAAATTAACCACAACAATGTCCATCATCAATATAGCGTTAAATAGAACTCCTTCGTCACCTTTATTTTCACTTTCACCATTTTTTGTCACAAGTGCAGTTACTTCTGGAATGAATGAATTCTCAGCTAAATGCCCAACTGAGATGAACTCTCCAGGTACAACCGTCAAGGCGCAGATATCTGATCGATCTGAGTGGCACCAGATTTTAGTGAACTGTGATTTGATTCACTTGTACGGTTGTACTGCTGATGATTACTAATGATACGAAAAAGGCCAGGCAGTAACCCCGGGATTTCCAGCTGTTATTTGTGCATTGGCACTGCCACAGAATGAATGGAAAATAATTTCCCAGTACTAAAATTCAGGAAGATATATAAAGAAACGGTACCCGAAAAGCCTACGGTAGATTAGAAACTTCACTTGGATATTCCACGAAATACCTAAATACTTCCTTGATGAGACACATGCAACATTTATTTATGAACGTATCTGGTTGACCACCTAGCACAGTGGTAGATTATTCGTTCCAAATGGTCGCTTCGCGGTTTCCTATCCAAAATGCTACATTTATAACAGGCTTTCTCATCGCCTCTTGCCAGCCGATCAGTTTGTCAGTGTTTCCACGGTTTTGGCTACAACTGCAGTTAGATGCAGGTGTAAGTTTGGCATAGTTTGTCTTATATGAGGCGATTTATGGCCAAATAGATCTCGTAACTTGTTCGATTTGTCATTTGCCCGGCATACAAACAACAGAGAATAAAGCTGATTTTGGTTCTATGCAATACCGCATACTGGTTTACTATTTCGTTATTAGATTTTAGAACTATGTCGATACTATCAAGAACGACTATCGAACTGCTCTATTAGGAACTCGATTCCACGGGTAAGAAACGTTACTCTTCTCACTGGTCTACTTTTTCGCGCCTGCAACGAATGCTTCGTAAATTGTCAGAGACGAAGTCGTAAACGAGCGTACGCTTGCCAAATATTGTGGAAAAAGGTAAATTCCAGTACAGTTTGAAATAATGTTGAAATAAATTGAAAAATGATAATTCATAATGTTATAGACTTACTCACAACTAATGCCGGTGTAAACTTGACTAAATGTCATTAGTATTCCTGTTGTACACAGAATTAAAAATGTCCCTGTTCTGACCTGGGTCTACTTTTTGCATCAAGTGATTCAGATGAGCCTCCCTCTGTAGCAGCCTGACAGCAGGAACGAGGCTTAAAGCATACATCACAGACACGCACGAACACACACACACATCAAGAGAAAGTGCAAATTCAACCATTAATTTGGTATTTCTTTTTTGCTTCTCGTATGCCCTTTGCTAGAGATCTGAAAAAAGAATAGTTTCTCAAGCTACTGAAATGTACAAACTAAATTTAATTACGTTATACATTACAAAAATAACGAAGTTCAAAATAGCGGATCCTACACTGTGGGTCTAGAAAAATGTTTGCGCTTTCCACCAGGAGTAGATGATGAAAAACTCCGGGAGAGAGGGTAGGTTACTTGAAAAATTCCGGAAACGAAACCTTTTTGAGACACTGGCAATGCAAAGGGAATGTATGGGATATGGGTTCATTGGTTTGCATTACTAGGTCTTTGATGATGGTTGCAGAAGTTCCTGAATAGTTCGTGCATGTCTCAGAACCAGGATGGGTCCGTGAAAGATCATTCGCTTGTGGTCTCCAGTCAAATGGTTAATTGTGAGGAATACGTACAAATACTGTGCTATTAACCATCAACAATTTCTACTACTATAATGGACTGTCTACTGGTGTACAACTGTCCGTGACAGTCGAGCTGGAATCGATAAGAACATCAAAAGCACCAATGGAATAGGATCTCTTCCATGGCCTTGTCACTCCTCTGGTTTGGTCCCAGTTGAAATCACGCCAAAAGAAAGATTATACTGGTGAGACAATTACTACGTTTTCATATTTTGCAAAATGGCGTCATAACCGTTTGGAAAGCAAATAAGGAGAATATTCATCGATCAACCACTGGAGAGGAAAAAACAATGATAAAGAGACACCACCGGTAGAATACCTTTAAGCAAATGACAAACTCGGCATGTCCGTCCTTCTCGGTCTTGGACTGGCATGATTTCAACTGACTGGTCTGTAGCAACCGTCAATAACGAAGCTATGCTGCATAGCGTCACGTGATATGTTCCTGGATTCATCACGGCTTTGTTGGATGGAGTGACTTTTTCACGTTTTTTACTAAAGTGACCGAAAATTCCATAATCGGTTAAGTGACAGGACTAATAGCTTGATGCGACATGGTGACTAGATACACGATTTGCATGACAAGATGAACTGTAACTTCGAAGACCTTCTACAGTTCTGCTATACTGGCGGGAACTTAGGTAAAAACCAACTGGTTGTAGTGGTCGGTTTTGGCTCAAAATTAATACATCAATACTATTTCGATATTTTATGTAGTTTCGCACATGCTGTTGATATGAATTAACAAGACTTTCAATTACTGTAGTGCTATTCCTAACGTTGAGTTCGTAGTTCTGAGTGAAAAGAATCAACAAAATATTGCACGAGCATAAGAAAGCCGAGAAATCACTGATAAGCAGCTAAAAATCACGACAAACTCAACGCTCATCTGCTACATCTCTTTGCAGAATGGGCACAGTTTAACTCTATTAAGGCCGAGGGGCACCAAGCGGTTTCATGCCATTGCCCGGGGAGTGCTATACCTGGGAGAAAACCTAGAAAATCTAGTTAAGACCTCAAAAATAGAAAACGCACTTTTTAATATGCGCTTACGTGCTGCCTATCAGAGGCGGGTTCCCACTTGCACTCGATCATATGTCACTGACAGTACATCAAGTGATAGGACAAACGATGTCTTGGAAATGGATAAGATTATGGACCCGACCGTTGAGGAGGCTGTGAGTTAAGCTAGCCATATATATATATATATATATATATATATATATATATATATATATATATGTACGGCTTCTGTGCACACTCCTGTTGCTACAGATTCGATTCTGGTGAGAAACATCAATCAATTCGATTGTACAAGTATGTGGATGTTTGGACGAGAGAGCACCGGGTACCCAATACCTGACGAGCGACAATAACCGCGAAACCGGTCGTGTGCTCCCGAGCAAATTTTCTTCACGCATCCAAATACTACTTCCTGCTTCTATATATACACACGTATATCCTGGGGCATTCTGCTCTCCTTCCTAAGGTTCACTCAGCCAAACTCACAAACAATCATCAACGAATCACACTTATCATTCTTCTGTGGACTCTTCGACGAACAGCTTCCATGCACACTCCTCATGCTACACATTCCATTCTGGTGAGAAATATCAATTCGGAGTGTACAAGTATGTGGATGTTTGGACAAGAGAGCATCGGGTACGCATACCTGACGAGCGACAATAACCGCCAAATCAAACCTGTGCTCCCGAGCAAATTTTCTCTACGCATCCAAATACTACTTCCTGCTTCTATATATACACACGTATATCCTCGGGCATTCTGCCCTCCTTCCTAAGCTTCACTCAGCCAAACTCAAACAATTATCAACCAATCACATTTGTGCTTGTTCTGTGCACTCTTCCACCAACAGCTTCCATGCACACTCCTCATGCTACAGATTGGATTCTGTTGAATGATATCAGTCAATTCAGATTGTACAAGTATGTGGATGTTTGGACAAGAGAGCACCGGGCACGCATGCATGACGAGCGACAATAACCGCGAAACCGGTAGTGTGCTTCGGGGCATATATATATATATATATATATATATATATATATATATATATATATATATATATATATAATCGAATTTCGTTCGTTGGCAGTGTGTACGGGAGCTGTTCGGTGAAGAGTCCATAGAGGAACTTCAACTGTATTTGCTTGTCAATGTTTTCCAGTTAATCTAACCCAAACTTAGAAGAGGGAGGGCAGTATGGTGTTAGGTTGTCCGGACAGCACCCTTATCTGTTCAGCGGCAGTATCTGCAAAACACACGACACTACTCATATTTGCTGCAAATGTATATACAACATTGACAACATAGACTGATAAGTGAAATTTTCATAACATGTCGCTTAATCATCATATAATAAAAATCCCAAGGAATAGAGTTGAGCGGTTTTTACGATAAGGCTTCCTCATAATTACCTATTACCGATGAAGGAGCAATAAGTTAAGGCATTATGCCGTTCAAAAAAGAAGCATACTAAACTTAGAACTGTTGGATGAGAAGGACGTACACACTATTTGGTTAACGATCAGGGGTAATTTGATCCTGACAAAGTATCAGAACAAAGCTTGTCACAAGAAATAAAATGTCTACCAGCTGCAAAATTCGACTGGAACTAACAAGACATTTACTCTCTTCTTTAGAAGCGGCTAGACACGACTAGCTGCTGTCACTAAGAGCGGCCTCTGAACTAACTTAACTCGGTAATTTTGATTAGTCCGATAGAGAGCTGGTGGCACAGAGGTAATCGAATGGCCTTGAAATAGGAAAGCCCTGATTCCAAACTTGGTTGCAATACGACATGATCAGCCACCGTAAGAATGACCGGATGGCCTGAGTTTGCAAGATGGTCATTCAAGCACAAAAACGTCAATATTGCATAGTACTCACAAGTAATCGTAAGCTGTTTACATATGAATTACGAAATCGTTTAATGTTGCCGAGATTAATCCGCAAGTCTCCGCATAACTTTGATGCACCTATATGAAACAGTAAGCCGAATTATTCGGAGCCTTACAAAAATAAATGCGGAACAGTAATGAATAGGAACAACTAAAAAAGTGCACAAACCCTATCAGTAAATTCTGAGCAGCCTGCAAGGATTTCAAATGATGATGAAAAGGTAGATGTCGTAAACCTCAGAAAGGGATACAAATGCGTTCGCTCAAGGTGAGCATTTGTGAGGAGGTTTTCCCAAGTCACTTCACTGAAGTATTTCTAGAACCAGTTAAAGATGGAAGAAAGAACTTAGTTAGGTCAAAGAAATGGTATCTGTTGCCATATCCGATATCTTTTCATCTTCCCTAAACCAAGGGAAAATCACGGCGAATCGAGTGGATTCCATCGCACCAAAATCCAATCCATTTGCCAATCGACTGAATTATCGTAGTTGTAACCTGAGTGGGTTGTAACGCGGATGCAATACGAACTCGGTCGTTAGAAACATTCAGTGAGTCCAACGGACCATGCCGGTTGAGGAAGTGGGCAGTAGCAGAAAAAGTAGTAGTAGTAGTGGTGGTAGCAGTACACGAATATGCAAACTGGTTGAATTTAACATTTACTGAATTTCACACTAGGTAGGGTGCTTTGGCAGCATTCGATTGTATAAAAGGCCACGGTTGACGCTGCAGGCATTTCGTTTCCTATTCAAATGATCTATCTACTGAATGGACGATTTTGGACACCACATCCTCCAGCGACTCATGCTGGCTGATAAATGAGAACTAATTCAGATCGAGTTATTCCAGAGAAGAACACATTCGCCCAAAGAAGATGGACATTTTATTTGATCAAAAGTGTTTCTCAATGGTGCATGACATGTGAAGCTTTTGCTATATGGACAGGTAAATGTTCGTAACTTATTTTGATCATAGTGACCCATTTCTATGAACGACCAAAACGAATAACTCCAAATCTGAGCAAAATTTCTTACGCAATTCAGACTGCAGTCTATGGATTTACGGGTGCCATCCGTTCCAAATAGCCACGTAGGGGCATAGGAGTTACGTGTAGCCCAAAACCTGACCGAACTATCGAAATGCGAGTAGATCCGCTGACTTCTGCTGCGCGAGTAAGAAATGGATAAAGATAGGTCATAGCTCGGATAATCGACCACTGCAATGTTTTACCAAAATATAATTGAGAAATTGGATAAAAATCTGCGTAAGGAGAGCATGTCCGAAAATAATAAATCAAAAAATACCTGTCCCCTGCCGCGAAACAAGAAAATGAGTTATGTATACTTTATCAGGTCGAACAAAAAATTTAATGCAATAGCCAAAAGGAAGCGTACATGGAACCCCAAACTCATGAGCGACACCAGAAGGTACCAAAACGAAACAAATTTTGTTTGATCAGATCTTGCTATCACACACGCTGTTCATAAGACCTAGTCAACGGGAGAGAGTGGCACTCTGTAAGAAAAGGGAGTACACGTGATGGAAATGAAATCACTAAACAAAGCAGCATCCTCGGCAACTCGAAACTAGACTGGTCAGTCTGATGACGGCAATGTAATGGAAAGCAGTTGAAAAGTGATTACCTTTCAGTTTCCGTTGATGGTAAACTACGCTCAACAGGAGGGAAGACAACAGTGAAGTTCATGATATTCTAATAAAAATGATTAGCCACTGACTGTTTCGGAGCGGCGGTTTCTGATAGATGAAACCCGATGGATCCAAAACGGCTTTAATTTATGGTGGCCAGCGAAGAAAATCGTACTGAAGATGAAACACCGCAATTTGCCGGTTCATATGGGAGCTTGCCCGTGTTAGCCGGTGGTCAGTAGGTCACCGTACTCCTGGCTGAGAAGCATATGATGAGGAGCACCAAGCTTCCCCTGCAGACTGATCTTATATGTAACCATAAGATATCTCTGACTTTGGGAGCTCCAATCGCCTTACATCTTATTCAATAAAATTTTGCAAAATTAGGCTATTTATGGGAAACGAAAGAGATAATCACCTGCATATTGAACGCATTGGAAAACTGCACTGCCGCCGAAAGACGCAAGTGAATGGTATTTTCTATGAGGAAGCCAATTTGAAGTTATTTTCATATCAATAGGAACCTATTCTCGATGGCGTAGATATATTGCCCTTAACCTGAAAAGCATTCGATTGAGTTGAGTGGATTTCTGTTATGGGTCAACGTCTGGTTCATGTAACTTGCTAGGAGTCAGTGGTAACAAACATTGGCCATTTCAAACCAAACCAGTTTTCTCAAAATCCCAGGTGTTTAAGGGCTGGACATGCTCATATAGTTTCCTGAAATGTTCCCCGCGAACATTTCGGGGGAATGGTAGAAACTTCATTTATTTTGTTTTATTTTGAACACCGTCAACGAGCTACTCGTGAGTAGCATAACCGGTGAAGGACAACGTTGGCTTGACTTGACCTAGAGCGATTTTAGGTAGCTAACGCAACTCAATGTGATTCACAAACAAAATATTATGACAAAACAGATGAAATAAAATCCACGGCCGTTCATTCGAAATGCGCACCACTTACTAGCATAATCTAACCAGGTTAGTCAAGAAATGTTCGCCCAAAATCTGAGTATTATCCTGGCTAAAGGGAGGTTTTCGGTGAATATTTAAATTTACCTGCCTTATTTCCAATAAGCTACGGTTAGAGAAAACCTAGTCCCACAGATCATGTTAGTTTAGCTCATACGTTTGCGCAAGCATACACACACAAGCGCACGCATATGCACATGCACACATCAATTCACCTTTATGAACAGTCGCAAAAATGACCTCACCTTTGGGATGTCAAAGAAGTTAATCCGGTCCCAGGTCGGAGTGTAGATCTTCAGGCCTCAGATTTTTCAGCTACGTAGTTGCTTAATATGTCGGAGTTGATAACCAGTTCTGATAACATATCGGAACAAAGTAAAGGTTGAAAAATAGCTTTTACTGTATCCTCGTCCTCTTTCCTGGAAGGTACACGTAGGTCGATTAACGTACTGGTTGGTCCTCGAGCTCCATTTCTATACACATAGCTCAATCTTATTGTTAAGAACGGCGAAATTAAATTTCATCAAACAGATACATTTGCAAATCCCTCCACCTTTCGTGGTCCCGAGAACCAAGAATTCGAAATCTAAAATTCACTGATAAATGGCGATAAATTTCTTTATAATCTGATTTTCATATTTCGTAATTACGGAGAGTCAAGACTACACAGGTGATGCAGTAGGCATTTATCCGCAGTGGTACAATTGGGAAAAGAAGCAAAACCGATATTGGCGCCGTGGTTTGACGTACAAACTCATAATGAGGCCTTAAATGCATTTCAGAATAAATAATTATTGTATTAGGTTGCATTATATTGTATTGTATAGACTTCTGCGCACAATCAATAATGTTGCATTTCAGCCAAAAAAGTAAGGGTAAGAATTAAACAGGAAAAAAAAGAAAAAAGTAAAAAAACACTCATCACCTTGTAAAAGTGTAAAAGTCATAAGGAAATAATTATAACACATTAGGACTGGTTGCTCAGGAATTCGGCTGAAACACGGTCACGGTTTGTCAATATGCGTGCCAAATATGGGACAGTGGAGTTCCTATAGATGTTGATTCTGGAGGGTATGGAATGAAAAGCGGATCTTGTTGAAATATGAGAACGACACTTTGAAAGATCATTGTGTAGAGGATGCGTGAGATCTGTAAAAATTTAGTGTGCGAATTTCTCACATGGTGATAAGTGCTGATCACACAGATTTAGGCACCATTCAGTTAGTGGTATGAAGGATGCACGGCTAATAATTAACAGTCCCCGACGAACAATTTTAAAGACTTTTCTAAGTAAGCCTGGAAAAATAAGAGGAGAACAGTAAAGATGTATTGGGAAAATACATTGATATACGAATCGGGAGATGGTGCTTTGTTCCATCTTGTAGTGTCGAATCTTCCTGATTTCAAATGACAACCGTCGGAGATTCTTTACACAGGTACAGACGAGAGTAGCCCATTTCAGAATATTATCGATATTAACTTCTGAATATTTCACAGAAGCAACCTTGGTCGGAGATTTTCAGTTGATAGGGGACGTTTCGGGTGGATAGGCTGACCGCGAGAGAGGGAGAACAGATATTCGAAAAATTTAGATTTGATGAGATTTCAACCAACTTGTGCAGAGAAATCATAAATGGAATATAGGGTGTTGGAAATGCTTTGAAAATCATCGTTGTTCGAAATGGCCTGAGAGAGGGCAACATCATGAGCATACTTGAACAGATGACAGGGTGAGTTAGTTCATAGGTGGCTAATGTAAGTAGAGAATAGTAACGGTGAAAGAACAGCACCCTGAAGCACTCCTGAGTTGTTAATCAACGGTTTTGAAGTTTTGCCATCCACTCGTGTGCATTGAGTTCGGTTAGTAAAGTAATCAGATAGCCATGGTAATGAAGATCTGGGACAACCGAATGTTTGCAGTTTGTGAAGTAGAAGAGACCGTGGGAGTGAATTAAATGCCGACGAATAGTCTGGAACGGCGTAACGCACAGATTTCATCGACGCGTTTAAGGACTTACGAATACGGTGAATGAGGGAGGTGACAGTGTCCAAAGTGGAGCTGTTAGATTTATAGGCAAACTTAAATGGATTGTCAGGTGGATGCATAGAAGGACGCAAGCGCTTAAGTATGGCAAGCTCCGTCAGTTTAAGACGAGAGGACGTTAATGCGATGGGGCGAAAACGTTTTCCTAGAGCAGTATAACTGTTAGATTTTTGGATGGGAATAATAGTGTCGTGATGTTCAACAGTCTGGGAAGGATGAGATTAATGGTGAGTTAATCAGAGTAGTAAATGCATCGGTCAGAGCCACAGTGCCATGCTTTAAAAGAGCTGAAGACAAACTGTCGTGACCAACCCCTGTGGTAATTTTAGTGTTGCGGAGAATGTCGAGCACCTGTTCCCTAAACTAATTTGTAACTGTCGTATCAGCACCCTGTCCAAGCATGACCGGAATCCCCGCAGGCATATCCCCGAGGATCAGCCCTTACACAAATCCAGACAGAAAAATTGTGACCTTCCCGTCACTAAATTAGGCACGTTCGACCGTTTAAACAGCGCCAGAAATACACCGCGCTCAACTACTAGGTTCTTGCCGAGTCATACCCTATATTCTCGCCTTCAGTTATCAGACTTCTCTTGTTATTTGGTAAGCTGACCACAAACTCACAATCACTTGATTCAGCTTAGCTGAGTAGGTTGATTTTGACCCATTGTTGGATAGTTGTCACATGCCAAAATATCACTTCGACGTTCCCAAACTGTGTGCAGCTCAGGTGCGATACGTTCGCCAGTGTACTTTTGGACGAGGGACGACCTTGAACCATAGTACGTAAAGCAGATGAACATCAGACGCATTAATGCAAAGTGAAAAATAAGAATATTCACACACACACATACGCGCACACCCCTTTGCCAGATTATCGACTTTGAACGAAAGGGGACCAGGTAGATCGATTCATGAGTCCAAGTGCGATGGAGATTGAGTACGTTGTTCGGGGAAAGAAGGACGGTAGGAAAACTTCATTGGCGATGACTCGTCAGAAATTCGAAGTGTAAGTTTACAAGACGTCAGAGCATATCCCACGGAACTAGAATCGTCACAAGAACGCTGGTGGGGTAGGCTATCTTTTGTGACTACCCAGGCCCCCATATATGAATTAACTCGAAGGTATTTGGAACCATTTTAAAAGAATGGTGTCAGTAAGAAACTTTAAAAATGTTTAGTTTGTAGAATTTCTTGATATTATCTCAGGCCTAAGTGTCAGTAATATTCATCACCTGGGCAATAAGCAACATGTCACGAAAAGTCGGGCATATTATAGATGCCATTGGCAGAAACGATAATTCCTGGATTTTGTCACCGAATTTTTTCAAAAGCATTCCTCCTAAAGTCTTTTGGTTGCAAATCACTTATTAAATATAGGAATGGATGTGATGCACAGAAATCACCCAACTTGGAGTGGATATCCTTTGTGCTACTTTTTGATATATCGACAATGAATTCCTGCTTTCTTTTGCATGTCTATACACTTGTCTGGTGTGGCTCAGATTGTCCATGAGATGATGACACAATGATATTTCGCTCGTAACACTCAAATCGCTTGGCTAACTAGCAAGACCTTTTGTACTTCTCCATTACCTTGACTGTAGTATTTAGTCTCACGACTAGCCTTTCATTCGAGATCAAGCTTGCTGTGTTCGTTGGTCAATAAATTCATATCAAGTGGATATTTCTATGACGTCTGCTCAAACATATTCGTAAGAATGGTCATTCAGAAATATCAGTTCTACATCATAATGTCATATAAGGTGCTTGCGAAGAAATTTTGATTTACAAGAATAAGCGGTTTGACTCGATTGCAAATTAGGTCAGATTGTCATATGTTCAGAAAGTAAAGAATTGCAATCGTAGTTGATGGACAATTTTATGTGAACAAATTTCTCTGAAGGTCTTGGATTTGCCTGAACCTTTTGATACGGTTCATTACTAATCATGGGTACCGCATTATTGTCATGGTAGTTACAAAATTTTCTTGTGAATTTTAGTCTTGTTGCCCAGATAATTTTGATGTTCTTGTTCTAGATTTACGTCTACACGGTTATTCAGTAGACCTCGTGGACTGCATTAAGGAGATCGATTCTGTGTGCTTCGCTTATGTTGACCGAAGTGAACCCTGTGATTATTTAAACCGTCTGAACATGAAGGTGGTTGAGAGGAGGAGAGAAGTTTACTTCGATTTCTAGTTTAGTAGGTTTGAGGTATAATTTTGCGTTACTTCCGTCACTAATCACCGTGTTTTCTAATTTTTCTATTAGGAATTTTTAAGTATAGTCGGAGAATTTATTTTGAAATCTCCAATTACACATAACCGGACCAGTGTGTTGAACCACGGAGAACCGCAGGACCGCGAGCCCGTAAAAACCTCCATAGACAAAAAAGCTATCTAAAAGAACTCCACTGTATCTTTCGACCTCAACTTACGGAAAGGAAAGTTAATCTGCCTTTGGCTTTTATAATATCAATGCATGACAGTCACATAGAAAGAGATGTGCACTTCTCCATCTGCATGCGGTGCCTTTCGGTTCTTAGTCCTGATACACCTTGAGAGGCTATTGTATTCGTGTCATCTAGACATGGTTCTCTGCACTGTTTACCAAATTTCAGATTCGCGGTAAAAATTATGGGCTCAAAGCTTCAGCTAAGTCGTATGAAATTCTGTCTGGTGAGGTATAAGCAGCCTACATGGCTGCGAAGACTGACTCCTGAGTTGCAACTCAAATTTCACGTGCCATGTCTCAGCGTTCCCAACCTTAGGTAGATTCTAGAATTCATCACGTGTGCTCCTTTCAAGGCTACACATTGGTCATATGAAGCGTGACTTTTGAATCCAGACTATTTCCTGGCATGTATCGATTGCTTCAGTAACGTGCGCTGTTTAATGCGGTTCCTCGCGTTTACAATATTTTCAGTGCTCATCGGACAGTCGACCGAATGGACTATACTTTCGCATCCGTTTAACGATAACCCGTACGAAGCGGAATGTTTGGATGATTGCTGTGAAGATATAGAAATCTTAGAATTTGGCGTTTGTGGCAACACTGTTGTATTGGATCGAGCAATGTCTAAATTGACGATCTTGCGAATTAGATTCGAAAGAATTTTTGAGGTAAAACACTGATTTCTCGCAACATAGTTTTCCTATACTGCTATAAACTCTTCATGCACCAACTAGAAAAGCTAGCCACTTCGGAGAGTTCAGGGTCGTGGTCATTCGCAATTCATAGTGTTCATTGAGTAACTTGAGGTCAAGAAACTTGCATGAGGGAAAGCTAGAGCTAGACTGAAATACAAAGTGATAAATCATAAATAGGTGGAGTGGAACACTTTTTTCACTGACAGTGTCTATCTTTCACAAGCTGATTCTGTCAACTTGCTAGGAACTTCAGAACGAAAAGAATGTTTGCCCTTCCAGAAACACTGTGCAGTATGCCGAAAAATGAAACTGACCTCAGTGATTTTGTTAATAATATCTGAGTTACAATCACATCTTGATTATGGAGAGAGCTGAGTAGATAAAGATTTATTGCGTTTGTCTGTCGTAGCAATCCGAGCTCGTTGGCACAAGGTGAGTGATTGTAAAACCCGAACTGAACTGATCTCATCTGTGATTTCCACTTAACAGATATTCAAAGTCCTTCAAAGTCCAGGAGAACCCGCCCACATTGGTTTGAATTCTTATGCTCCTCATCAGTAATTCTTTTCTAAGAGGAGGGACTGCGGAGGACTTCCACCGACTGTTAACGACCGAAAACATAATGATTTTTCAACAATAGCCTGAAAATTTGCCTGACTGGAAACTGATTGTAAAAGATAATTCCACGTTTTTCAGGTTCATGAACGAAAAACCAGTTAGCTCTTCCGGTGAATTAACTGCTCTGTTAGATCAACTGGGCAAAGAGGTGCTCCAAAATCAAACCAGGTCACATTTTTTTAAATTCCCTGTCGTTATTATCATGGTCACTGACTTACTTGACCAAGTCAGCGAAGAAACCATCAATCGTGGACAAGTTATTGTGTGATTTGTCCATTTGCGAAGAGAGTTTGACGGTTTATCCTCGACGAAATCATCCACTGGAACTGATAAGCAACTCTCCTCATAAAGGAAAGTGAATATTCGCCATTTCGGAGTTGAGTTGGAATTTTTCAGGTGCACAGCTTGGATGTGTGATAAAACAGGATGAAAAGTTGAAGTCAGCCACAAAGTATACTTTGATATTAGCTGGTTTCGAGACATCTGGGTGATGAAACTGAGCCAAAGCGAACAGGTTCAGTCTAAGCAAAGAATGTATGAACTAGGGACACTAACGGTTGGAATGTTCGTTAAATTCTTCCGATTGGGATCTAGCAGCTACTTTAACCAGTTGGACACATGGTCTTGATGAATTGTTGTAGGATTTCCGAGTTTCATACAAGAAGAACACCCTATCAAAGCATAGATTTATTAGAACACTGAATAACACATTGTGAAGATCAGCGTTTATTAATTTACAAAAAAACATTGTTGCGCACATTTTATCACCGAACCTCAATAGATAAATCAGCGGGAAGTTTATTTACTTGCCTTATTATTAGCCATACCGTTTTCATCACTAGTGTTCTCAACTTTATCCGTGTGATGATGCTACAAACAATATCGTTGACTTTAAGATACTCTAAGCAAATTCTCATTTTTGTCAGTTCAGGCCGCCCAAATGGCCAAACAGCGGTTAAACACCACAAGCCAGTCCATGTTTGTTGCGGTCCTACTCTCTGAGACCGCAAATATTCAGTGGCTATTTCTATTTCGATCGGTGAGTCCCCATATTTGTATGGAGTCTACAGTTATCGGATTATTGTTCGGACAGCAAATGTGAATATGCTTCTAGTTTCTTGATTGATCGATTGGTTCCCTTTCCTCTCCAATTTGTTATGTCAGACGAACGCTTAGGCTGCAAACTGTCGATCTATTTTCACAGTTATAAACGTTTTGAAAGAGAATACCCACTATTCCTGGAGGTTCGCTGAATAACAATAATAAAAAGCCGTAGAATCTAACGGGTTCCGCACAATAGTTTCGCTTCTGCGTTTTTACAAATGAACAGTATCGCTTACTCGCCGGATGTTGAATCGCCCACTGCCTTGGTACGTTCAGCGAATAGGTGGACAGTCCGTCCATCCATATTTCCCCAAACGGGAACAGTAGTAGTGCGAAATCTTTGGTTGTCATCACTTCATCACTGACAACCACTGACCTCGGAAAAATCAATTTTAGTTTAGGTCTGACAGGTGTCTTGCTTCGATCCTTGCTCTCCCAGGGGATTTTAGGGTACGGAAGAACCTTTCAATCTAGTACCATTGGAAAATTAGGTTATATTTCTTAATTTATTATAAGATAGGACTGTTATATTTGTTAATGGCACTAGCTGATCTACCTGTGGCACTGGTGTGATTGCTGTTTGTTGGTCACAATGAGACTGCACATTGATATGGTACGACAGCTTCCTTCCCTCCATGACTCAACAAGCTACACAGAATGGCTTACCTCAAGTCGGAGGTTCCGTCACGCCTTGAAGGTCACTATTAATGGCAAAAGAATTAGTCTTCTGGAACTTTAGATTGGGGTTAAGATGAGCTAGAAAATCAGTACGAAAAATTAGTAGAAGAATAATCGGTTCAAGTAGTCAGGCTTCCATTCAGCCATTTTTGCTGTCTTGCTGACAGATTTTCTTTAGAACCAACGGTTGTGAACTTTCACCGCCCTTCTGCTTAGTGGCTGGATTCTCTAGCCGAATTTCTGTCTGCCTATTGCAGAGACAACGGTGATCATTTTTGCTAAAGTTTCCCCTGACCATAGGCTGTTTATGGCCAACAACAATTTTGTACTAATGACCCACATAGGCCGACCTGGCGCCCTCCTCTAAATTCACAGCCTTGACCTCAGACTAATTCTATATCCATCAGCCACTGGCATAAGGATACTGTACCAGATAGATAGTCATCGACTTTCTCCCAGGATGGGATCAATCGTATCAGGGGAAGAGAGCACCAATGATTGGTGTCAACCAGTGATAATGCCGATCTGCACGAAGGGTGATAGGTTGTCATGGGGTTCTTGATTCAGAATCTTCTACCTCTTCTTTTACACAGTTGTTCAACTTATTGCAGCTGGTATTTCGCCAGCCCTTATTCCTTCTTCTTATTTTGAGTAAACGGTGCTGAATAGGTAGCTACTAAAACCAGAGTAGGTTGGTGCAAGGTGTCTACTGAAAAACGGGAACAGAAACTGAACCAAAATGCGGATGAAAAAAGCATTTGCTTCGAACGCTTCACCGGAAGAAGACATTATCCACTATCAGAGTAAAACTCCAGAATACAAGTTAGCGAAATTACAGTTATTTATTCCAATTGGCAACTGACTCAGCTCAGCTTCAGTTTATACGATTATTAACTTTGGACCAACACGTTCTGGTGCTGGTTCGTACCCCGCAGTATCAGCTGTACAAAAAAGGACCAGTTATAGAAGACCGACTATAAAATATTAAGTTGAGGAACTATGCAGAAAAAGAAAGCCTTCGAATGTAAGAAGGCCACTGACCGCAGCAACGAACCTTACCACCCACCGTCTCCAAACATTGCTTGCAGGGATCTCATGGACCCGGTAGTCCATTCGCGTCTACACAAATCAGTCCACTGATTGACGCTCTAATAAGGTTTCTCTGTTACATCAACTGACTTCGCCAAAACCATCCTCTGACCATCACGTGTCTTTAAGAACTACTTACAACGAGTCGAGCAGTCGTTTTATCGTTCATGTAAAACACCCAAACCACCTAAACCTCGTTTGATTCAGTGCCTCTTTTAAAGACCGAAATTTAAGACACAGTACCTTACATCTAACATCCCCAACCATATTCTGCCGGTACTGTGAATACAACACCGAAAGTATTCGCATATTTCCTGCCCTCAATGTCCATGTTTCCACACTGTGTATCACAACCGATATCAGTGCTCTTGTGTATATTCGACCTCTGATCGACAGACGGATGTTACGCCGATGCGACAGATGCCTCAAATTAGCAGGCCCTAATTAAACCTTCTGTATGCATGAAGATACTTCATCTGATATACGACCACCAGGACAGGTACAATCACCCGAGTAACTAAATCTACCCACCCACCTCATCTAATTGCTCCTCTGCAGAACCAAGATTCGGCTTTGAGTCAATCCAATCCTACGACAGCATTGTCAAAATCGAACGCACAAAATGCACTCCAAACATAACTACACCATCATTCAGACGATCAAGAAAAACCGGCAACTTACTTGAATCGTCACTCAGTAGCATAACATCGTCCGCATATTGTAAGTCAGACAGTCTTCTGTCCGAGCGAATATCGGTGCGACTATGCTTACATGAGGATAAGGCTATCTCCATAAGCATTTCAATGAAAAAAGTTAAAACGGAAGAGTGAAAGAAGGAAACTCTGACAAGCACCAATTCTCTCGACGAATTCTAGTGAAACATTGTCATAAGCACTAACTCGGTTTCGGCTGTTCTCATGTGGAGATAGATTGGATAAGTGATGTGAACTTCTCCGACACTCCCTTCAATGAGAAGCAACTTCAAATAACTGTTTGATTAACTGAGTCGAATGCTTGTTTCAAATCAAGAAAAACCAGAGATCGTGGGCATAAGGAATATGTGCCTATGTTCTAAGATCTGTCTTGAAGTGAAAATTTGGTCAATATAATCCCGACCGGAACGAAAACCAGTTTGATTCTCACGCATATATCTATGGAGGGTAGTGGATAATCGGGGGAGGATAAAGCCAGCAAACAATTTGAATGCGATGTATACTCAAGTAATTCCTCTGCGGTTTTCACATGAATACTTATTACATTTCTCGCAAATCGGCTGAGATCTTGGCGTTTAGACGAGAAGTTCGCGAGTTAGAATTTTCCCACCGCCGGTCAACTTCCCCATCTGGCAGCCCTCCGATGGTCGCAGCCTCCTTCTTGAAAAGATGATGAATACTGTATTTCATTAATACGGGAATTAAAAAGATTAAAGGTAAAAAGACTAAATGTTAAAGTGTATTTGTGTAGACCACACCCTGTTCCTAAATAGGAACTGATTTTGGATGGTAGTCTTACGCGCTGATTCCATTAGTTAAGTGCATTTTGCCGCTGTTTTGTTGCAATATCAGAGCTTTTCTTCAAGGGCAAGATAATTATTACTTCACAAAACCTTCTTCCGTCTATTTCAAGTTATTCAGTTCTATTACAAGGTTAACATTTGATTCTTATTCAATAAACCTTTATAGCTCGAATACCTTATTGATGGAAGACCAATGGTTGGCGGTCACAACATACTTCGTAAGTGATTTTAACCAGTGGACTAATTTGACCACTTATTATGATCCACAAGTATTCATGGTGCATTTTGACTGTTAGACGAAATTTATTTTCTTTCCTCACCTAAACTTATTTTGTATATTTCCTGGATTCCTGTCTGAGGTGGGATATCAGTTTCTTATTTCATTCTAACTGCTTTGTGGGTAGTCGCGGAGCATCGGTGAGGAAAGTGTGTCATGCAACCCTTCTGTAAATAACCTTATCAAGATGTATTCTTCCGTCTTAGGGACGGTCTGAAGGATTCAGTAACAGAAGGACAGGGAATAAACGGAACACATTGCTTAAGTCTAATTGTTTTTTATATTGCTCCCTTCACTGTTCTAAAACTGTGCCAGATAGGGCTACCCCAGGTAAAACCCTTGAAACGTTTAAAATAGACGTACTCTACATCTTCTAAACGTGTTTGGAATATCACACTTTTGTGATCACTCTTCAAGTGCCCTGGTCTTTGGCTTCACCTTTCACGTGCAACAGGACCTAGTTTCATGTAACCCGGATCGCCCTGAGTAAAGAAATGAGTGTTCACTGTTGGAATGCATCCCAGTCAACGGTAATTTGTGCATAGTCTTATTGAACGGTTCTATCTGTCGACCTCATTCTTCTTGTCTCTGTATGGTTCCACCGGCTGCAGCTCCCAAAAAGCAAAAGAAGAATTCTGACAATACTTCTGTTTATTTTGAAGTTTTCGTTTAACGTCTTGGTGGTTCGGGTGGTCTATGAGCCCGTGCCATCTTTTATGGAAAGATAGAAAAGCGCATTGGAAATCGCCTTGTCTTTCCAGCAGACCGAAACAAAAAAGGGATCGCCTTATTCATTCTTGATCTGACCACGGACTTTCCCATTAAAAAGGATACCTCCTCGCCTGATTTACTCTTTCGTATTCACATAGTCGATCTCAGATTCGCCATACTGCTGGTGGTCACCAGTGACGCCGAGCAGCCGACGGTTGCCGGCCAATCTGTCTCACATCTGTGAACACAGATCACGCCTTAATCCGAGCTCATTTTTGTTTACGCTTAGTCTGTGGTCAGACCAGGAAGAAGCCCAGTTAGCTTCCGCAGCTTCTTCTAGTCGATGACCGCCAACTATTATTTCAGTCAATCTTTTGCATCGTGATCGTCACACTCACATGCTTAAACTTCGAACAAATTTTGGTAGCAGATTAAAGATATTCTACATGCAGCGCCAAGCGCGCGCAGGACTCAGCTCCATGTAGATCTCATAAACGATGAGTGTCTTGGACTTAAGTTAACTTGGCTGATGTTCACAGACCCAGCCCCTCGGATGCCGCATACGACGAGGCACTGAAATCCCCGAAACATCGGCTGATCGGAGCCCTGACAAATTGTATAGAGCTGTGGTGGGTAGGAGGGTGAAGAATGTCTCGGATATCTGCCAAAGTCGTACTGTTCTCTGGCTGATTAGCAGTACTGGTCCATGAAACCGTGTTAGTAAAATGATCAAGGGATCCAACGATTGTCAAGCCCATCGTCCGGGTGAAGCACATTAGGGTTGTACCTTACTTGGTCTCATGTCAGAGGGGACTTTCCTATTATCCATACAAGTGAAACAACGCGGATGGATACCAGTACTCTACCAGGAATGGAGTTCATTATGAAGTTAGATTTTCCAGAAGATTCGTCATACAGCGTCAGCATCCAACTTGCCATTGAAAATCAAGGAAGCACTGTACAGCTGTTTCATTGTTCTCAGGTATAACCAGCAGCCCACATTTTTCACGTCTTGAATGGGACTCGAAACCCTTTGTTAATATCATAGTCGAACTGTCCCAGGATAGATAATCGAACGTCAATGATATATGATAAATAACTCGTATCTGTGACTGGATTTTGCAGACAACAGACCATTAAACGAACTAGATCAATGACTCCCAGGTGAGGCAGGTTTTCTTAAAAGGCATACGACAGCCGAATCAGATGAGCTGTCTTCTTTCATCTTCAGTGATCGTTGTGAAATTTTAATTTTTAGTTAACAAGATTCCTGGGTATGATCTGGGAAAGGGAATAAACGACTGGGAAGTGGTTTGTGTAGTGGATTACAAGAAAGAGATAAGTTCTCCTGTGACATTCAAACAGGCATTAGTTTGATAATCGTTACATACAAACTGCTGGTGGACGTTACCCTAAGCGCTCGCGATGGACGTACAAATCAGAACCAAGCTGATTTCGGACCCGGTTGGGGTTGCATTGAACACGATTTTGCTTGACGGTTGCTAGAATGTAGACACAAATTACGTAGACCTTTTTATTCTGCCTTTCACAACCCAAAAGCAACAGTCGACTCAGTCGATCGTGTACCTCTGTGGCCCATCCTCTTTTATTGAAAATTGTAGCAGAGAAATTTAGTTTACTTCCTCAGATGCTTTCCGAAAGCAGCCAGAGATGATTTCATGCTTGTGGAGATGTTTCACACAAATTTAACTCGAGAAGCTATGTTTCTCATGGTTGCCCACTTTTACCTTTTGCAGTTAAGATGGCCATAATAATAGTCCTATCGACAGATGAAGACAGTGACTGACATTAGTTCAAACAGCAAATTCTGTTTTGGAATATGCAGACAACATACTTCTGAGTGAAGAGACAGGTAAAGTGCGGATATCTCTTGACTGGCAAGACGATAGTATGGATATGCTTCAGATATATTTCACACCCTTGAACGATAAAATACCTTTACAGGACTGGAATACCCGAAAGCCGAACGTTGTTGTTGTCAGAGAGGAGCAGTAGGCGAAATAGACAAATTTTATGCTTTGGGGACTTACATCTTACCACGTGGTTATAATATGAGATGACATGTCGATGTCTTATAAATAAAGCTGATCTGAGACATCTGTACGGTGGACGTGATGTCCACTTATCTCCTAAGGAATACTTTTACCCAGTAGAGAAAAGGTCGGTCCTGGTACAGGGTTCAGAAACATGGCCGTGACGAAGACTATCGGCATTTAAACAATGATATGTTGGAATTACCCCTTTAATTTAGTAAGGGGATTGTATTTGTGACCCAGTGGTGAGACGTAGACGAATAGGTCACCGTGCTAACTCGACTGAAAAAAAAACGCTCAATCGGAATGGGTTAATTTGACTACAAAATGCACCACGTATATCTGCAAACCGATTAGCTCGTTATACGCTGTTTTTCGGTGCAAGCATTGGTTGGAAGATGAGTTAAGGTGGTCAGTCTGTGACTTTGCGAAAAGATATCAGAACCTTAACCAGTGTACTATCCTGGGTAAGTCGTGTTAGACCACGAAGTTTCATTGGAGGAGATTCGCCAGTTCTATGGTTGGAGACCTAAGGAGATACGGCTTAGTCCTTTAATCAACGGCATTTATGGAGTCAAAAGTTCCTGCTTCTCTATAGTACCCTGATTTCTGAGTTGCAAATTATTCAATCACTGTTATTCAGTGCGCAAGGTAGTAACCAAAACCAGGAAAATTTATTGCCAGGTTGACTGTTATGCAAACTGAAATGTGTCCATTTAAATTGGGGAGAACATAATGCCCCAGAAGCATACTAAATTCTATTGTCCCTTAAGACTTAAAGAACAAATGTAGTACGACGGTTGCTACCTCTCCAAAGTCGCCGTCTTTGTTGGTTCCGAAATATCATCCTGCAGCGTGAAACCAAGCACACAGGACGAAACTTATTCAAGATATCATGTCTCGACTAGGAATATTCCCTCCGGGGTGAAACGAATGACATGAAATAGCACAAGTCAAGTAAACAGGAGTAGTGATCTTCATAATGACCGAATGGAGCAGCGACTGGGTTGTAAATAAATCAGACTTTAAAGCAAACTGAAATTCCTAGATCGCTGTTTGCAGAGATTTGTTCTCTTATCAAAGTTTCGTGCACAAAAATAAGCTGATTTACGAGAAAACGGGAAGAACTAGAAGGGTTCTTTCAGGATGATATAAAAGGTAGGTTTTACTTACCATCCATTGTATAGTCAAGATCTGAGTTATTTTTGTAGAGCAACCTTACAATTAAACTTACAAAAGAGACAACACTCATCATCGTGTTAAAGATTAAGCTGTGGCTGGGAAAATGTTCAGTGACGGAGTTGCGCAATACCATGCATTGCTGAGAATCAGGAGGCCTTTCCGAACCGAACTGTGCAGTATGGTGGTTTGGTCTCTCAAACCAGGGCAGTTACTTTTGGGTTTGGGTATGCTTTCGGGGCTTACAATTATTTACCGCCGATCAGTCGTAATGCTTGTTCGGCAATTGTACAACGAATGCCTTCGTACTTCGCAACCTTTATCCATGATCGCTTTCACGAAAGCCATCTTATCGATTTTGAAAGTGAACAAACTAGTGTCTTAGAGGCAACCTCTTGATTGACCTACATTTAGTGTACATGTAACTGCGCCTTTAGGGCTGGATGAGAGTAGTCTCATTCCATGACCAGGAATAATTCCGAGGGCATCTTCTCTCGGAGTTTTGTTCAGTGGACCTGATTAGAATCGACAGCCTACGTTAGGATAGTAGAACCTATTGAGCTCTTGATATTCAACACAGTTCAGCACAAAATTTCTTGTATTTTTTGGAATTATTCATAGAGTACGTTAGAGTTGTCAACAAATTAATGTGTTAGTCTTCAAAACTCATCGTGGTCTTCGCATTTCTGCTTGGTAAGTTTGCGTCACCAGCCGAGATGGTACCTTTCATCCACAAGTTTTTGATGGTACCTGAATAATTCGCAGACGTAACCAAAAAGACCAAATGAGATGCGGATTTTGTAGTTGTTTTCATTTTTTACATTCACTTTGACTTATACTCCTGCAGTTGGAGTCTCCAAGGAGATAAATCAGCTTGTTGAGGTTAGTTTCTTCTTTCCTTGTCTTCCCTTCTTCCTGTTGTTTATCTTCTGCTTATGTAGCTTTGTGGCATCAACGCTCAGTGGTACATCAACAGGTCTCCACTAGTCAGTGGAAGTTTTTGATTCTGCTCGTTAGTGACTATTCCGACTTGCCTTTGGACTGCGGTGATCCACCGACCGTGTTTTCACTGGAATGGATCACACCGGAAACCGCGGTTATTCTTGGAGCGATTCATTACCAGATGGACGAGAGAGATTTCCAGTAATCCGGTTGGTCCACTCCATTTACGGTCTCGGTAATTAACTATCACCCTCAGACGAACTTTGTTTGGTTCCAAACCACTCCTGCTGAGTGATTAAACCTGTATGGATGTGTGAACAATATATGAGTCTCTCTGAGGAAGAAATCAGAGTTATATTCAGAGCATTTTTCTCCATATCAGTGGGTAACTGGTAAGGTAAGGGGACTCACTGATTTTCGTTTTCCTGGGAGTCTGTGAACAATGCATAGTCGACGGTTATATCACACTTTTATTGCTGTCAGACTCTTCGAGAAATAGGTAGCCCAAAACATGCTAGGATGTTCGTGCACCCAAAATGCCTGTGATATTCGGAAAAGGATGTTTTTTGCCGAAAATGACCAGCTATCTTAGTGTGGTATGTGAAACACTGGAGTTATAGCCGGAGTTGAATAGCTAATATGCAAAGCTGGAATACGGTGTTAGATATGTGACGGTCAGCAAACTAACGAGGCGAGAAGCACTGATTTCAGAGGTCCTTTCAAGTAATCTTGAGTGGTCAGGATATACTCTATCCGGATGTCTGTTCGCTGTGTTAATCTCTGCGTGCGCTTCGCGCTATTTCTTTTCCAAGCAGATTTTATCATTCAGGAATTCACAGTTTTCCGAAAGTACGCATCTTTCGCACAAACTCACTTGTATTCTTCTGAGTATGGTTAGGAGCTTAGGTGCATATGACACTGCATTGTATTACATCCCATTCGCTTGTATTGGAGTGTATTGTGTTGTGTCGTACCATACTGTATTGTATTGTATTGTATTGTATTGTATTGTATTGTATTGTATTGTATTGTATTGTATTGTATTGTATTGTATTGTGTCGCATTGTATCGTGTTGTATGGTATTGTATTGTGTTGTATTGTAGTGTATTGTAGTGTAGCACAGTGTAATGTAGTGCAGTGTAGTGCAGTGAACGCGTCGACCCCAGGAAGGTCACATTTATGATCCGTATTATGTGATTCTGGTCCCAGAACTTGGCGTTTCATTACCAGTCGATGTGACATTGTCAGTGCACTGGTGGTGAAGCCATATCAGTTATCAGCGTTTTATATCGTAAGTCACTGGGAAGAAAGAATCCAAGTAAATCGTGAACAGAAAATTAGCAGAAATTAAGGCTTTAAGTGAAATGCCAAAGAAGGACACGTACAATGCAACCGGACAGATTCAACTGATCAAAGGCTAGATCGAAGCTTGACTTAAGTTACAACCTTTAGACTGCTTCTTCTAGAAAAAGTTTTGCCTAAGGTTGACGTCATAAGATTAAACCAATGTTCCGAGAGGACAGCATCGAACTATTTACTAAAATGGATTCCGTTAAACATTTAGAAAATAAAGAAGAAAAATTCTCAGACGGTAGCCTGACATTTACACCCATTTTGAAAAAATGAGGACCACGGTTTAAGTTAACGATGATGCGGCAGTTCACGTTTATTAAGAGTAACAACTCACAATTAGTTCGCTTGCATTTCTTTCGCGGCTTCCTAAACCTTTCAGTAATTTTTGGCGGTTGGCCAAGGAAAGGCTATAAAATCTTTGGGCGGGATCTAGAAATCAGTAGTCTCATGCTGTTCTTAAAATGAGTAAGTAATTCATCAAAATTGTGAATGATATAATGTTGTTGGTAGATGTAATACGCCAACGTTGCGACTACCGTGAGTAGTCTTTCTCAAGGCAAGTTTTACAATCAAATGATTGCTTAAACGTTCACAGGCCAACTGATATTTAGTTGTCTGTGTGTCTGCAACTCTGTTTACTTTGGGCTGCGGGTCCGGTGACAGACTAGCTGGCCTTCCCGTCATGCACCATCGTGGTGGTTGGGTCAGCTAGCGTGATGACCTTTGGAATGTTTGTTTCTCAAAGATGTTAGGGCTGTCCATATATCGTAAATTTCTGCCCCGTCGTTCCAACGGATGCATGTGAGGTGGGGGCTTATCGCCAAATTTATGTTCAGCGCAGGTTCTGAATCCATGTTAGAGTACTTTTGTGTTTTTATAATCTATGTTGTGCCAACATCGGAACAAGCCTTATCGAACCTTACGGAAGAAAACGCCAATTGAGTTAGGTTGAGGATAGGTGCAACATCATACTCAAATGCAATTGATTGTAAAACTTGCCTTGAGAAAGACTATCAACGGTAGTCGAAAAGTTGGCATATTACATCTACCAATAGCGCTGTGTTATTGACATCATATCATTCACAATTAAAAACCAACGCATGGTGCATCGATTTTTCGATACACTCCTTACGTCATGTGGTCTTGATATTTACAATACATAATAATGTTTAATCCCTACCGTCTTCGGGTGAATAATTTCCGATGATGATATTTATAAACCATTCATAGCGATCCACCGAAGTTTCAATCATTTACTTCGCCGTATACCAATTCATGTCAATCACTGCCAGTTCTGGACACCACATTTCAGCTGACTTTCTGAGCGACTTTACATGACTGGTCAAATTATATTCTTGTCAGTTTTTTATCCTTAGCATTACGAGATGAGCATAATAAATATTTTTTTCTACACTTCTGGTTTCCTGGTTTATTTCCCCACATCGACAAGCTTCCTCGTTATGTGAGGTGCTTCCAAAATCTGAAGACTGGCTATTATGCACATTTATGTATGAATCTGCCGACTTTATAGTTTCTTTTTGTAGTCTGTGCGACAACCGCATATATATATCTTATTTCAGGCGATTTTAAGCCAAGAGCATGTCAGTTTGGCAACTTAATATAATGTACCTAAATCTTCATATTGGTGTGCTCAAAAGCATACAGCGAAAGGCAGTTAAGCTAGTGATATTTCACACTAAACTGTTTTCGGTATCAGTGGTGTAAGAGGATGGTTTGGCTGTTGAAATGCTGAAGAGATTCATTCGAAGTGAAGCGTAAATTCTTCCAAATGGAATCACATTACTTACGAGTAGCATAACTAATGATTGGGATTATTTACATTCCCTCGCTTCATTAAGTTGGTGTAGCGCAGTCGATGCGTGTCAAGTTTATCTAAACCCAAAATTTTTATTGAATCCTTGAGCATTTGACAAATATCAGATGCCGATATGCAGTCCTTCTCCCGCTTTCCATGCGTATCATGTGTAGATGTCACCTAAGCTGAATTAGAAAGCCCGCGAAACAAACAGACCAGATCGATAAATCATGTTCAGTTCGCTCCTCCCCCAGATTGTTTGCACTTTGTGCATTCTCTTCAGATCGTTTGCGCAAGACTTTCCTGACTACAGAATAAGAGACGGCTCCGATAGAAAATTCATCACTAGCGAAGACTATTTTCCGAATTGGCTAGAAGAGGACTCAGTCGAACAAGATGAAGGTGGAATGCCCGATTTGTACTCGCCTTTTTCGAGGAATTTATACACCCATCGCCCATTCGGCTTGCGCTATCCTCAGATATCTTATCAGAAGACCAGAGAAGATATGGAAGATGAACGTCTATTAGCGCTAGCCCGGAGAAGAGCAGAAAAGGCAGCCACAGTGGAGATGACTTCAAACAATATGGTCGATGAGCTTATACGCCACGTCAAAACTTACGGACCTATGGTCATGAATGTCTTGAAATGGTTCGGTTAGTTTCCAAAGTCGGGGTGAAGACGAAACTGGTTTTTACACACATCTGGTGACTACTGGAATAAAGTTTTGTAACGAGTTACGAGTTATTTTATACTGATTGAAAATAATAATAATGAATAAATAAATATAAATATGAATATAAATAATTATATATAATATATAATATAAGTAAATATAGGGAAAGCTTGTGAAGAAAAAGCAATCTTATTTATTTGGTTTTTAGATTACTGGCTTCTTTCGGATTAAATTTATGTCGTACGTGATGAGCTTTTTGTAGTTATATCAGATGTGCTGACTTCTAACGTTCCGCATTCCTGTTGTTTAATTTTGTCAATTTTGATTGTTCTGATTAGATTTTACTGGACGTTTTAAGAGCAAATAGTGGATTTCATTTCCATGACACCGAAGGTCATTGTGACACTTTCAAGAGGGATAGATTAACGGAAATCGCAGAATGGTCCATGGAAAACGAAGATATTGGTTACACAAGTGGATTAGTCAACCAAGCTCATTTGAGAGTATTTGCTGACAATCTACGTCGGTCATAGATTCACCGAAATAAAGTCAAAAGCTAACTTGGATGAAATGTGTAGAACAAGAGCGCTTTCTGCAGACAATGGCGTGTTCACGTGGGGTAGCGAAATTGGGAAGAAACAACGAAACCACAATTGGAGTGCTTGATATGACTAGACGCACTTGTAAAGACTAGCGTAGAAAACAGAATGGAGCATTTGCCGTTTACTATTGAGCTGAAAATTTAAGCTTTACGAGGGGATCGAGCGACCGGTTTCAAACTGTCTTGCAGCAGGTTTGTCAAGTTCAAGTGGTTCTTGTCCAGGAAAATAGGATTGAAGGAGATCCTTCGGCAGAGAAGGAAGGAATAAGATGAACAAGTATTTCATCCCGGAGACTCGTCCAATCAGCTGAATTGATCTGCATAAACATGAGTTGAGTTACAACTCTTGTATCACAACGATAAACTCCGATGTCATTATTAGAAACCGATTTGCTTCATTCTTACTAAAAAATGGTCCCTCGTATGTGAAGTAAATTTCGGTTGTGATTCATTGATTCCGTTTTCGTATTTTTTTAAATTATCCCAACGGTTTGTCTCCAAACAATCTTTGACGATCGAGCCTGATCCGATTGAGCAATTTCACTGTTTGTAAGTTAAAAGCACCTGAAAGCCCAAGGTACATCGCAACTTTTATTAACGTTTAGTCAGCATGGGAACAAGAGCAGACGCTTAGGCGAAACGGTTGTTCTTAAAACCGACGAAAAACATTAGGAATAGGTTCTTTGTAGCTTGTCTATCAAAACGGCTGGGCAGAGTGAATTATCCGCCATTTAAGAGGTGCATATGAACATCTGAGATTCTTCACATGGTCTTCGCATGATCTTCTCCGAGGCAGTCGCCGATAATCGGATGAACTTTGAGATGACCAAGGGTCTCTTAAGTTCCTCTCACCCAAACTAAGCATTTTGTGTTGAAACATTCGGCTTTGAAGGTAAGGGGAATCTGGTGTCTTTCCCCCGCCCCTTGGGATTGGTGATTTTGGCGAACCGCATACTGTTGATGAGCAAATCGGATGGCCTAGGAGTTTAGATTTTAAACTGGTAATGCTTCATCTCCTGTTCTTGCCTAATATGGGTGCGACGAATCGTCCACACTAAGGACGAACTTGTTGCCAAACGTCTTCACAATTTTATTGGTGACATTTATATTGTTCGCAAATTCACTTGGGAACTACAACTTTCAGGCTGCAATAAAATTTATATAGCGCTTTGCATTTCTGTTTCTGGAGGCCACTCAGACTGAATTCGGAAAATAGGTCTTTTTGTTCATTTTTATACCTTGAGGGAACTATTCTGCATGTATCAGGCGACTCAGTGCATTTTCAATTCAGAAGATTAGAAACCTAATTCATCTTAAGTTTTGTGACAATTTTTCTAAAGACCATCAGAATGAATGCTAGAAATGAGGAACCTCACGAAAATACAAAAGCAAGCGAGGATATGCGACAGTTAGAATAGACTGGAACAAACGCGTGCGTATGACTGATTTCGTGATCCGGAATTTTTGAATTGACAAATGCCACAGCTTTATCAAATGCAAACTAGTTGGGAAGGATCATTAGTGATAGTTGTTTGTCGCAATCTCGAAATTTCTGGTAGAGTTAACACTATAAGGAAAACATCCCAGCCGGACAGGCTGTTGATACCTTGAGAGAGTTCAAAAGCGTAGAATGTGGAACCAGGATCAATGAAAAGTCTACTATTTTACCTCAGTCTCTTTAAAAGAAAACAAAAATCTCTGTGGGTCAGCGGTTTGCAAATAAACGAGTGAATTTATTATTTTTTCGAATAATCCCACAAACCGCAATGAGGAACAACACAGTGTGACCAACAAGTTCGGTTTCAGTTATGCATAATCACACCATTACATAACATCAAAAAGGATTTATTACAAATGAGACGGGGGACGGTAGGTTACAGTTCTAGTGGTCAATATAATTCCACTGTTATGTTTTTATGTATGTGCGTGTGAGTGTGTATGCGTGTGAAACAGGTGGAGGTCGGAATTATGGGTTGGAGGAATGCGATTCACACTCGTAACCCGGGTCTGTAAGAAAATCAATATATTTTGGGGGATGCTGAGAGGGCCTGGGAAGCTTCAGTGTTTGCACGAACTGCTTTTGGACACAGAACGGGGGATCGCAGAGACCAATAAATACGGCCTCAACTGTGGACAAGACCTGGGACTTCACCAGTTTGATAGCCTACTCCGGACTTTGTAGATTATTCTGAACGCTTTAACAACATTCACTACGTGGTTGGAATCAACCAAGTGTGAACACAACACTGGTGATGGTTTTAATCATTCCTGTGTTCACCCAAGCGGGGTGGCGCTCATGAACCCGTTCGGATTAGCATCTGGAGGTACGGCCAATTTACGCTGTCCCACAGGAACAGGTGATTGAGTACACACAGAATGACGACGTAGAATCCCGCACACTATCTTTAGGCATGGCTGCACGAGTGATTTTGATGTAAACAGGATTTGCAGTTTTGCGGTGTGGAAAGTCTTGTCGACGGCTCCGGACAATCTGCGATAGATGACATCTGCTGGGGTCTCACCCGTAAAGGCAAACTGATGTACAGGGTTTTCTTTTCTGCAGTTAATTTCTCATGTTTGTCATTAGACTATCCCATGGTTTTCTCAATGAAACGTTCAGGATAGCCGATCTGCCGAAACACATTCCGTAGGTAAAGAAGCTCCTCTTCTATGGTATCTTCAGTACAGATTTCCCGTGCCTTACTGGCTAGGCAAAGTATTGGGTTTCGTTTTATTTTAAGCTACACGAATTCGCTAAAGTGAATATACTGGTCGTTCCAAGTAGTCCTCCTGTGTGCGGACAAATATGTGGAGCCATCCACCCGACGACTTAGGCAGACAATCATGTATGGTATCCTGTGGTTTTCTTCTTTTTCCAATGGGTCTTGTGGAATATGTGCAGCGTGTGTTTGTGTGTGTGTGTGTGTGTGAGCGTGCGTCATGTTGACATTCTCATCTACAATGCAAATGGTATCGTCGACACAACGTTTGTAGATTGCAAACTTTCCGATCAATAACTGTAATAAGGTATTTCCAATTTTCGCTTTAAAGACTTTGGCGAATAGAGGCCTCACGGAAGATCCCATTGCTAGTACATCATTTTGATGGTAACATCCCCGAAAGAGTTCGTGCAAACACTGAAGCTTCTCTGGTCCTATCATCCCCCCATTTCATTTTTAATAAATCATATTTGGTGTTATGTATTGGCATGCTTATGAATAACTGAAAACGAGCTTTTTAGTCGCACTGTGCTGTTCCTCAAATTGTTATAATTCAATTGTTTTGGCTTTTGCAGTCAGTCGGTTCATCAAATATCCTCGAATCTGATAGCTGATTCACCTTGGGAATGCAAAGCACTTTTTTAAAAGGATGTCGATGCATGCTTATAGCTACGAAACTCATGACGGTGCGAAGAAATGCAACCAGAATGAATTGCGATAACATTTAGAAACACAAAATGAAGCCTTTTCAACGTACTGATGGAAGCGTCAGGAAACGGAGTGCATTTAAAGAGTGCCAGGGTGTCCATGCTCTCCACCCTCAAATCCACAGAGGTTCATAGACTTGACAACATTCTTAAAATTAACGGGAAGAAAAAACCAAGTAGGAAATTTGGAACAAGCTATTAAAAAACTTGACACAGACTTTGGATATCAAGTGAATCAGAGTATGCGTACTCGATGCAGTTAAAGCCGGGCAAAATTGTCACAGGTCTTAGGATATTATCGTCCTTTAAGCTAAAAACGTCACTTGGAAGATGATTTCTTGCAAATAGCCTGGAACTTATGTTCACTATATTTGGGTCCCTCTCAATTCGCTTCATTATTTTGAATTGTGGTAGAAAGTTTCTGAGTTGCTAGTTTTGCTCCAGTAACCCACGTTTACCAGGAATTGGTGTAGTGAAAAACGCGGGATTGGATTTGCATGATTTTGTTGAACTAAATTCAGATTATCGTCAGTTCTTTTAAGGATTTGAACCCGTGGTAAACAAAGATTGCCAGCTTAGACGAGGAAGACGCGCAGATGTAAGCTACATGCTAAGTGCGCCAGGCTAATTCGTTGCAAGCACACATCCGGTGGGATCACAGAAGGTTTTTTGAACAATTTTCTCTCCGCAATATTGATTTTCACCGCACTAGATAAATCCGATTCCGAGCTTGTGATTGGCGTTCTCAGTGTTTCCTGGTAATATTTTTTTCTAGAGTTCTGAGTGATGATTTCTCTGAGAGGGTCTCTTCGCTTTTTCCATGCAAATTTTCCTATTGTTTTACAGGCAGATATTTTGATTTAACCGGAGTACTGTGAAAAGTAGACAGTATGGATGGCGGACAGACCAGTAGTGCTAGTTTTAAAAGACTAAAGGATTGTTATCCGAGAGTTTGGTATTTCGATCACTACAGACCTGACCTGTGTGGTAGTGACATTCAAAATCATTGACAAAGACTGATTATGTACGACTCTGTGAAGCTTTTAGAATTTACTCAAAAAGAGTCTATGGAGTTCGTGTTGCTTTTCTGGAAAGAACAAGAGAGTCAAACTCTTAATTATTACGAATATTCAGGTGGTACCAACTGGAAGAATTGGCGTGACCAAGGACTGTCAGCAAGAGTTGATTAATGACGAACCTCTATTTTCATTAAAACAATTTCCAATGTGATATACGACAGAAGCCGTATTATCTAAAGTGCTTAGTAGTATGTAAATTGAACGCAGTCTCGTGGAACATTCCTGGGTCATAAATGGACCATGATAGATTTTTGAGCATTTTGCTCAGAACTCTTGGACGCAATTCCTTGCGTACGATAAGTGACAATCTTATGAACATGTGAGTTTGTAATAAAGCAGTTCGGGCAGAAACTACGAAATCCGTTGGCAAGAGAACTTATCGCTTTGTTCAGAGCACTGGGTTCTTCATTATACAGTTCAAGATGAAAACCGCTGGATTTGGGACAGATAACATTACTGGTAGTGAAAAAATCAATATCATTATGTCTAATTTGCCTACCGATAGTGCCTGAGGTAAGCAAAACTTTACTTGTCACTGATTGTACGTAGCAAAAACGTGTCAAACCCGACCTTCACAATTTCGGAAGTGTCAGTGACAGCCTCAAGTTACGGAGTAGAATTAATACTCACAACTAATTTCCACTGCGTATGTTTTCAATACTTCCGACAATCGTACTTGATATGCCTAGTTTAAGGCATTTATTATTTTATCACTCCACTCGTTCACCACGCGTATCTTTCCCTAGCACAAGGCGTGACGGAACAGAATGCATGAAAAACATTTTTATCACTCGTTGCTACTGTGCCTTATCTATTTCGAAAGGCCCCTGGGAACTCCATTTGTAAATCCGCGCCAAACCCTTTAGGTCTATTCTCACTTCAGTAATACTTTGATCGGTCTTAGAGGGTAGGACATAGCCGAAAGTCAAGGGAGCCGGTATTCAGTCTCCATGGGGAACAACAGAAATCCCATTCTTTATGACCGACAATTTTTAATCAGAATTAACAACTGCTGGTGGTAGAAAAAGACACAGTGGTACAGGGTTAAAATCACTAGGATAAGCGTGGATCAATCTTGATATCTGTCTTTTTGAAGGAGTTGACTTTCACAAGAGTTGGGTGGAAAAACAATCAGATCAAAACAACGATGTGACCGAGAATTGTCGTGAACAGGATAGATGACATATTACGGTGTGCTCAAATCAAAAATGTCGAGTAGGATTAGCGGAAGATGGAAAGAAAGTTTACTGATAATTCACTACTGCACTGACAAAGGATGGTTAAAACTCTTTATTAGGCAAGGTCAATCCTGACCGAACCAACAAAAATCGAGGATTCATCTTACGACAATCTAATAATTCTTTGAAACCAACATCAGGGAGCAATTTCCTCATGTCCCGGGTTGGTCTCGAAGCTGGAGTGATAAGAACTAGTAAGATTTATCACACCCCTTAATTCGCTTTCGCAGTTCTTTTTAATTTATTTTATATCCTATCGTCAGGACAGTCATATGGTCTCAATAGAATTTCTCTAAACTAGGACTAGCCGTATTTTCTGTAAAACACTGGCGAGTTAAAAGTAGAGGAACCAAGTAAGGATGTATTTTCCAAAAAATTTTAACACTGATGTATTCACTAGCTAAGGTTTACAGTTTTCAAAGCGTTGTGATCGCTGTGCTTGGAGTTTAGATCACGAATGTTTCATCAGCAGTCCGAGTAGCATCATCGTGGGATGTGCAATGACTTCTCTGCTCAGTTATAATTATGTCTATCCTGCCTTCAATTCCATCTCGACCTCCAGGTTCGGTCACTCTTGAAATTCGCCACGGATGCAATCTTGAGCTAATAATACTAACAACACCATTGATTTACACGACATTGCTAATTTTGGAAAGGTTAATTTTCTTCGATGATGTAACCTTGAAAATTGCTCACTTAGATTCCATTAACTTGGAAAGGCAACTAAATTTAACACAGCGATTTTTAACAGTTCCGGGTTGCTTCAGAAATCGGCATTCCGGTGGTAACCTCTCTAACTTAAGTGTTAGATTCCTTGGTTTCAGAAAGTCTGATTACCTCCGTCCGTTATCAGCAGCATACATTCTTCTTAGCAATTTTTGCCAATAACAGGCTATTTTTGGTGAGCCGAGTATCTAGGGTCATTTGACTTCCTTTCATTCTAGTAGATCGCATATTTGTTCCCGTTCAGCGTGCCTATCGATCAATTTTGCTGACGGTTCCCAAGCTTCAAAAACCCATCTTCAATGTTTTGGATACTCTTGGTCCAAAGTGAAATCCGACTTTCCCTAAATGGAAGCGTGTAAAATGCCACAGTTCGCAGTACTCTTCTTTACAGCTGCGAGACCTGGCCTATCTGCTTTCAGAACCCTGCACGACTTCTTGTTTTCTCCGCTCGTGTTTAGTAGGAACATCGGGTGAGCGATGGCGAAGTGCCCTGTCATGTGTTGGGTACAGAAAATCTTCCTCCGACTGCGATAATCGCTCTACTTCGCCTTCGGTGGCTTGGACACGCACTGCGCTTGTCTAACCATCATTTACCTTTTCGTGCTCTTTTTAACTTGCTGGGCAATGCTAGAAGAAGTGATGTGGCGGCCAAGCTATAGCATGGCCTACAGTTATGAAGAACTTAGCTTCGGTTTTGGCCTTGGTTCGTGCCTCAAACGTGCTTGGTTGGGATCCAAGAGATGAGGATTGTTGTTGGTTAGAGATGGCGAGAGATATGTGTTAGAACGGAGCGAACGCTGTGACCTGCCTGTAGAACCAGCCTCTCTTAAAAATAACCAAAAAGGAAACAACCAAAAATTCATAAAAGTATACGATGAAAACGAAAAACATTTGGTTTTTCTGGTCTGTCATCTTTCTCCTATCGTTTGACCCCTCTGTGTAGTCCCACTTACATGTTGTTGTCCTGGTGTCATGCTTCCTTTCCCAGCCGAAGTACTGTATATATATATATATATATATATATATATATATATATATATATATATATATCAGAATGTGAACCTTGTCCAGATTGAATACATTTTTTTCCTGATCCTTTTGAATAGATATTGTTAAACGAGCACCATGTTTTCTCGTGGCAATTTTATGTTCATGCTTTTGTGGGGCAGGTTACTTATCAGCTTGATCCATGTGATTTTTGTCGTAGTATTTACTTTCTGCCTCATGTGTAACATTCATTCTGCCTTTTTCGGGTTCGAAATGAATCGTCTCCCAGTACTGGTAGGTTCTGTGAGCATCTGTGGTTCCTCGTGGTTTGAACAGTCATGCAGTCATTTCAAATGCATCGTCGGTGTATGGGAGCTTCGTAGTTTGGATTTTGCAGGCTCATTTGTCTCCTTTATTTGTGTTTAAATTTATGCCCATTAAATTTCTTAGATGTCTGTGTCCGTAAAATATATTGAAGAAGTCATCGTCATCCATTTTATCATTTCTGCCCTGCCGTAATTTGTCTTTTCTCTGTTGAACATTGTTCACATGCAGAATCATTTGTGGACTTTTCCGTGTATTTTAATGTTCGATAAACGGACACATCCAGAATTTCTTTGGCATTTCTCCCCACCATTACGTCCAGAAAGTTTCTTGCTATTTTCCATTTTCCCTGGTAAACTGGATCCTACCGATATTACCCTTTGTTGTTTGTGCTTTTCGACATCAGAACTTTTGATAGTGATAGAAATGTCAATTTATTTGTCCGCAAGTGTCCCCGTCAGATTGCACAGAAATAAAACTGTCAGTTCAAAAACTGTCGATTTTTTAGATGGATAGCGTTTTCAGAGTTCTTTTGATATTCCCTTTGTTGATTTTAGATCTTTTGGGAGGCAAAAACTGCTGTGACTTCCAGGATAGGGAACATGATCTCACCTGTTTCAAGCTTTTTGTTATCAAGTTTTCGCAAATTTATTGGGCGTTATTAACAGTATTTCACAGTTCTCCACAGTCCTGTGACCCAGTTGTACGTCAAAACTGGCGGCCATTAAAAGACTGATCTCAAGTATTTTTAGCAGTCCCAAGAAATGAGCAATAGTAAAACCATCAGGTCCCATTTATCACCGTTCTTCTGTTTATCTTTTGCATTTCCTGTACACGGTAGGTGACGGTAACGTTTAATAGTTGCTCTGCTTTTTCATAATAGTAAGCCTTGTCAATAACAACGGTTTTTATTCCTTTATCAACCGACAGCATGATGATATGGATGTTCTTGTTGATTGTGACTAGTCCAGCACATTCCATATCATAATGGGCATCGGTTCGTTGGATACGGCTCCCTGCTAATACCGTCAGTTGTCTCAACTCAAATCTGGTTTCTTCCGGAAAATCAGATAACTAAAATACTTGTTAAATTTTGACCAGATATTCCGTCGATGTTACATTTCACGTATTGTAATTCGGTTGGATAACGTTCGCTTGTTCTTTCAAGAGCTTCCGAGGAGACAAGTTGTCATTCATGCCTTATACCGCGATCTATCGTTTATTCTCGAAAAGTTTTGAAGTTTCTTGTCCCAAGCTATTCAACTTTATTTTATGACATTCACCAACCCATATTTTGATAGGAAGCTTTGATTTGCATATCATTTTTGTTGTCCACTGTTTGCTTGAATGAATGCTTTCGATAGTCCATTAGATTCTTACGATTGTTTGCATGATTCTAAGCATCTGATACGTCCTACCCTGTCCCATTATTATCTATGCCTCCTTATGGCTGGGAGGTGGTCTGTGGTTTTTCGTACAAGGGTAAGGAATTGCGTTCGTTTACACACTTTTTGAAAAAGTGACTGAATGATAGCGGTCAATTTGTAGGCTGAAAGACTAGTTAAGATGTGGAGCTATTTTTTTCTGGTCCTACCTGTGCCGAGGTCCAAGTTTTTGGGTTGGCACAACTATTGTTTGCACTAGGGGGCTGAATTTGTTAGCCAACCATGATAAAAGTAAGTTTAACAAATTGACTGTTCCCGAACTTTGCTGTGGAGAACAACAACAAAATAAGCATGATATCAGATGATTCTCTCCTGATCTATGTACTGAAATGTTTACGTTTGAGTCGTACTATTATGAACGAAATCACTGGTGATGATCGTGGGACTTTTGATAAAAAATTCTCTTTGTACTTCGAAATTAAAAAGAACAAACATGTACATCACTGTAGAATTAGATGACCAACGACAACCAAGAGTAAGTCTTCTCGAATTCGTTTTTGAGGGTTAACAAAAGTATTTGCCATAATATATCACAATAGGTTTCTTTGGTTTTTATCCCTTTTCATTTGCAGATTTTCGTGTACACAGTTATTCTTGTCAAATTATCATTGATTCTTGAATTGGATTTGTTCAGTTCGTTGATCTTCCTACCATTCTCGCAACCGGGTTACAAATGAGCAAAAATGTGATTACGCCAGTCCAACAATTTCACACGGTTGACTTGCTCAGCCGGATTTTCCATTTTAGTTTTGTCGACGGATGCAACCTCTGTCATGCACGAACAGTTAGGCGGCTCAGTCAATGAAGCCGCATTGTGATGTTATGCAGTTCGTGGGAAATGACATTGTCAGCTCCTATTCCATCATAAAAGTACCACTTTGCTCGTTAGTCTAAGGATTCGGTTTATTATGGAATCTTTCCTAACCACCTTTTACGACCCACACGACACCTAACAAGTTTATCTGCTCCCATCTCGATGACCGTTTAAGCACAGAACTATTGGCCTAACAGCAATTGTACTGTACACATAGTCATGCACTGTTCGGTCATGCCATCAGTTAAATCGACATTTCGTTTTAGTAATACTCTAATAAAAAGATGCTGTGTTCTGGTTAATTCAGTAGAAGTTCAGTTACCTTCCGGACAGGAAGACTGAGCAGCGGTCCAAAAAAAACAGGCCGAAAATGTTGGGAACAAGTGTTAGATTAGCGTAGATAAGATTAAATAGATACCATTTTCTACTTCTGGTTATCAGACTTCTGCTGGACCAGTGAAAGGCGAAGTTGTTTGCTTGACAGCCCAGTTGTGCTCAGTTCTCTTCCGGTGCTTTACAAGTGCGCTATGTACTGTGTCAGCTCAATCAGAGAATGGGAACCAATTCGAAACAACTGCATACAGTAGACGATAAAACGGTTTGGATGAACCAATCACCAGTCCGAAATTTCCTGACTTCGTGAAATAAATGATGCGAGTACTACCCAACTAAAACATCATTTATGCATCTTCACAAGACAAAACACGTTCTCATACATTTTACTAGACCGACAGAAGGTCTGCTGTGGCATTTAGCCCTTCTAATTGTTTTTTTCTCCTCCACCGTATACAAAACAATTTGTATTTCAGCCTCTAATTCTCGAGACAAAATTGTTTGAAAAGTGACAAATTATGGCCTAATGAAAGAACTTGAATCATCTGCAATGGATGATGAACCGCATATTGCCTACATTTTGTGGGCATAGTTATTTTTTGCCCAGGAACTTTTAACTTGTAAGTTCCAATTCAACTGCACTAAATCGCAGTCACATAAAATATCTGGAATTGGTGAGAAGAATAGACCACAATTAAGGGAAGTAGTCTTATCGAGGGAAATCCTCGGGAGATGAAAACAAGTAAAATGCAAGGAGGTAGAATGAGGTTGTTCGGTTTCCCGTAAATGTCTTTTCCAAAGGGTATAACCAAAGGCCGTCATCAGAAGCGCATACCAAAGGAAAATCGATAGGAGGATCCTCACCTGTTGATGCAATTTTGGTTTTCCATTCCGACGGAAGGAACTTGACTCAACCAGCGCCTATTGGGGAGCTCCTTATTGGGTATCAAAAAGAGTTGTCATGTTGCGCGAGATTTGATGGAAAAGACTGAATAAGTTTCTGTCATTGTTAGAAAACTAACTGTCATACCACGTGATATTGACCATACACGGTCGGAGTGGCAAAACTCTTGAGGGACGAAGTTGTGTTCGAAAAGATATGAGGCTGCTCTCTTCCTGTTTCGCGCTTGAGATATTCCGGAATTCTTCGATATATGTTCTTGCCTAAAGCCAAGTACTTGCCAACTTTTCCGCGTAAGGTTTGTCGGTTTTGAGTACAGAATTGATCCTATATTTGCATCCGTCATTCAAGGCCAGAGTACCCCATGTGTCAGTTCCCACTACTTCAGCTTGTCCACAACGTGCTATGACCTAACAATTTCTCATTCATACACCATAGTTGGGGTACTTTAACCCGTTGGCGCATCGGTCATACCTTACTTTGCAACCTAACTTACCACACCTTGTGTCTATTGTTCGTTTTCCTTATATTCTCAGTGACTGTTACGTGTACTGAATGATAAATGTGCGTGACAGTATTGGACCGTGAATCTTTCCTCTGGTATGAATGAAACTACATCTTAAGATTAACTTTACCCTCCTGCACTGATATACAGTTAAAGCTCTGGAAACATTCCTACTGTAAACGACCGGACATTTTTTCAAGGAACGGACAATATCAAAACAAAAATGAACACGGCCCGACAGCATTTTAAATGGATTGGGATAATCCGAAGCTTCAGTGAGTGACAGTGACGAGTAGTTCACATCAGGCACGTTAACATCAATCCAGGGGCAGTCAGGAATCGATCAGATATCATCACTATGTCCTCCTCTGTCCAGCGGCTGGAACGAAGGATTCATGAACATCGGTAAGAGTTCGCCTCAGTGGTCAAAACAGTAGAGACTTAAGAAGTTTCTCTATTAGATTTGCTAAACCATCGCACCCCATTAAATCCAGATTCTGCAGTCAATGTTAACAGTCGATCCGTTTAGGCAGAGCGGTTAGAGTTCTGTTTGTTGACAGTTAACCCAATACCGTCTTTTGGAGAACCAAAGAGCCACCAGACAGAAAACATCATTTAATACTACGGTGCTAGACCACATTTTTCACGGAGATGACACAATTTTGGCGATTGACTGCCGAAGCAACTAGGGAAAGTGGAACACTTTAACTTATTCACCAAGATTAAGGTGACGTCACCTACCACTTTATGGTTCAGTACGCTATTTGGGTGATACTTACCAAACAAATAAGAGCAATAAACGGCATGGAAATACCAAGTCTGCCTTGAGTTCTACATTTGGAAATACTGTTGGAAATTTTCAACGTGGCGATGCAAGAAGAAGTAAATTAAGCACCAGCCACAGAACGAATGTCTCGTTAACTGAAGCAACTAGGCGAATAAGGAAACCAATCGTGATGCTCTGGATTAACCTTAGTTTGTGCTCACATGTCAAGCCAACTGTTTAATGTGGAAATGTCGGGATGTCTAAAATCTAACGGAAAATACGCCAACAACAAAGTGCCAGTCAACGTCAAATCAACCCACTGGCATTAATCAATGACGGGCTCGCATATTCCGTGGAGTAGTTCAGTCATGACGCGTCTTGTTTATCAATAACTGTCTGCTTTTCACACCGTCTGCCAACTAGCTAGCCATCGAAGAGCTGCCATTAGAATCAACCAAGAAAAAGGTCTTAGGTAACCATCTGTCCTCTCGCCATGCAGAATAAGGCTTTTGTTTGTAAATCAGTTTGTTTGAAGTTTCCCTAGTTATTCATGATTAATTTCTCACGTAAAATTGGGCTGTCGTGAAGTCACTAATCAAGAACAATCCATAGTTTTGCACGCTGAAAAAATAGGAAGTCCACAGGAAACTCGTTTGCTTGGTAACAACTTTCTTTGATACACCATTTTGGAACCTCTTCTGAACGTATTCTGTAACCGTGGCCTGTATTAGATTACGTTACGAATAAGAGATACTAAGGCATTCCAGATGTTATATTGTGTTACATTCTGATCAAATAAGCAAAGAGTGAAGAGACCATTTTTAAGCGAGGGATTTTCCATTGTTCATCAAGCGAATGCTTTATGGTATATAATCATCTTTCGTATTTGGAGATTTTTGTATCGAAAACTTGAAGGTTTTTTCTATAAGAAATATCTTTTTGATTAAACCCCAGCCGATTCTTGCTTTCCTCGTTTCTAGCCTTCTGATCCTCTGTTGGTCATACAAATCGATTGAATATTTTTGGATTGGTTTGCACTCCGATTTTGAACAATGGGGTGCTTTGGAGTCACATATAGTTATTAAACCGATCGATGATGCACTTTCATATGTTACCACCAAACAGAGATTCATGGCTACTTTGTCAAAAGCAAGCCAAATTGCGCTATTCGCTCGACAGTACCGATAAGAAACCACAGGGTGCGGATTCATATGCGTTCAATCGTTGTTAATAAACTGTGTAATGCAACATTTCGATTGCTTTAGAGGTCAGTGCCTGATCGCTGTGACCTAGTTTATCAATTAACAGTTTAGGGACTGCAAGAGGTGAGATGGAGCAGAAATGCAAATGTTGGATACTCCGTGCAGGCACAAACAAAAGTGCCTCAGCTAGAAAGTAGATTTTTGTACTTGAGCTCATGCCCCTTGTCAGTTTACACATCATTGTAAACTTTTACAAGTCACATGACTTTTTTGTATTTTTCATATTATGGCGATTATGTTCTGGCACAGCCAGTTGAATCAGTTTTCCTGACCGTCGGCTCTGACTCTTCTTCTTTCAAATTTTCCACATAGTGTCGACCTTGGTGAAGGATCCGATAAATTCTCAATCGAGAAATGATCCGTTAGTAAATCACCTTATTATTTTTTTGTTTGTTCCGTTAATTTGATGCTTATCGATACCATACGGATGAGAATATTGACTTACCTTAATTGTCCTTTAGTTTGTCTAATGTAGTTTTCGCAGTATCTTGGCTAGAAAAATGCGACTGTTGATGAAAGCACAAGTGGTATTCCTCAGACTTCGAAGCATCATGCGGACAATATCAAGCTGATAAAGGTGTCACAAAAAGAGAGAATTCTCAATGCCAAGCCGCGCCTGCATTATTCAGCCAAATGATTATGGGAATACCGCTTTGGACATACTTTGGATCACATATTCCGGCGAACCCTGAATCTGGATATATTATTAACTCATTCTTTTATACCGGAAACTTATTCGGACAAGAACTGGGATAAACCGATGGCGGCAGGTACACAGCCATGCTCGTCGCACAAGTCAGTTGTGGACTAGTGGAACACGTTAACGGCATAAACTGCGTTGCGCACTTGTGATGGCGGTAATGTTGTACTCGATTTCAAAAACCCAGTTCATTTGCCGTATACGGTTATTGTGAGAGCATTGAACAAAAGTTGGCAGAAAGCTCACATGACTAATTTCAAGAATTTCGTAGTATAAGACAATACCGAGAACTTTTACGTACACTTTGCGAATAGCTTTCGGCCTCGACGAGAAAAATTAAGAGGGCTAGCTTAAAACCCAGATTGTGCCAGTTCATAACGTTTAAAATTGTTGGGTGTGCTCTCATCCGGTTTATGGCAGTGCTAACTGAATCTTCGAGCGAACTGACTTAACGAGCAGCTTTAGTGTGATAGCGCAAACATCGTTTGGATTTTAGCCGAATGTTTGTGGTTAAATTTTACACAAATACCTATTAGAAAATTCGAAACCATTTTTACTTAGGCTTTTACGGTGGGAAAAAATATTTGAGGCAGACTCTGTATAGACGACAAGATAATTATGGTCTGAGACAAATAGTGCGATTCATGTGTTATTAAACAGGGGAAGGAACCTATTCGTGCATGTTAGCGTCGGTTGTATGTGAAAGTTTGTTCCCCCTAGATTCTTGTATTTCCACCTTTTCAACTATATTTGTCCCAGGACGATAGAAAAATTGGATTGGATATTTTCATTCCTGTCCCGAAAAAGGAACTGATTTGCAGGTTTTTCCATTCATCATTCTTGGTATAACAATAAAATCCATTCCTCCTTTGAGCGTAAACGTTTCACCCCTTTTTGATCGTTAAAACAAGGTATTTGCGTGCGATTTTGTTGCTACAGCTTCAGATACTTCTATTGTGAGACTATGAACCATAAAATTGCTTCACACTCGGTTGTCATTGCTTGTTAGCTATTACGATGATTGTACCTTGAATGATAGATTAATTGCGTATTAGGATTAAGAAATCCGAAATCGGCGGTACCTGTACAGACAGATAGCGCTTTTAGGCGAATTCGAAAAACGACCCTAAACGATTCAGTCTCTGTTTCAAAAGAGTACATTTGGGGTCATTTTGGGGTTGTTTTGTTGATTGGATTCAAAATAACATCATTTTCAAAATATCTCGTGAAGTATAGGTTTTCTTGATTTTAGCACACAAATTGGTACAGTCGGGGGCAGATTTTCTGTCCCAACCGGTCGGGCCGAAAGAGGAGGTTGTTTCATCCAAATTCATCCTGACCGCAGACTGTTTCTGGCTCATGCCAATGTTTGTTACAAGCATCGTCTCCACAGCGTCAGAATCAGATAGACCATATCGGCATCGGTCATTAGTATCGTGAGTCAATCGAGGATTGCCGATCATTCTGAGCCCCACCCTTGCACTCAGACCATACTTTGCTTGGAGCTTGCTTTTGTTTGCTCCGAGTCCATGGTCACGCCAGCATAAAAGCCATTTTTTCAACACAGCCGTTCTAGACGATAATGGTGGACTACAATTCCAGTCGGAACGTTCAATGCGGCTGGCTTCTCGACAAAATTCCTAGGGTTCAAGAAAACTTCGGGAGCAGCTCAAATAGGATCTGTACTCAGCGACAACCGCCACTCAGGGGTCCATGCCATATAAACCTAGGAAACGATTGATATCCTCGACTTCAGTTGCGCTGTTAGATGCTCGCATATCCATCCCCAGAGTGCAACAAACAATGAGCAACATATGTCACGGAGACATCAAATGACAAGCAACCGGAGAAACGACGAGGAAAGGTGAAGAGTTGGAAAACTTCGGGAAATGGAGAAGACTGCAGCAGTCTTTACCGACCTATTAGGAATACTGGTCTACGGAGGTCGAGCGTAAGCGAAGTAATTAGGGTATCCGAATGCACATTTACTCACTCTCAGAAGCGTCAGCTGGCGCATTGAGTAGATCACCTCAGGGAGCAATTTAGTTAGCCTATAATTACAGCGAGCTTACCACTTATGCCTGCAAGGGAACCAATGCAGGTGGATACCAGCCTGCCATCGGAAATAGAGGTAATCAGGCATATGGGTTTCTTTAAAAGATACAAGGTAGCCAGACCAGAGTGATTGTCGCTATTCTTCTACGTGGAAGGTGGGGAAGTACTAACACTGGAGTTGACAAAATACCTGAGACCAATCTGGGTAAGGGGTTGATGCACTTCGGTGATTGTGCAGATTTGCGAGAAATGTAATAAGTATTCATGTGAAAACCACAGAGGAATTACTTGAGTATACATCGCATTCAAATTGTTTGCTGGCTTTATCCTCCCCCGATTATCCACTACCCTCCATAGATATATGCGTGAGAATCAAACTGGTTTTCGTTCCGGTCGGGATTATATTGACCAAATTTTCACTTCAAGACAGATCTTAGAACATAGGCACATATTCCTTATGCCCACGATCTCTGGTTTTTCTTGATTTGAAACAAGCATTCGATTCAGTTGATCAAACAGTTATTTGAAGTTGCTTCTCATTGAAGGGAGTGTCGGAGAAGTTCACATCACTTATCCAATCTATCTCCACATGAGAACAGCCGAAACCGAGTTAGTGCTTATGACAATGTTTCACTAGAATTCGTCGAGAGAATTGGTGCTTGTCAGAGTTTCCTTCTTTCACTCTTCCGTTTTAACTTTTTTCATTGAAATGCTTATGGAGATAGCCTTATCCTCATGTAAGCATAGTCGCACCGATATTCGCTCGGACAGAAGACTGTCTGACTTACAATATGCGGACGATGTTATGCTACTGAGTGACGATTCAAGTAAGTTGCCGGTTTTTCTTGATCGTCTGAATGATGGTGTAGTTATGTTTGGAGTGCATTTTGTGCGTTCGATTTTGACAATGCTGTCGTAGGATTGGATTGACTCAAAGCCGAATCTTGGTTCTGCAGAGGAGCAATTAGATGAGGTGGGTGGGTAGATTTAGTTACTCGGGTGATTGTACCTGTCCTGGTGGTCGTATGTCAGATGAAGTATCTTCATGCATACAGAAGGTTTAATTAGGGCCTGCTAATTTGAGGCATCTGTCGCATCGGCGTAACATCCGTCTGTCGATCAGAGGTCGAATATACACAAGAGCACTGATATCGGTTGTGATACACAGTGTAGAAACATGGACATTGAGGGCAGGAAATATGCGAATACTTTCGGTGTTGTATTCGCAGTACCGGCAGAATATGGTTGGGGATGTTAGATGTAAGGTACTGTGTCTTAAATTTCGGTCTTTAAAAGAGGCACTGAATCAAACGAGGTTTAGGTGGTTTGGGTGTTTTACATGAACGATAAATCGACTGCTCGACTCGTTGTAAGTAGTTCTTCAAGACACGTGATGGTCAGAGGATGGTTTTGGCGAAGTCAGTTGATGTAACAGAGAAACCTTATTAGAGCGTCAATCAGTGGACTGATTTGTGTAGACGCGAATGGATTACCGGGTCCATGGGATCCCCGCAAGCCATGGTATTCTGTTTAGTTCCTCATATTTCTATTGTATATTCGGTTTCTCACGAATTCTTGTGCTATTGTGGTTTAAGAGAATGATACTGTTTTATTAACTACAATCACAGAATGTTGGTGCACGGTTAATGGTTTTCCAAGCCCAATTATCGAGGGAGTTGAAGTTTGCCTGGATAATGTCATTGCGCTTCCTTTAAATAGTGCCGTTGATTATGCGTGTCCTTTTAGGAGGTTTTGTGATTGGCATGTTCATGTTAATCCTGAGAAGTGTTCCTTTTCTGTCACCACTTTGATCGTCTTGGCTATTTCCTTGACGGCAACGGTTTCAGGTCGGATCCTAAATGATTGTCTTCCTTGGTATCCGCCCAGTCACCCAAGAACTTTTCAGGTCTACTCTGTTTCCTGAGCAGTCTTCAGTGTTTTTCCCTTCTTATTCCAAGTTTTTCTCAACTAGCTTCTTGTTTGTTTTGTTTGGTTTTCCAGCCCTGCTCTGAGTCAACTTTTCATGGATAGTACATTCGTTAATATGGCCAACATTTTGTCTTTTAGTGCCCGTTCTCTCCTAAGTTCACCCCTGTTCTGATTATCGATGCTTTGCATATGAGAATTGTTGCACTCATTGAATGCGATAATGGGGCGTTTATTTGTGTGTCAGGTCGTTTGTGAGCACAGTACGAAGCATGGACTAGCTATTGAAAAGTGAGGTGCCTGTACAAGTATGCGTTTGGTAGGCAGTTAAGGATTATTTCAGATCATGACGCTCCAAATTTATGTTGGATCCAACGAAGTCCTTTTCCAGGGCTTGTTCCGCAATGTCACAGAGAATGAACACTGGTTTCAGTGGATGCAAATACATTATTGTGCACAGGTATGCGAAAACCTTCCATATGTTGACTTTTTATTTCGCTCTCATCATTCAAGTGGTCCTCATGGGTGTCTTTTGATTCATCCTTTAACAGTCAACCTTTGGGATCTTATACGCGATACTAGAAATTACATTTCACGAGGTTGAGCCCATAATTTCAGGTGAAAGATTCCTGATGATCTTTCCTTAACTCCGGATGTTGCTTGGTGCTAAACGATCACATTGTGATGCCACAGACCAGCCTCAAAGCTGTTTTAGCGACTTGCATTTCAGCCATGTAGGCGTTGAAAAAATGAAAGCACTTGCCAAGCTTACTTGTTGGTGGCATAACATAAATACGTTTGCATGTTGGATTGAAATTTCTTGCCGGGGTTTTCTGCACAAGCCCTCCGAAAGACCATCAAAGTGGACCTCATGGCAACGAGTTTAGGCAAATTATTGCCACCCATTCTTATAAAGTACTTTGCTTTGGTTGCCATCGACTTTTATTCAGTTTGACTTGAAGCGTTCTTCGCAACGTCGCTAACTGCAGAGTTCACTGTGCATCCACTGAGGACTTGCTAGATACATGGGTAAACAGTATTGGTTGCAGGCATTTATTCACTGATGCCAGACATCCGTGTTCTAATAGACAAGCTGAAATCTTGTGAAATCATTGAAGGGTGCTGCCAGGGGTTCATAGTGATCAGCATTTCATAAACTTGACAAGCTTATTGGTAATTTTTACCTCAGTACCGCAATCCTGTTGATTCTGTCACGCACGAAAGCCCATCCGAACACTAAAGGTAAACCACCAAGGTCAAACCCGTTTTTGAAGTCTGCTGAAGTGACACTCTGTAGTGGTAACGATTTGCATCCATCTAGCAGTTAAAAACCTCACCTGGACCCTGATGATTTATCTGCACATCACTGTCATACTGAGCAAGTGGGATTTGAAGAATCAGGTCAGTCTGTTCCGAATTCATCGTTATCTTCCACAACTAATGATGTTTCATTAGGTACCGATGGTGTTCAAGAGAATTGCAGTGAACTTCGAAGACCCATCTCTTTGCAGCAAAAGCCGAAAGTAAATTATAGAAATCCGGACTTCGATTTAACGTATGGCTGGTGCAATGACCGTAAGTGAACTGATTTATGCTTTATGCAAAGGTTCTCTGTATTTAATGTTAGCTTTGAATTCAAGGTTTTGGTTGAATTGCGCCAGTTTATTCTAGTGTCTTCTACTCTTTCGGGATTCCATTGGTTGATTCTAGCTTATTCATTGACAATTCAGTTATTCTTCATTGATTCAAGACATCGTATTACGCGACGGCTTGCCTTGGTTATTGTCTACCAACCGCCTCTATCACCCTCTTCTAAGCATACTCGTTACAAGTAAAAATGAACCGAAAAATCATGCAAAACAACGGATAAAGTCCTAACTCAAATTCAAATTTGTTTGTTTACTTTATTGTTAAGACTGTAATAAGACTTACCACAGTAATTTCGCATCAACAAAATCCACGAGCGCTTAATTTGATGAACGAATGCTATTCCCAGACTCCCGATGATTGACGTAGCCCGGGTAAGATCTGAAACAAGAAGCGCGAGGTAACCTAACTTAGGCCCTAATATAATACAACACAGTAATTTGTAGTGAATAACACCGAATCTAATTGCTACCAAAATTTGAGATGAAACAATAAGATAGTTAGCCATCTGGACAGAAATCAGTTCCGACAAAATTAATTAGGTTGGCTATTTAACTTGACAACTGACATGGAACTTTATTCATTAGAGAACGATCACCATTGTTATCGATACTTGTTTTGGCCCCTCTTTGCTTACGCGTCCAATAAATGTCCATTTCTAACCTTGATATTAGTAAGCAATCAATATATCGAAGTTACACACGATTTCCTATGTAACTGAAACTAAAGCTCCATATCATGGCAGTTGAAATCAGGACAATATAAAATTCTCCGGAGAATGTAATGGAAAGGTATTCACTAATTTCGGCGTCCGTCAAAGTCCGAGTTCCGATATTTTGCGACAGCGCACCACAAACAACAACGGTGAAGAACCGGCTACGTTGGAAAGAGAAATAAAATGTACCGGAACCGCTCAGATTTTACCAGCTACATTCCCTCTAAAATGAGTAAGCAAAATAAACGACTTTCAAAACTTTGATGGTGAATTTTTACACATGGTCAAGGTAATTTCAATCTTTTCATTCGCACTGCAAGCGTCTGGGAAAAGCCGAAGTACTGACCGTCAGTTAGTGCCTCGTTGCCAAGTAAATCTAATAAGCATGGATCAGCTGTTTTATGAATTCTTCCTGGTGCCAGTGCATTGACATATCATTACCCCCGCGTAAATATTTTATTTCCTGTTATTTAAATTAATTTTTGGCTTAAATCCGCACACTAAAAATATTTCTAATTTCATGTCTATTATTAATTAATTGCACCTGTAAGCACAAAGGACAAATGACAAGCGTCGATTCCAAACGTTCCAAACGAGGGATTTCACCTCTTAGTCAGAATTCATGCAGCTCTCCCTGAAGGACCAGCTATGCTACAGTTATCCATGCTAATTCACACTGGTGAGTTAATAAACAATAGAATTTCCATTTAGTGGCCTTGTACGCCGAAACATAGAGGATCTGAAAACAATGCGAGGACAACCAGTCCCCGTCTAGTAACGGGACAGTTTTTATGGGTCTTCATACAAAGGGGTCCAGGTTAGCTGATTATCAGTTGAAATAGTCAATCCCTACAGAACGAAACCGGAGAAGTTTTCTTTCGAAGAAGACAGTCCTTCAACGACGGGTTTCAGCCCACTGTAAGTTTCCCATTAGTCACCCTTTCTCCAAAGGACAATTACGAGGCACAATCTCTGGGTGAGAGACGCCCTTCGCTTTTCCGTTAATTTTTGAAATGATGCGGTGAAATGTATTTAGTGGTCATTACAGTTTATTATTGTTCCGCCTGATTGATAATCATTGGCATTTTTCTATCTTATATCAAATGATACCAACAAACTCATTTGCAGTTGATGAGTATACATTCAGTTCTCAATACTAACTTGAATATAAGTTACCAAATTAATTAATCTTAGGTTTTAAGCATTCGCTTATGGTCGGCTGTTAGTAGAAAATTTTGAGCCATTTATTCCCACTATTCGTCCTTAACGCCACTCAAGACCTATAATTGCGTACACATTTACTTAGTGACATGAGTGGGATGAAACATGTCTATTTCCTTCAGGTAATACACGGGTCAGTTAGCAAAGCAGTTCGTTATTGATGACGAAGTAAACGTAAAGCAGTTCAAAAGAACGCTATCAGCTCCTCGTCCGTAGGTCGACTCAGGCGCTGTAGTTGAATACATATCTGTGCAATTTAGAAATCGTTAATGGAACATATGAATTGGCCCCAATAAATAAATGGCAGACAGAGTCGGCAGTTCATCCTTGCTTATTGTCTCAAATGTACCACGAATGTCCTTGTTCATTTATCAGCAGAGGGATTCAAGGAGATCCCAAAGGGAAGATTAGGTGGGGTATGAAAGACAAGCCCGGGGGGAGAAAATGCTGCTTCGGCATGGTCCCGAGAAAAGGACTGAAAAATTCACAAAGTTACGTTCACTCAGTGACCTAAAACTCCTGTTTTCATTTTTTTAGGTTGGTAGTTTACCTTTGTTTGATTATAATGATTACGGGGAAGTCCATTATACGAATGCTAACATATTTGATATCTCCTGGTTTTGCTGCTCTTCTTCGTTTGCCACGCATCAATAAAAACTCAGTAAGTCTAACCGGAAATTCGTTAATATTGAAAGTGGTCGATTGATTTCTGAGACTTAATGGTAACAGCTACATACTCTGAGGTAAGACTTAAGCACTTCTCCCCCGGAAGTGTCGACTATCGAATTCTCAAGCCGCGGTTGACGAAGTCCGTTCAATCGACGGAATAGCGGTGACTTTATATAATAACCAGGTGTAAGAAATGTATTACGTATGCCATGGCGCCGAACGGCGTCGATGTGGCGAAAACATGATAGCCTAACACAGCAGTAGATGCATAGCAGTAATCTCGACTGGTAAACGAAAACCCTCTAAAAGTGCTGCACGGTCGGCAAAGGATAGTTCTCGTGTGTAATAAAGCAGACTCAGACAAACGTATGACACAAGAACAGTGTCGAGCATCAAAGCAGCTCATCGAGAAAGTGAGGTGTAAAAATGGCCAATTTTCTCCAGAAGATCGTTGCACTACAGAGTCACGCCCGCAAATCATTAGTGTTTCTACGAGGGTTGCGTTAGACATTTGAACGCTAGGTGCTATGAGAAACCCTCAAGAGACAGTAGATTGTTTGCAGATATTCTAGGTTATTCGGTTTAGTTTGGGCCAGAATTCCACGTCTTTGCCCCCGAAATTTACAGATTATTAGTTAAACCGCCATGTGGCCTCGACTGCACAGGTGACGGAAAGCAGCTAACTCGACACTTTGCAAGGTGGAGTTTCTCCACCTTATAACAAAATCAATCCTCCCATCCCAATTTCAAACGGCATATCAGACATTGCTTTCATTGAAGCAATCTTACTGCATCTTACTACATAAATAGAAGTGCATTAACCAGCGGATGAAGTTGCCAAAAAGGAACTTGATCATTATCGTGTCTTTTGTGCTAATGCCAAAATATCGCTCACTTCTGATGACTTTCAAGCGCACAACCAATCAGATTTAAACGAATTTGTTTGAAGACGTTACCTTGATGGAAATTTTGAGTGCAAATAAAATATTCTGAGGATCCGCAGATTTCATGATGAAACCTTTATTGCGAGCAAAAATCTTCAAATCTGAAAAATTTTGCTATTGTACAATCCCCCAAATATCTGCTTCTTCCACTCAAGGAAGACCCCAAAGAACCCTAGGTACTCTCTGTTGGGCTTCGTTTCCCTTTTTGGAACACACATGTACGTGGGCCTTGCAAAACTTAACGGAGAAAGGAGACTTTAGTATGATCAGTAAATTATTGCTGAATTTTCACTTTGCCTTCCACTTAAACTCTCAGTCATCTAAATTACACCGCACGTACGGTTTATTTTCTAGTCTTTAGCACATTTTGGACGGCGGCTGAAGCAAGAATCTCGTTTTTCGGGCTATTTCATTGAAGGCAAACTCATTTTTATTGAAGTTTGTGTGATTTAAACCGAAAGTGAAAAGATAACCTTTTCATCCGGGCCTGTTTGATATATTGGGTCACTGATAGGATCCATTCCGGAGATGCATTGAAAGACATTCAGGTGACTGAAAGTAAATTGAAAAAATGCTTCATATATAAAAGGTAAAAATCCAGTTCTTAGTTGTTCGAATAGTAGGTGACTGGAATTAGCTACCCGAAGACGTGATCGGGATTGGACGAGAGCTTGACAGAGAAATGCGGGGGAGGCAGCCTGTTAATGACACGAAAGTCATCACGAGATCAAACAAGATGTTTGGGAGTGGTGCCTGCTAATGTGCCTACTTTAAGATCACTGAAAAAGAGGAAAATAGGGATAAAAAGCACTTTCTTGCTCTTATGCCAGATTCTACTGTCGGCACACCGACCAGTCAAAATCGGTCGTAAGCAAGTGTCTGGATATCAAGGCATCTCTGTAAGTTTATGGAATCTACGTAGGAGTGTAACTGCAGAACAATATCAAAAGGACACATAGCCAAGGCCGAGGCACCGTAAGTAACCGTAATAATAATAGTTACTCATTGTTTAAACTGTTTGCTATCCACGCGTGATCGGTGGGTACATTATCATTTACAAGGTAGTGGACTTTGCACAAGTCATCAGGATGGGTGAACGTTTAAATTACTAAAAGTTGTGCGCCAAATACACTTCAAGGCCATTGGCTAAGATGGAGATGCCAACGAAGTTTGCGAAATACCGTAAATCGGCATGAAGGTAACGATGAATTATACTTGTAGTTTGATTAATAAAGCAACTGTATTTCAAAACTTACTGGTAGGAGACCACTGACGCCGGACTATGGGTTATGCAATTGATAACAATAATAAAGTAGTTACGAGAATAAACTTTTGTGAACATTATGAGTAGAACAGGAGGCTGAAAAGGGACGCCAAAACCGCCATTACAGGGAAATGGTCGGTTATATTTTTTGAGTCAAGGAAATCTCTACAGATCACTATTAGCTCTTGATGATTGTTTTTGTGAACATATATTTGTGGTGGCTAACGGAAACCGTCGAAGCACCATGGCTGCTATAATAACTGGCAATAAGGACGTTTGGTGACGTGATAAGCAGTTCGTAAAGGACTTTTGACGCAGTAACTGAGGTCTCCAAGCGAGTGGGATTGCAATAGTTTTGCAGGTCTATGGAACAGTTTGGATTGTATTATGTGTGGCCGTGGGAATCTTTTCTCTCCAGCCTGGAAGGCGACTGATTTATACCACCTGCGGTGAATAGCTATCCCAAAGCTGGTGTTTGTGGCTGGTGGTGCCAGAGATTAATCGATTTTCTTCGAAAGATCGGTGCCGCCACAGGACTCCCCAGATGGAAAGCTGAAGAAGCTTTTGGGGAATCGTACATTGCAAAGTTGGTATGGTTTGAGCGAATGAACGCGTGCCACATAAAGTTATGTGAGCAATCTATAGGACTCTGATTGGCGAAATCGCTGGCTTGCAGGAAAGGCGAGATGGTCGAGAATGACCCTGATTAGTTCCAGCTGTGACATGGTTGTGAAGATTATTGTCCAGTAGTTAACGCACCAATACGACGTCGAGAAATGGCAAACGATAAAAAAATGATCGGACGCCAAATCAAATTGTTTAGAAGCAAAACGTCGAGGGCGATCAGAGGAAGCTATAAAACCATCCCTGGAATCAAAATTCATGGAAGATTTTGTGGGCCTAACAAACGAGCCAGTTAATCAACGCAATGAAAACGAAGAGACAAAAACCAACGTAGCAACTGCGACGTTTCTAACGTGAAACGTATGTAATTCATTTCTTAGGTATAAAAACGTGTTACTTCTGCGTGTGGTTAAGAGATCGCGTTAGCTTCGTTTGTAAAAACATGCTGGACAAAAGGTGGAAGTGCAATTCTCGGCCGTTTTCTTAGCAGTACACTGTTGACTTGAAAGTCAGTCTGCGATTTCGTTTGAGGATTTCGAAAGTTCAGTGGGCTCCTGACTTGCACGTGAAACAATAGCTTTATTTGAAGCTTTAGCAGTGCCAACTTGTTGCTGCTTAGAACATGCGACATTATTCTCATTCGGAGTCGTGGCATGCGGTCCTTGGCGTGACACGGAAGTCGACTCTGAGACGATCGGTGTTAAATGTATCGTCACAACCCGAGTTCATCAATCTTGAAGGCTTTATCGTGACGAGAAATCATGAAAAATGGGCCTTTGCAAGGTTTATGTTGCTGTATGAGCACCAAATCAACACGGATAAATATATGTGACTTAGTGTCTTGCTCAGCCGGAACGAATACCTATTATTGCTGTAGACGAGTTCGCCCCGGAGACAGATTCCGCACGTAAGTAGACAGGTAAGCATCGTTTGTCTGTACAGCAAGTGAGTAAGGACCTGTAGTATAAAGAACACCCCAGGCAGTCTTGATGTTTTGCCGAACACAAGTTCTGCGGCGGAACATTGGATATTTGGGTTTATGGAAGTTCTAATACCGAGTAGAACTACCGGTAACGTTTTGCATAAGTGGGGTTATCGTGAGATTTAAAAACCGCTTTGATTTGGTTATGAAAACTTTCAACTTAACCGTTCGATGCCGGATGGTAAGTGGTCGTGTGGATCTGCTCCGTGCCCAGCTTACTGGAAATGGAAGAAACCAGGTCGGACTCAAATTGTTCCCCTCGGTCACTGGTTATGGTAGAGCAACAACCATACAGAGCTGTCCATCGTTTTGCGAACTTTCGGGCCATCAATTCTGCCGTGAAATTAGCGATATGAATAGCTTCGGGCCATCTAGTGAGCCTATCAATGCACGTTAGCAGATAGGTGTACCCGCGCGATGGCGTCAAAGAACATACAATATCGAGATGGACGTGATCAAAGAGGGAATCAGGCGTAACTAAGGTAACAATGGGCCCGTGCTTCTTAGATCGTTGACATCTTTGTTCATGGACGGCCAGACATATTGCAGTGACTACTTGTAGACTATCTGTGATAATTGGATGTGAAAGTTCATATAATGTATCGAGCACGGGACCTCGATAAGTAGAGGGTACTGCCGGTCGAGGTAGGTATGTCGCAGAATATCGTACGAGCATTCGTAGCCAGTGGTACCTGACGACTTGGAGTGATGACGAATGCGCTGCCTGTATGTAAGTTATATCGTGTGCCTGAGCTATTGCCATGACAAGAATGTCTAGGGTGGGAGACATAACGCCACTACGTTGTGGCCGTTACGACGCATCAGAAACACAGTTTAACTTGCCTTTGATATGATGAATGTTCGTTGTAAACTAAGAAAGATAGTCCATATGTCTGACTTCTCGTGGACAGCCACGGTCAGTCTCAGTATGCAGTGTGTACGTCAGTGGTTTGTGGTCGGTGAACAGAACGAAATAACGAGCTTCGACCTCGTCGCGAAAATGTTTGATGGCACCGCATTTGGCCAGTGGTTTGCAACCAAAGGCCCTGTGTCTCGTTGCTGTGGGACTAAGAGGCCAGGAGAGGTATTGTTGCGATAGTCCTTGTGACGGAATTTCAACTGCCAACGAGTTAGTAACCATCCCAAAATTCGTTTTTTGACAGTCGCTGTGGTTAACCTGCTTATCGTCGTTAATCTAATAAAGGAAATAGGACTGTAAATGGGAAATTTTGGGGCTGATGTGTAGGGAACCGGTGAAAGATATGGACTTTTTTCTTGGTGTATTCCGTTTTTTTGATGGATCTGAGGCTCGTACGGTGTAAGGGTTAAGCCGTTAGTGTCACTAACCCTAAGGATTCATCTACTAATAGAAAATCGCAGCTATCAGGAGCAATTTTAGAGCTAGTTGAAGGTTTTCTGTTACCTTCAGTAGCCTATTCAGCTCCGTTAAGCCAGCAAAGAGGATAAGATGACATGAGAAGGATGGAGCACACAGGCTGAATATTTTAAAAATCACAAAATGCGATAAGAACATGGATCCATTCAATATTGTGTTGATATTTTGGCAAGCGCACATTGAGAAGAGCTCAATGGTTAGTCGCCCATGACAATAGTAATCAGGGCAAATTTACTACAGAGAGAAGATGCGTGAGGGCGCAATAAAATGTGATGCCAAAATGTAAAGCTTAATTCCAACACTCCCAGCTAGAGATCGCAGTGAAGGCTCGGTCAAAAACTAGGATTGTAACTGATGTTTGTAGGCCTTGTCTGGTCCGATGTTAGCCTGCGTCAGGTTAACTAAAAGCGAAACACCCAGTAGCTTTTCCAGCTGGGTTTTGAATTGGGTTAAATTTGAGCATGAATTCAGGAGACTAATGAGGTTGTTCCAAAATTTACAATAAACGACTGTGAATGATTTTGTCCTGGTCGATAGCCGAGTCCAGGGTGCGTTTAACGAGTAGCGTCTACTACAAATTGGATACGGGAGACCCCCAGCGTCACGTATGGCGTCCGTAGAAGAATGAACATTATTACGGCAAAGGTTAAACAGGAACGCAAGCCATAATTTGACTCGGCGAATCCATAGCCGTTCAAGACCAAGGAGCTCGCATCTGGCCCTGTAGATTGGGGTATATGAAATACCAAAGAGTTCTCTAGTAAACGCCCACTGCACATTCTCGATTTTGATTCGATCAACTTCAAGCATTCGCTTGAAGATAACAAGGTACCATTCTAGATGGGTCCAAGCATGGGACTTGAAAGTGCTAAGCCTGTAATCGTGAGTGCGGAATGCACTTAAGAACATTGTATCGGTTATTTTGGCTACGGCGGTTTGGTGGTGGGCCTGTTCATGGAAGTTGAAAGGGCAGAAGCACCGTAGCCCTTATGAGCACGCCATCCATGGAGAAGGAGTCTGGGGGAGCATCGAATTTATACGTTAATAGAGAACTCATGTCAGCATATAAGCCACTTGGAACACTAGATATCAGGAGAGTTTAGGTCTTCGCTAATAAGTGTAAGCGTGTGGTTAAATGAACCAACCTCGAAAGAGAACACTATTTTGATGTAATCGGTGAATAGCAGTGGCTTACTATGACGAATAACTATAAAATGTTCATTAATATGCAGCGGGATATGAAGAGGACCAAGGACGCTACCCCGAATAACCCTAATGGTAATAGCTTTGGGCTAGGGAGAACAGCTGTTAATACTGACTACTTGAAAACGGTCAGATAGGTGGCGGATTTCTTATTTTGAAAGTCCTATTTTGGCCATAAGTCGCGAGTGGAAAAAGCGTTCAAATTCTTTTGACATGTCTAGAACGATTACGTGCATTGACCGGTGGTATCAGCATTCTGGTTAACTAGGTTCAAGAAGTCAAACGGGCGGATGATGCAAGATCAGCCACTCAGGAAGCCGTGTTGGGAGGGGTTAATAGGATTGTGAGCAGTAAGGACTTTTACCAGTTGTTATAGAAGTGGGGTGTGGTTAATGGGGCGGAAGCTTTCAGGGTCGTGCAGCGAACACCTTTTGGGGTGTAGAACATTATTGGAGGTCTTCCACTGTGATAGAAAAGTAGCGCGAGGCATGGAAAGGCAGGATAGACTGGGAAGGAGCATAGAAAGATCTGGACCTGCGATGGGAAGTAGGACTGGTGGGATGCCATCGGGCCTTGGCCTATCGGATGGCTTGGCACATTTCATCACCGTCGTGATGCCAGCCACGTTGAGTGAAATGGGGGATAACCTAAAGGAATCTGGTATGGGATGGATTTCAGAATGTAGCAAATTATCGTTAATGAGAGTGGAAGAGATAAGTGTAATGAATGTTTCCGCGAGTTCCACCGGGGACTCTATGCTTAAAGTGGTAAATACGATGGAGTTTGGAGTGGCTGATGATTTCAGCTGTGAGCGTGCTTTGAAAATCAGGGAAGCCTCCAAACCCTGGTAGGCGATCCAAGAGGTGGCATTTTCTGCAGTTTCAACCCTAGTTCAGAATCCATGAGAAAATCTTGTTGCAAGCGGTTAGCTCGCAGTAAAAGCAGGAAGCCTCCCGTTTTACTGAAGATTTTCTGAACCTTCAGAAGTTTCATCTGGAGCTAACAAACCTTAGTAAGCTTCTTTGGTCTATGTTGAGTGGTGGGCGTGGATAGATGATTATTGGTAAAAAGAAAGTTTGCTTAAAATTCGTCTGCTGCATCCTGCGGGTCAGGTGATAAAAAGAAGCTGAATCAGTCAAGGGTTTGCAGAACTTCAGGGATTTCATTCTAACGCGTAGACATATAGGACGAGGCAGTATGTTCGGTACACATAAGTGAGGAAGGTTTGTTACGGAGTGAAAAGCTACACGTGACCATCTTATGTTCACTCTCAGGGAAGGGTTGTATTATGAACATCTTAAAATTAGGGGTGCCATGCGTAAAAACCAGATTTGAAATATTATAAAACCTTGTGGGCGTGGTCATTTGCTTAGTCCATCCTTCAGCGTGCGTTTCAAAGACAAAGTCGAATAGAGCTGCTGGAGCGGAAAAAGAGGACAAACTTCAGGTGCTTTGAGGTCGCTTGCAATAATCGTACAGCTGGGGGGAGCCAAGGAAATAAAGGATGGGTTGGATGAGACCAGATATATCAGAATTATTCCAGTTAAGTGGTTGGTATACACATCCTATGTGAATTGCGAGCTCGGGTAGTTGTATGTGGAGCCAGAGGATGTCAGCTATATAATAAATCAGTGGAGGATGGAGGATGAAGGCTGTGTAGCTGCTTTACTTAGCCTGAGCAATTCCCCCTCTAAGACTTTATCTGTTGGTTCGGTGGGGACTGTAACCCGCCAACGACAAAGACGAAGTGGAGCTGCGGTCTTTTAGCCAACCCTCTGTTATCGGGATAGTGTCGTAAGGATTTTTGACTGCTAACATTCTTAGCTGCCGTAATTCATGAGTTAATGAGTTGGAGTTAGGCAGGAGTTAGAAAAATGCACCAGAACCTTTAAATATATATGATATCCAAGTTGGGATTACTGTAGGGGTCAAGTAGTCAAAGGCTAAATCAGGGGTTCGGACAGTGCTTAGATGTGGTGAGGGAGTAAATCGAGTCGAGTTACGTGTACTGGCAATCTCCGGATTACCTGAGTTAAAGGATTCATGGACTGAAACGCAGGTTGATAGAAGCGTGAAAGCCGATTATCGGAGTTTCAGATGATTTCGGCGTGGAGATATGATGGGGACTGAACAGTGTTATTCGGCCAATTGGTGATATTTTCAAGGCGGAACTGGCAATCTAGGAATGTGGTGAGGGGCTTTGTAAAATGCTTGAGAAAAAGCCGGTTATTAATTAAGTGCATGTGTTTTTAGGGTAGAAGTTACTTTTGAAATTCATAATAGTGATGAGAGAAGTGTCTGGCAGGTGGGGCAACTAAGGTGAGCGCTAGACAACATTGAGTTGAGAAATGAGTACCATGGTAGCTTGTGAGTCAGAGAGCAAAATAAGGTATCTAGAGTTTGCCAGTTGGCTTGGTGGAGTCAGAGTTAAATCGCGGAAATTTTTTAGGATAAAAGTGGTTGGGGTGAAGTCTTGGGGGTGCAGGAGTAGGAAAAAACATTGAGGTGAAGGAGAATGCACCGAAACATGATCGCCTAGTAAGTTGTTTGACAGAAGGACAAGAAATTGCTCGAAGGCGCATCTAGCATATACCAAGCGGCTGAGTTTAATAGCATGTGGGGTTATCACGTGGTAGAATTGCCAGCGCCGCTAGCCTGGGGTACTGCAGTTAGAAAATTTAGATGGGCTCGTTTGTGGATGGTTGGATGAGCGAAGTGGATTTAATTTCAACCAAATCCACTGGTATTGGCTAAAGTTTTGAGTTTACCGGTTTTGCAGCGGGTATACATGGAGGAGGAGTGCTGCTACCACCAGAGGGTTTACTCTTAAACGGAGAAGCAACAATTTTGTGTGATGAAAAGTTTGGAAGGGAAGATGAGCGGCTTAAGTACGGAAGAGGCTGATTGTGTGAATTGCTCAAAGGTGCAAATTTTGAGGAGTGCTGAGCAATCATCGTTAGCAAGAAGTTTCCGGCAGTGTTCGCTGATCACAGATTAGTAGATGCGGGGTGGTGGAGCCTATCGCAGGGAGAAGGCACATTATTTGAAACCACAGCAGCGGGCTCTGGATTCACTCAGTCAGGTAGATCATGCACTGGCAGCTTATCTTTCACCCGGGTCTTGCTGACCTGAGAAATTGCAATGAACTGTTGTGAAATTGACTGCCACAATACCACTAGAACAATGTTAATTTAGGCACGATTTTATGGAACTGATCGGACGCTTCCGGAATATTTAAACCTCTCTAAGCAATTTGACGTACATCTTCGCCTGCCTACATGCACGCCTTATCATAAAGCTATAAAAGTACAGCGAAAGCGTAGACGTACCGATCACGTGCGCGAAAAAATGAATAAAATCAAAAGATGCCACAGAATAGGTGACATCTAGATTGGTTGAAAATTCCTTTTGCCTCTTTCCCTCGTTCCTCTTTCGATTTCATATTCCTCTTGTCCAACTTGCTCGTAATGAAACTGATTTCGTCGCTATTTATTTTCGGCTCGACGTGTTGCCCTTCGCTGGTCCACCCCTGTGCTTTTTATTCGAGACTATTTTGCGGACATTTTGTGGAGTCACGAGCCACTTGACTCGGAGCATCTTGTTCCGTTGCACTCGGCTTTCGTTTTTATCGCTCATGTCGGCCGACTTTAGACGTTCCGTTAGTTTACACTGAATTCTAGCTGTCACGCTCAGGCAAGTGCTGTTGGACCCGATGAAGCGTGCAGAATCCCTTGTGTTTGATTGAACCACGGGACAGGTACTTTCTATTTATCCTCCTTCATCGATCGTTCATTTATTACACAGGTTTTGTTCTATTTTTGACTACCTTTTTGACTGCATATTGACTGGGGCTCACTGTCAAATGCTTCTAGCTTGTGAAAAGTACCGTAGAACTTGCGGAGCAGTCTTGTTTTTTGGGCTTTGCATCAAATTGGGCTACGCTTTGCTTCGAGGTTTTGAGGTGCTATCGGGAAAAGTGGAAAGTCTATTTTTTCGCGAATCTCACTGTGAATCGCTGGTAGAACTCACCAGAACCATGAATGAAACGTTTGGGTGTTGCAGAATAGACAGCGGGCATCAAAATAGTTGTTTTGGAAATCGGTTCTCCACAGCAGTCGGTTTTCTTGGAATTTCGGTACCTCTATTAATGCCCTAGAAGGGAAAGCTGGATAAGTTCTCTATAAATGGGTCGAGTGGCGAATGGTGATTTTGTTTGGACTGAGCCAATGAACGTGCGCCACTTGGGGCTCTAGGGGATTAAGAATAATCAGGATCAATGTATTATTGAAATTGCATTAGCCACAGCCATAGATTTGATATGGACTATTTGATGAGACTTGGGTTATGGATTTCAAGTGTTATTTGCTTAATGCTATCCTGGATCCTTGACTTACGAAACCAAATTGCATGACTTTATCGGAACCGCGTTCCATTTGCTGCATGTAGAGGGATCGATGCGCCGTTTGGGGTTTCATGTAATCATTTACTACCCGGAATGTCGTGGTCAAAACTGATGGCAATTTTTCAAAGCCTTGGCTTTCGCAAATAATCTGCTTGCGATCTGTTTTCCTGCGAAAGCAACTGTATTTACACCATAGGGTAGCTGGTTTGTCAACTAGTTGCGTCCACGTGATTGCCCTTATTTTGTATTCATGACGTCCAGCGGTATTTCATCATATGGAGGCACAGGTTTCCGCGTCAAAATGATCTTTTTCGGTATGTTTCTATACCTTTTGCGATATTGGTACTGTCAATACAGACTAGCAGCACCATTACCATATAGGTTGTTCAACTAATGGATTGAAATTTCTTCATAATTTTGGGTAAAACTGTTTGCTTTGATAATGCCGGAATGGCCATGGAGGAGGCTGACGTGAATTCTAAGAGGGCAATAAATGGATGGATTCGGGAATCAGACTTAGTGGTTGTAAGTTATCTACAACGTTTTAAAATGATGCGCTGATGTCGATTTGGCGTTTTATCAGTATGTGCAAAGGGAAGCGCACTCAGGAAATGTGACGCCTTCGTCGCAATCAGGCAATCCATCCTGGCGCTTACCTACTTACCAAGATGCCACCACCAAACAATGCGCGGCCCGTTACAGCGGAGTCACCTGAAACGGGCATTGATCCTCCAAAACATGCACCCGTTCGTCGGCCTGACAGAAATTCATTAGAGTCAATACCATCCAAAGGTTCACGCTCCACCGTTGTGGATCTAGACATATCGAGCTCGCCCCCCAAATTTCTGCCCCAGTAAAAACGCCCCACCCAGGCTCCAGCAAGTCAGCGTCAACTTGTTCAGTTAGACTCAAATACCCTTTCGCTCTGCACCCTTTCCGTGGTACTGTCGCCAAGGCCAGTTCCTGTAGTTCACTGTCATACCCCACCCTGCCCCCACAAGCCGCAGGCTCTCAAGTGGATAATGATGTGCTTGACACCAAGGAAGCGACTTTTTCCCAACCAACAACGTTGTGACCCTCCTCAATAGAATAGGCCCACACAAACTTCTTCTACCTCCAAGATCCCCGCCAATCCGATAAATAATAGCAAGGTGCTGTGTCCAGTTCCATTAGATCTACCATGGTCACATAGCTCGGTCCCGTCAGAAGGTATGGCTAACTCCGTTAGACCCCAACCCCTCATTTCCGCGCCACAAACAAACCCCAAAGCACTAAGAACCATCCCTCGCTACCGCATCCGAAGACGCCATTTAGTACTCAAAACTTCAAACTCGCTTACCCTCCCAGAACTGAAACTGATTTCCATAGTGCTGGCCCGTCACCTGTTCCCTCAAACGCACGTACAAACAATGCGCAACTCTGGACAAGACCACACTTTTCCGAGTTACCCTTGACTGACCATTTACAGCCTAAAAACAATGCGTAAGCCGACCCTCCAACGCCCACTGTTCCACCTCCTCAGACCAAATTTCGAGGCTTCCAATCGGCTAGAAGTCAGGCCTTCCAACATCCTGCCACCTATTGATTTGCTCCAAGTGCCGACAGGATACCCTTTATTTTACTCGGTTTTTTTCCTCAGCCATACCACGTCCATTACCACCGTTGCAAAGCCTCTTCACTCCCCAGCAAACGCACGTTGCTCACCGGCTATACCAATGAACAGCTTGGAACCTACCGTAGCTTATATATCGGGCGTGACAGGACATGGCCACCCAAGGGCCTCACCACCAACATCCGTTCTTCCTTGCTTGTCCCGCAACGACTTTCCACCCCAAATGAAATCATACGCCCATGATGACATTTGCTCTAGTTATCCAATTGCAATTGCTACTACTACTGAGCCCTTTCATTGTTGCTATTAAATGCAAGCTCGATAATAAGTAAGGTGCATGCGCTGCGTCTGTTGGTGTATATACGTAGACATGATTTCATTCTTATCACTGAGACATGGCTGACCGACAGCACCACTTACAGAGACATTGCCTTAATTGTTTACAATGCTTTTAGGAAAGACGGGATAAATAAGCGGGGGGATGCCGTCTCATATAGACAAGAGGAATCCTTTCGGCCTCATGTCACAAACGCTATACCTTTAATAACCTGGAAGATTCTATCTTGCTGACTGTGTTTATGGGAAGTCACGACTTGCCGAACAGTTGCACCTACCGCCACCTTACTGCGCGTCGATCAGAGTTCTTACCACTATGTTATGCACGTGACGCGGCCGCCGACCTTGAAGGTCCTCAGCTAGTGGCGGGGGGCTTCAGCGCCGCAGGGATTTGTTAGTCTACTTTCTCCTCCCCAAAATAGCTACCTACGTTTGTTTCCAGTGCACTACTGAATGATGGGACAGAGCGTAATTCATCACCCTTTTAGGACCGACAACATTATTGAACTCATCTTCACAACTAAAGTATGCCAGTTGCACACGTCCATATAAAATAAATCACTTGGATGTGATTATTCCCGAATTGCTTGCAAGTTTTCAGTTTCTTCGTTCGTTATTTCTTCCGCAAATTCCATTAACCAATACCATGAAGACTCACGGGGCCATTTTCTCTCCATAATTTGTGTCCGAAATTAAGGGTGGTTTCGTTCTAGCGGTGGATCCCCAACTGGCCGCCAACCAATTTTGCGCAGCTCCAGGTGTGTTCCATGATCTAATCAACCAAACCCAGTGTGGCACAATCCCAAAAAGGTTGAGTACCCTGGACCGACTTAAAAAGCATTCATTAATCCAAACAAGATTAAAACAAACAAAACGTTTGCTCCGATATCACAGATGAACCATCTGTCTGGGGATATTAAGACACTTCTCGATTTTCTTCAAAGGAGGGAAACTCAAGCGTTGCACTATACCAACAACGCTGCAACACTGTAAAAATTCCTGATAAATAATAACCCCTTTACTACAGGCATCACATATGCCGTATTTGAGGGCACCGATAAATAAGGTATTCAATGAATCTTTTGCCTACTCCAGACGAAAATTCCATTGCACTGGACATTACCCTAGTCACTTCTGCGTCCCATACAAGGTTCTCATGCCGCTCTAGCGATATTAAACCAATGTTGCCAAAATAAGGCCGTCATTTTAGGGTGGATCAGGCGACACTCTCCCAACTCTCTTCAAATTCGTGGTGCAGATATCCCTAAAGGTTTGTCCCAGATATTCAATCTTTCCTTAAATAATGGATATTTCTCCCACCAATGGAAAAGTTACTTTGTTGTACTTATTCGCAAAACTGTTCAAAGCAGGGGGATATCATCATCATCGTTCAGCGTTAAACAGCGAGGCAAGACTCACTGACCGCTGCCTTTCCCAGAGTTACATGTTAATATAAAAAAGTGAATATACAAGGGGAATGAGGAGTGGACCAAAACAGGCTGGAGAAATAAGATGCTGCAGTAGCCAACACAAAAAACACAGTTTAACTCTACAAACGCACGTGTTTTCAATCATTCGGATTCGACAGAAAATGACAACACGATCGCCACTGTTCACGGTTCACTGCCATATCCTTCAATGTCTCCAGCCAACTAGTTGACGAGTCTTTCGAATCCCAACGACGAAGGCGTGAGACACCTACTTTACCTACGTTCGCTGTACATTTTCGCATCCCACGTTGCTACGTCAACTGTTGGCCTCCACATGGCTTCTTCCATTCCCCAGGAGGAACACAAAATAGGGCACGATATGGTAGACCAGTGTTCGTCATGCGCAACACGTAACGCAACCACCGCAGTCTACTAAGTTTCATACGCTGAAACAAGCTATTCTCAGAAGTTGCACCCAATACCAGATTCCTAACCTCAGTATTACTCACCTGGTCACTCCATTCAATCCTAGCCGTACTACGTAGACATCGGTTGTCGAAAACCTCTAACCGACGAACATCGCCCACACGCATACTCCACGTCTCGCAACCGTACAACAGAACTGAACGCTCTGCAGCACAGTACACACGACCTTTCAACTTCAGTGAAATATCAGGCCGACGCCACAAGTACTTCAATCTAGCGTAAGCTGCCCGAGCCTTGGATATACGCATACTTACCTCCAATCCCGAGCTACCATCGTCAGACACGCAGCTACCAAGGTAGGTGAAACGGTCCCCCATTGTTATTTCCTCTCCATCCAGTATCAAGTTCGGCGCTGCTGTCGTCCAGTCCTGTAACAGTACTTTGCACTTTGAAGGTGCAAAGCACATGCCAAACCGAGCAACCGATCTCGACAGTCTATCTAGTGCCCGTTGTGCATGGTCCACAGACTCGAACAGGCACACGACGTCGTCTGCGTAATCTAGGTCGCATAGCTTTCCTCCATTTCCCAGTTCGACTCCTACATCCCGGAGACCACCTAAAGCATCTTCCATCACTTCGTCCATGACGAAGTTGAACAAGAATGGAGAGATGGGACACCCTTGTCGAACGCCACTAGTCGTTTCGAATGAACGTGACAGTTCACCGTATACCCTAACGCGACCGTAGGTATGCGAGTACAATGCTCGCAACAGGTTCACAAACTTCGTTGGCATACCCTTCCGGTGGGGAGCGCTGAGTAGTGCCGGTCGATCCACAGAGTCGAAAGCACCTTTCAAGTCCGGAAGGAGTACGATCGTAGGGCGGCGGCGCTTGTGGCTTGAGAAAATGTGAGCCAACAGACTGAAAACCACCTACTGCACTACTTGACAATAAACCGTTGTGAGTATCGGGCGTGTTACCAGTGGAGATACTATGGGTAGGCAGAAGGGACAAACAGATTGGGTTGGAGACAGAAGAGACAGGTTGAATAAGAGAGAGAGAGGGAACTCTGAGCAGTAGCATACTTATCACTACCCACCCCACTTGCGCTCGATGCAATGGGCAGTGCGGTCCTGATTATCCTGCGCGACGACCGATGCAGTATGGAATTATTTGTAGGCTTATAACTCATGGGGAATAATGGACGGATACTGCTAGGGAGCCCAGCCGCTAAGCAAAAGAACGACTAGGGTTCTCAACCAAAGCCTTTGGTTCTGACAAGAACCTGACCGCAAGGCAGCGGGGTACAGCTGAGTGGGCGCCCATCTACTTGGATCAATTAGTCTTCCACTCGTTTTTACGACTGAGCTGCTAACTCAGATCAACCCCCAACTTGGAGGACCAGGAGACTACTTCGTCAGGCCTCTACACATTGACCTTCCAGGCATGATTGGATCTTCGGCTTGAGATAAGCCATCCTGTATAGCTCGTTGGATCATGGATGCACTCAAGCTGTCACATCATGTCAAGGTGTAGTCTCGTTGTGACAGAGGCATCTAATTACAATCGCACCCCAGTTGTCTCTCGCATTAAGGAAAAAATAAAAAATAATTCAACTACTTAATTATCAGAACATGATCCCGTTAACGTTGGCCAAAATGCTTTCTTTCAAAGTAGATCATGTCTTATCTGCATGACTGATTTCTTAAATATAGTACCATACGCAAACCATCTTCCTTGTGTACGCCCAAGAATCACTGCAAAGTATGCCGACGATGCCGCTATCTGGATCACTGAATTCTCTGTGGTGCAATCGCCAGGGGATACGGTAAGCGTCGATTCATCGAATAGGGCCCCATTTTTAATAGGAAAAGTCTTTATGTCGTTTGGAAATGCTCCGGCCCAACAGTTGTGGGGCGTAGCAAACACAGTTACTCAAGGAGTTGTTTACTTTAAACTCTTATTCTTCTGAGATAATGAGAAGCTGCAATTTTCCACCCCCTATCCCTCCGAAAAATGGGCCTTCTGCGTCCATCTCTGTCGGTTTTTGGATTTTTAGCGACAGTGATTTTGCCACTTGAGTGATTAAGATGGCTATAACCTTGCAATTCCGTCTTGCCAGAGATCGCCGTATACTTGTATTCATGCATCAAAAGCTACTGGAGCCGGTTTGCTGTCCTGCTGATGCTTAGTAAAGCAAAAGTACGGTCGATCCACTTAAGTACGCATTGGAATTCTGCAAGATTCGGGGTCATCGATTTCTTACGTTTTATTTTTCCACGGGGATGGAACACAGGGTTGCGAAGTAATCGTCCCCGGAAGCCCCAAGGGGCCTCTTCAGAAATGTGTTCAAGCTTCGTGCTAGAAAAAAGGTGAGTAAAATTCCCTCAGATCTTATGGTCTTCCAGTAGAAAGGCTTACGTCAGAGGGTCTACGGCGCAGCGAATCAATCAACTTTCAACTTAAGGCTATAGAGGTTTACGGATCCCTTTTGCTCGTGTATTAACACTTGCTCTTTATTCCTGATGTTAGGGCTGCCCTAGCATCCTTGAGATACAAATACTCCAAAGGTCACCACTCTGGTTGGAACTCACCACCAAGGGGACGCATAACGTGAAGAACAACTATTCAAATCCTAAATATCTCTCAATACCACAGCGAGTTGCGGCATTATAACGCGGTTTCATCAAGCGAGATTCAATGAAGTGTAAATCGAGGAGATGGCCGAGCAAAGGTAGTGAATGCCATTGGACAATCCCTAGATTCTTGAAAGTCGCTAGCCAAAACCTGTCCTCTGAATATAAAACTGAGCTGGACTGCATTAAAAACTCCCCAAAAATGCCATTTTTCGTTTGTGATACATCATTCCCATGCACTTTGGAATGCAGACTCTAGCATCAGGACGATGGCACTTTTTCGTGTCCATGAGCGAGGACAGCCACACGGCCAAAACCTGCAACCATGTTTCGTCAATACTAAGGAATTCAGCAGAATTTCAAACCACGCCGTGATACTCACAGAGCAGCCAGTGACTTTCATTCATTAACTGTTGTGGTGGATGTCTTATCAGACCACTGCAATCTGCATCTGCGAAGATGCCAAATTCGACTGAGGAACACGCTACAATTAAAGACCACGCGTACTAAGACTGATTGCGTCGCGCACCTTATGAGGAGTAAGCAGACGAAAAGTTTGCTGCGCACGTCCCATCAGCGAAACTCTTCCTCCTTCCGCGCATTTCAGGATAGTTTTCTGGAGCCTGTAATCGTTGTGAGAAATTTATTATTAAATTTTTTGTTTACCCAACCATAACACCAGCTGGGACGAATTCCGGACTTCCCCTCTCTTCCTCTTACGCTCTTCTCCAGGACCGCTAATGACAACAGTGTCTACGCTTGCAGAAAGTACAGATGCAATGCAGACGTCCAGCCCATCATATTCGCTGGTTACATATCTGTGCTGGAAAGCTGCTATCCAGATCTGGCACCCCAGTACCCGTCCATTTAACCCAACGAAAAATCAAACCCCTTCACCGGCCGCCCTGTGTACCTCCTCCTTGATGAAACATTGCTGATCCGCACAGCGCTGCATTTACTACCCCTGGAACGGCGTGTGATCCTTTGTCCAAATTCCACACCCCTCCTGCCAAAACTTCGAACATCAAAAAAAGACAACACGTGGGTCATTCCTGGCAAGTGCAGTTAAGGACAGATTGCATTTCCTAAACAAACTCACTTTTTCCAGTCACATCTCTCATTCGAGTCCGGTCCCAGCCGCATGAGTTCAGTGAGCATTCCTGCGAGCTTAACTGTCACCTCGTCCACAAGTCCCCACATAAGTTCGTCCTATAAACAGTTTGAAGCATCCTTGAGTGCTTCCCGCTGTTTCATCTTCAGCATTATTTTGACTCTAAAACTTTGTAAATTACCACTCTCTATCCACATCATATGATACCCCCTATTATTATTTTTCTCATCTCCACCCCGTTACCACATCCATATTAATCTTCATCCTCACCATATAGTCCCTCTGATTTTCGCGGTACCCGACCATATGGGAGCACCCACCGTTGCTTCCAAGCCAAATTTTGCCCCGGCGATATGCACCTTTGATGCATTTAAACATGAAACGATTCGCCGTGCACGAATAATAATAGGTCGCAGAAAGTCTTGGAGGATTATCTAGTTCTGGATTAAAAGCTCTAGAACTCGTGCTCACACCGCAGTTTCTGATCACGACAGCACAGACACGATGGACTTTGATCTCCGTGTTCCCACTGTGCCACCCCTGCACAAGTTTGATATCGCCTTACGCTTGCCTATCGGATTTCGAGAAATATAAACAATATATATTCAAAATTAAGAAAGTTGCATTTATCCCGCATGATATAATAGTGTGGTTTGCAGGTTAAGCGTTGTAGTTTAGGACACTTATGGTTTCCGCAAATTACCAGCGTCTTATATCCCATTCCGGAGTCAGGAGAGCAGTGCTTTCTGGCTGAGGCAATTGGGGCAAGCGCTGGACAAGAGTGGGTTGGTAAAGGGGTCCATGATAGGTTGTGGCTCAATGAGAAGACACATTTATCAAAAGTTTGCCTGGTAGCCCGGGAAGATCCGGGGGTAAATCGCGCAAAATTATGAGGATACTGGCATTTGGGATGAGGAGTTGGGCGTGCAATAGTAGGACAGGAGTGTTGGAGTGGTGGAAATGCATCTAAATAGGGTTGACTGGTAAGTGGATGGAAGTAGGAAGGGTAAGCAACAGGCACTAAATAAGGAGGGTCATTAGTATCATGCTGGAATGTGGCAACTGTGTTCCCGAAGGATGGTGAAGGCATGAATACAGTGGGAAAATCAACTCGTGATTGTAAGCGACGGTTAGTAGGCCTTCGTGAGTTTTTGGACCTTCCGGCTTGGCAGAGCTCATGCCGGAATGGCTTGCTCGATTTGAGTGTGTCGAGAGTGCCAGACAGTCGAGGTGTATGGACAGGATGACCTACTGAATCAGCAGGATGGCCAATGAAGTGCGGGGTTTTGTGGTTAGTTGAATAGTTCACCTGTGCGCGCTTCCTGTGGAATTCAACTGATTTTGGCTGGGTGCCATGCTGTTGCTTGACAGAAAGACGAGGAAGTGCTCTGGGGCTTATCTGGGACGGGGTATATTATAAGCGGTTAATATTAGCCGGAGAAGGCATAAGGGAGACGGCAGTTATCGGCGTGGTTACACCGTCAGTGCTTTTATCTAGGGGCATCAGATTTGGTAGATTAAGATGATCACGTTTGAGGGGTGTTTGCAAGGGTGAGGGAGGCTGAGTTTCATCCAGGTCTACCGGTATTGGCTGCGACCAAAGGAGATGATGTCGAGGGATCAGCACCTTCGCAGCAGGTATACGCGGAGGTGGGGTATCACTGCCATCATTAGGTTTATTCTCAAACAGACTAGTAATAGATTTGTGGGGTGAAGGGTTTGGACATGAAATTGAGCGGCGTAAGTAGGGAAGAGGTCGGTGATGCAAATTGCTTGAAGGTGTAGTTTTCGATGGGTTTTGTATCTTAGTCCCGGTGGTGGACACCGAGCACGGGATAGCCGGAGATGTGGGGCGATGGAGACTGTCATAGGGAGAAGGTAGCTTTGTTGAAACCTTGGCAGTAGGCTCGGGATTTGGCCCATTAGGAGGAACCTGAACTGGCAGCGCACTGGTCAGAGGGGGGGCGTCCGATACAACCGAAGCCCCGCCAACTTGAGAAGCTGCGGTAAACTTTAGTGACCGTAATGTATCTCTCTGGAGCGGAGTTTTATCCGTAGAGATCTTAATATTTTTATAAGGCGTAAAGTTAGCAATGTTCGCCTTGTTTGCTATAAACACCTTAGAAGAAAGTTCATCACGAAATTGAAATAAAATTGGACAGTTATTCATGGGGGAATTCTTCGGAACCTAAAACACAGACAGGAGTGGTGAGTCATGCTACAAGCATTGAGAATGTTAGATTGGACCAGTGGCAGTGGGAGGCGGCCGGGTAAATTAAAGGCAACGGCATTCTTCGCTTTCGCAATAAGCTTGAGAGTTTCCTTAGTTACGGAGTCAAAAAATCGTCCTGTCGCAGCTAGATTGCTGGCATTATTGTCATTGGGAGGGTCAATTAAGCTGACTAATGGGGACAATTTCAATGACCGGTCCTCGATCTGTTGTACTTTGACTTCTAGGTCCCTTAGACTTTTCGAAACATCAATGGTTTTGGGATGAGAATTACTAAATATATCAATAAGCGGGACTGAGCATGTTTTAGTGGGAATCAGGGGTTTTAAGGGTTTTCTTAGTACAACGGTGCGGCGCTGATGTCGCTTTGGTTCGGCTGGTGAAGGCATCGTACGGGTTGTATAAAGTCAAGGACGTCTGAAACGGCTATGAAAGGCCATAAACGTTTGGTAACAGACAACGGGATGGGGTCAAAATTTGCGGGAGCGTAAAGGCGAGAAGGTGAATAAACAGAATAATTGGTAAAATTGCTCCTAAAACTAGATCGATAGTCGGGTAGAATATGTGGTTTGCAGCATAACGACCTTTAATATAGGTCCAGCGGAAGTTGAATATATGGCGCTCTAGGCTTGAGGCAAATATTGATAAAAAGGTCAGCGAGCAATGAGGTTAGAGGTTAATGGTCAAAAACATTTAGGAAATATTTTCAACAAGGAAAACGGAGAAACGATTGATCAGCTGGCTTCAGCTGAGGCAGCGATCAACAAGATGGCTCAACTATCCCATCTCATCGAGCCTTCGTCGATCCCTTCCTTCGACGACTTTGCTGGGGCTAGCCGATTCATTGATTTAGTGTCTTATGAATCACTTACGCATATCCGGAACAGAAAAATTGCTGTAATCTTCAATATTCTAAATCGCCAACCACTGGAAAAGGTCAAAGAAAACATACTGAAGGCGTGTAACATTAATCCCCATCCTAGTCACTTTGTGAGACTAAGAAAAATGATCAAGCAAAAAATCATGCCCGCTCCTGATGCAATTCTAAGGCGAAAAATTCGGCCATGTGCTCATCAGAAAGAAAAATGCCATCGCTGTAAACATTCTGTACAAATCTATAGAGGTTGCGGAGGACAAAACACCGCTCCAACGTGAGGAACTTGGTCCTCGAAAAAGGAGCACCCTGCCTCCCCCAGCGTGCAAACCATTAAGTCCCCCTGCTGTCCCCCTACACGACCGAACCCATGTTCACGATCAAAAACCCCAAAACTCCCTCGTAAAAATGAAGTTGACTTAGATAAGTCACTCTCTTTACCTCCCATCCAACCTCCATGTAGAAAATTGCACCTTGAACCATGGACTTTGGGGTGCAAGTCCCCACTGCAGTCATTTATAACCCCATCTTTGAAATCCCGGCGGAATTCTGCAAATGAGGCGGTCGGTATGTTCACAGCACCCAGTCTGCCTACTCTAACCGCCAGCCCTAAAGCTGGTCCTATTGTTCCTCTTGCCCCTAGACCCTAACCCACCCAATACATCCCAAATTTGTCACCGAAAGGGACGGTACCAGTGCTATCTACGCCCAAGAGGCCACAACACGCACCTCGTATCGCACAACTAAGAAAAGCTGACCCGATTTTCAGCACCACTTTAGCAAACAAACCAACAACCCCTGGAATTTCATACGCACCAAGATAGCGAAGGCAGACCAGATCCTTCAAGTCCTCTGGATTCCACCTATCACACCCCAAAACAGCTACCCAGTTTCCCTTATATGGATAACTGTTGGGTCAAACTGGTCTCTCCCCGCCACCTTCTAGGGATATCGTCAGTTACCACTGCATCCCGCTGCATCTAGCCCCACAGCAAACTCAATGGACGCCACCCAACATACAACGGAACGAACTATATTTCAAACCCGTAAACCATATAAACTATAGACCAAGTTTATTGGCTGCCCCTGATTACCCATATCTCCCATATACCCTAACAAGTTCCCCATTTCACAACTCTGTGTCTTTTCTGCCAAACCCTTTTTCTCCCTAAACTACCCCCCTCCTGTCCTATCTTCCATGCTAATGGCCCACCCTACTCTCGCTATGTAACTGAATGTGCGATGGCAAACATGACCACGTCGGAAATGCCCCGTGTGACGGAATGCAACGTGGATGGATTACATCGCTCCGGCCCACGAGAGAACAACCCACCAGAAGCAATGCCAAACTCGCCAGACAAGTCATCAACCGTCCGCCTCCAGTCATGCTGCCCTGGACCAACGATTCCCCATTCAAATAATGCGATACTCCTCTAGATAAAGGAGGCCTCAAATGAAACAAAATTGGTTGAAACTAATAAAGTTCACTCTCCCCAAGACGGTCAACAAACAAGAAACCGGGCTTCATTCACTATGACACCAATCAGCGGAAAGGGTTCTTCAGGAAAATTTTTGCCGCTATTGTTAAATGTGCGCTCCATGTCAACAAAAATTAAATATATCCGTCTTCTCACACTCTCGTCAAACTTTGATTTCATACTTATCACCGAGACGTGGCTAAATAACCACACGAATGACAACGCCATAATCATTCCCGGCTATAAATCTTTCAGGAAAAGCCGCTAATCCCAGCATGGAGGCGGCTCCCTTATATACGTCAGAGAATCTATACCAGCTACTTTGTGCCGGGAAACCATGCTAAACACAGTTCAAGATTGTGACTGGGCTAGAGCTGAGATGGGCAATGAAGCCCTTCTTGTTAGATGCATCTACCGCCCCCTAACCCTTGCCAAAACGACTTTTGGATGATAACACAACAAATGGATACTGCTTCTGACTTACCAGGTCCCAAGGTTCTCGCTGGAGATTTCAATGCACCTGACATATGCTGGTCCACGCTTTCCGCGCCAAACTACTTGCTCCCTTTCCTTGAAAGCATCCTTCATGGCGGCTGGACCCAACACGTAACTAATCCAACAAGAAACCTCAATGTTCTTGGTTTGATATTTACGATAGGCTTAACTGACGTTCAAACGTCCACTAAGTCTAGTCTACCAGGGTGTGATCATCTGCCTGTTAGCTGTTCATTTACATTGCCCCGCCTGAATAGGTACGTCTTACCTAACCTAAGGTCTTATTTTAGAGCTGACTGGAATCGCCTACCTACCCTAGTTCGTAATTCAAACTGGGACGCATTTTTTCTATTAACAGAAGTACAACCGGCCGCTGACCAGTTCTACTCCAACCTGCACAAGTGCCTTGAAGCCATTACTCCATCCCAAACGCTAAGCNAGAATCTATACCAGCTACTTTGTGCCGGGAAACCATGCTAAACACAGTTCAAGATTGTGACTGGGCTAGAGCTGAGATGGGCAATGAAGCCCTTCTTGTTAGATGCATCTACCGCCCCCTAACCCTTGCCAAAACGACTTTTGGATGATAACACAACAAATGGATACTGCTTCTGACTTACCAGGTCCCAAGGTTCTCGCTGGGGATTTCAATGCACCTGACATATGCCGGTCCACGCTTTCCGCGCCAAACTACTTGCTCCCTTTCCTTGAAAGCATCCTTCATGGCGGCTGGACCCAACACGTAACTAATCCAACAAGAAACCTTAATGTTCTTGACTTGATATTTACGATAGCCTTAACTGACGTTCAAACGTCCTCAGAATCTAGTCTACCTGGGTGTGTTCATTTGCCTGCTAGCTCTTCATTAACATTACTCCTCCTGAATAGGTACGTCTCATCTAACCTAGGGTGGTATTTCAGAGCTGACTGGAATCGCCTACCTACCCTAGTTCGTAATTCAAACTGGGACGCATTTTTTCTATCAACATAAGTACAACCGGCCGCTGACCAGTTCTACTCCAACCTGCATTAGTGCTTTGAAGCCATTACTCCGTCCCACACGCTAAGCATGCCGCCCAAAAAATATCGTGACTGAATAAACTGTAGGCTCGCTAAACTCCAGCGGGCCTTTTCTAAGACCGAAGATTTTTCATTGTTCCTGTAAATAAGTCGATTAACTAAAACCCTAGAAATATTACTGGACCACAGAAGCAAAGAGCAGGAGCTGCAAGCTCTAAACCAGCCAAACCCAAACACAGCACTGGCAAAACTGCTTAAACGCGGAACTAATTCTGGGTCCTCAGCTACTCAAGTCCCGTATATCATTCAAAACTACAGATATTTAAATAACCCACAGGAGATTGAAGAATCTTTTGGTGTATTCTTTTCACCTGCTGTGGTAAACGATAACTATCCCTCTACCCCATGCCAATCTCGCTTAACTACAGAGTCGTGCTCAGCAGTTGCATTTCTTCCGAAGGACGCAGACCACATGTTGGTAAAAACCAAAATTGGCTATCACTCTGTACCTGATTCATTGCCTCAGGCTGCGTTCGCATTAGACGGGAGCGATATTCCAATTTTGTTAGCAAACATCTTCAACTTATCCATTCAGTGCCGCACCTTCCCGTCGCAGTGGAAAACCTCTGTGATTATGCCCGCTCACAAAAAGGGCACACACTATCACCCTGCAAACTATCGTCCAATAAATCCCACCCCTATAGTTTCCAGGATCATGGAGCGCCTGCTAAAGAATGGTCTTATGGCCTACCTTCCGGACCATAAACTCATTAACCATGGCCAGCATGGCTTCCTTCGTAAGAAATCCTGCTCTACTTGCATGACTGATTGCCTGAGCGCTATCACCGAGGCCCTGAGTACTGGGATATTGGTTATAGTATTCTTTTAGACATGATGGAAGCTTTCCACAGAGTATCTCACCCTAGGTTGCTAAGTAAAATGGCATCCTACGGTACTGTTGATCCAATGCTGTTGTGGTTTTTATCTTATTTGTCGTTTAGAAGGCAGATAGTGCAAGTAAATGGTTTAATATCTGAACCTACATTAGTGTCCAGCGGTGTGATCCAAGGAAGCGTTCTGGGCCCTCCGCTCCTCCTGTTGTACGTAAGTGATGTCTTCCATGTTATTCGAAAGGGCACCCCGTTTCCCTTCGCAGATGATAGCAAAATTGTGTACACCTTTCGCCCTGAAGCTTTAGAATCCACCAGAAGTCACATATCACAAGACTTAGTGTCACTCAACGCCTGGGCAAACGACTGGATGATGAAATTTTCTGCTGAAAAACAGCGTCACGGGGTACAAATGCGTTATACCCCTAAGAGAATTCAAGCTTCAAACCCAATCCATCCTCGTTAATTGTCAAGTTCGGGACCCAGGCCTAATTTATTCCTGCTCCTCAAACTTCTCAGAGTATGCTGTCGTACAAGTGGCGAAAGCAAATAAATTAGTGAGGCTGTTACACCGAACTCTGAAGTTGAATGAAAGCAAACTACAACTTTTTAGGACCCACGTCAGACCCTAGTCTGCTCTAACGTGAGACAGTGCGACAGAGTTGCGATTGAAAACGTCCAGCGCGCATTTATGAAGCAGTTGTTGGGCAACTCTATAAGCCTAAATTACATGGAAAGCTTTAGGTCGCTGAAATTAGATCCCCTGTGGCTCCGACGCATAAGAGTAAACCTGGTACTCTTTAACAATATTATCACAGAGTACAGATGCGTCTCTGCACCTCGTGTTAGAAACCCACTTCCGTAATCTCTCCAAAATGCGGATTCTATCATAACTCTCCCTGATCCAAAGACTTCCGTTAGAGCCAACTACTTTGTTGTTGGATATTCATCACTATGGAATAAACTCCCCCAACAGCTGCGCATTTCTTCATCATTATCTATTGCAATTAAGAACGAAGTACGTAAGGTAATTACTGCACCCTTTCTCATTAACCTATACAATCCAGTATATGAAACTGGATTGGGTTTCTGAAAAATGGATTGATGTCACCTTTTTGTTCACTGCTGAAAGGACAGTAAACCTCCCTAATCACGTCATACAGGAATCAACCTACTCTCTTCCGCTTCAAACAGAGCTCCGACACGAACGCATTCTACTTTTTTATATACAGCTCCACGTCGGATGCATTCCACCGTTCCTCTGCCTTCAAAATCGTTACCTATCGCTCAATAGTGTGACTTCATATCCATAAAGCTTGTCGTTATAACTGCGTATAGGGTGGCTCACCCATAGCCCTCTCCCACCCACTCAACTTACTAATTCCAGCACCGTCGCCAACACGGTATGGCAACCATAACCTGCAACCGTCTTCTAAAAACATTCACTATCACCCTCACTCTTCCTTTTCATTAACTCTTCTCTTAATGTGAATGACTGACCCGTAGAAACCATCCTGTTTCTGAAGAACCCAAACGATACTCTCCAGACGAAATAAAGCAAACGTCTTGGATTCCTTCTTTCTCACGCCTCATCGAAAACTGCCCATTTTGGCCAATTCAGACCCCAAACTATCGCCAGGAATATAGAGTCCTATGTGGTATCTTCCCTCCCCATACGGACCGTTTACATCAACCATACTCACTCTCTCCTAACCATTTCTTGTTTCGAAGGGCACGGTCTGCCAGAGCGAAATATAATCCTCGATTTCCAAGTGGAATTTAGTCAATCCCTAGTGCATCTATCTTTGCAGTTCGATCATTGCTTATATCGCAGCAGTCATTCCCTGTCCGTCCTATTAAATACCGGCTCATACTTCTTACTCTTAGTGTAGACGATCCTACCAAATGCCGGTTTATTCTGTTTGCTCATAGCGCACACGATCCCCATATTAGATCAGCCAGCCCACCTATTTGAATATATATATATATATGTATATTGAAAAAGGAACCCGGCTTCCTCAGCCACCGTTCATATATTTTGAATTGTACTATGCGCCCTAATAACTTTCTTCCTTGAGTTGCTCGTAAGATTGATCGCTTCTTAATCTACAGCTGGCAGCTAGGCCAGACTGCCGTCCGTCTTTTTTCTCTCTTCCATGCCTTATAGTCCTGTTTGGATGGAAGCACTTACCCCACGTTCTGCCGGTAATCCGATCCTGGAAAGACGGTATCTCTCGTACCAAACCTTGCTTGAATTCCTTCCACCACACCACGAGTACGCCGGCGTAACCACAATAGTGCGGGGCGCGGTCATTTCCACCGCTTTGGCCGGCGCACATCGGGCGGTCAGCTTGGTTGCAGCGGTGCGCGGATGCAACCAGGTCGGCGGATTACAACTCCTGCGTTCACCCTCAAACGGCGTTTTTCAGGTTGGGTGGCCAGCACTCGGTCAGCCCCACCCATTAGCACTGTAGCTCATAAGTTCACATGCGCCCCATTTGTACTGGCTTCCTGTTGCTCCTTCCCAAAATTCTTCTGCCGAATCCGTACAAAACGGACTCACGAATGGAAAGCATTTTTATTGGCATCTGGTATAAACTGGCGTTCACAATGCTCGTTGACATCCGAAAACAGCTGAAGACCGTCATTTTTCACCAACCTCCATTCTGGCCCGCGGAATTTGGCAATAGACCGATGCTCCTGGTAACGGTTCTTTTCACGAGTCTGTGAGACGTCGCCTCATTTGAATCCGGTTTTCCTTCTTCTTTTCCAATGCCGCCTTCATCTTTGGACCAAGGTAAAATTTATGAACTCAAAATTGCTCAAAACAAACCTCATGTTTTAGTATCACGATCGCACAATTCCCATCGATTGTCGCCGCTTTCCTTGCTTAACGGACGGTGCCCTCAAAATTTTTGAGTTTTATACTGCCTTTTTGATACCCAGTCTGTTTTTTGCTCGTCTCCATTCCGTTATCACATCCATATTGATACTCATCTCCACCATGTAACCCTCTCTATTATCAAGTATCCTGGCCAACAGGCGGGATAGTGACTAAACTTCCACCTTGAAAAGTCGCTCCTGTGAACCTAAAAAGAATTGCTATGGAAATGAACTGAATATGTTATAAGGCATATTTTGGAAATTAAGAAAATGGTAATCTGGAGAACCTGATCATTGTTTAAACGGACGATTTTGGGTATAAATACACGTGAAACTGGAAATGGCGTCACTTGCGCTCTCATGGCTGCCACGGCTGTTCGTGCGGTCGCTGCTGCTGCTGAAGTGTTTAGATGTCATGTTCGCCATTTTTATACTAGTTTTTCCGATTTTGAATCTGATTTAGAAATCAAAGTAGTCGTCGGTAAGTCTGCTATTTTCTCAAGTAATATTTATTTGAAGGATTCCAAATATTGACCGTTATTACACGCGCAATCCTAAGCTAACCCCAGAGCAGGAGGCGCACGTAATTAGCATAATGGATATTTTTGGAAATTCTAGAGAGTTTTGTCGGTATGCGCGGAATAAGTTCAACCGCCTTGTTACAGTTCGGGATATTGATAGTAAATTCCGGTTAATGGATGACCGGAACGACGTCGTTCGCGTAAAAGATTTATTGCGCGGACAAGATAGTCTCAGGATACTGAAACGGGAGGATGTGTTTAGGTTTGCGTGTTTCGTGCCTGATAGTGTCAGGCATGAAAAAAGTGTAAAGTGGGCACTAAATTTTGGTACTTTTACGACTAATAGGGTTGAGGTAGAAAATAGGCATTGTCTGTCAGCACAAGCGTTATTAATACTAATATTCACCATTTCCATTGCAGGTAGACCTGATGAGCCCAAGAAGACGTCGGACAGATGAAGAGGAGACAAACGAAGGACGACGGATGTGCAAGGAACAAGGACTACGAGAGGGACGGGATTGACGAGAACGCCCCCACGGCCCCTTTTGGGGCCACCACTATTTGATTACGGTCACCGATTTCCAAAATCGGTTATTTCTGTTATGAATTCACTGTGTGTATTAGGTTGTTGGTACTTGAGTCTTCTTTCACGTGCGCAACAAAGGTTGGGGTTTTGGTGCTCATTCGTTTAGGATTAGTGAAACTAGTCCACTGTACGCGTGTAAATGTCAGAAGTGCATGCCGAGGCAGACAGGTTTGCGTTTCCCTAAAGTGTCGTTCGCCATATATACCTGGCCAAAGAGAGAGGCCGATTGACATGACACGGGTGGAAACATAAATGGTTGCATATATGTAGATTTATGTATATATACATATATATATACACATATAAGCATGTGTCTACTATAAACGCGTATAAGGATTTATTTAGTTCCGCCATTTTAATGTCCGCATTTTATACCTAGAGGTGCACATTTATTTCTTCACATGTGTACGTATCTGCATGCACATATATACGGATACATATATGTACATGTAAATATGCATATTTTGGCCACTTTATATCGATTTGAGTCATACCTGAACGCATTAAATGGACAAACAATTCATGTGACGATTAAGCAGCCAAAAATGTGTATAAGTGTTATATCACTCCGGTGCATACGTATGTTCACATGTATATATAAATATTGATACATATACATATATATATGTAAGTTATATTTGGGTAGACATCCTCGCTTTTTTTGGGGCGGACAGATATTTATATAAATTTTCAATTTCCCAGCCATCAGCAAAAATACGCAATATAAAACGGTCATTTTCACTATCATAGCCATTACTTTTTACCGGTTTGGCATGCTAAATGGACATTTTTTGTTCTTCTGTACAAAATAACATCAATATTATCCTCCTAGTTTCGCTGCTTCTGATTGATCACTTTTTCACCACGTTGAAAAATTATATCAGCTGACATTTAACAGCAACCGTTACCAGTTATCGCGGGGTGGACAGTTCTAACTATCAGTTATCGCGGGCGGACGAATTATGTCCAATGGTTTGAACGCCCGCAAAAACATGGCCGTTTCGCGGGGGTGGAAGTTTAGTAACTACCCTACAGGCGGCGACGGGCTTTGACCTCCAGCCGTATTTTGCGCCCGCGATACGCACCTTCGGTGCATTCAAACATAGTATTACTCGCTGTACAGGACTGGTAATCAGCCACAGAAAAATCTTTGCGAAGCATTATCTAGCTTTGATTCACAACCCCGTATCCAGGAAGTCACATTGCCTGTTATGATCTTGTGAGCAAAACCACATTGCATTGCATGTTTGGTTTCCGTTTTCCGTGTCTGCACTGTGCCTTCTTGGCCAAAGTTTGATCTGGCCTTGCGCACGACTATCGCATGTCGAGAAATATATATAAAAACCAACAAACCTTTCAAATTACATTAGGGTCGCTCTCACCCCCTCTCCCTTCGATTTATATTGCTCGTATTTCCTGTGCATCATCTATGTAAAAACTTGATCTTGCCTTGTGCATGCCTCTCGCAAATGGAGAAATATACATAATAATAATTATTATTGTTTGTCAAACTAATCTGGACCACGGGACCGCCGTGCATGCAAACGGGGCTAATTTATAATCGATCATGTGTGAGATACCACTGGCGCTACTGCTTCCGCTTGCCAGGAAAGGGCTCCGCTTAATGGGTCGCGGAAATTCAAAGAGATGGGAAGCGAGGAGCAAAAGAATCAGTATTTTGTGTTTGAACAGGATGATAGCAACTCGTACCACATAGGAGATTTAATGGCGTGCACAGTTTATCAAGAAAGGAGAAAGACGGCATTTGTCCTAAGTGTCGGCATACGCACCAGGTGCGTCTTGGGAGGACAGGGGCCGAGAGAAACCTAGAGAGGTGAGTGGTGAAGTATAAGTGGACGGTCCGATGTGTTACTTATCGAGATCTTCCAACAACGCAGCCAGATTCTCATCTACCAAACAAGGGCGGTTGTAGATGTCCCCTTTCGTAGGGTCGGGCCGTGGCTCATGGCATACATGTCCATTGTGGAGGCTGTCCTATTTTGTAACAGCCCGAATCCGCTTTTAATGCTGGGGTCAAACTGAGCCCAATAGAAACGTTTTCCCAACAGAGGAATGGTTAAGCCCATACGTGCTTTCCATAATTCCTCTGCATGACCGTAATTTTCCGCGTTATGTGTATCTTTTGCAACCGCTGGAGGTGATCTGGTTTCTCCACATTCGGTGACACTGAAGTAAGCATGCCAAGCTCATTTGTGGTTTCGCATGCACGGGATAAAGAAGACTAAAGTTGAGATAAGCAAACACACAGATAATGGTGGTTTATGCCGCAGAACCCTGACCTGTACGTGTAACTCGTCATCTTCAACGACTTACCTTTCTTTCATTACTTGGTGCCACTTGAAACCTGCCAATATGGACTGATTTGTTGCGTAAGCCAATCTGGTCATCTGCATGATGTAGTCAACCGCTTTAATGGAAATATGCTTGGTACTCAGGAGATAATGAATCTGCCAGATTCGAGTAGGCAGTTGAATGTGGATCAGGATGAATGGGTAGAAAGAGTAAATGAATTCTGGAATGTGTCATCCGGGAACATACATATATTGATAAATTTCGTGAAATAATTCATCACGGGATATTATCGCTCAACTCACCATAAACTATGGAAGCACTGTACAGCTGTTTCATCGTTGTTAGGAATCATTATATTTATCGAATACTCCAACAGGCATGCTTTGTCTTATGATCAAATGTTACAGAGTGTTGCAAGTCACACTGAACAAGCCAGTAAGCATTTGGGTACAAAATGAGGGGAAATAGCAAAACTGGCATACTAAAAGGAACACGATGCTTAAACGCACCAATGATGCGTTTCGCAGGAGCAGAGTTCAATCGAAAGATGGCGGTGGGGGTATTGACAATTTATATATCTCCGCAAAACGGCCATGTTTTGCGGGCATTTAAGTCTTTCGACGTAACTCGTCCATCCGCGATAAGCGATTAATGCAAACTGTCCACCCTGCGATAAATGGCAAATCTCGGTGTTAAATGTCAGCTTCTAGCAGTTGGCAAATTGGTTAAAAAGTAATGAATCAAAACAGCGAAGATAGGAGGATAATGGTGGGGTTATTTTGTTCAGAAAACTAAGAAACGTCTATTTAGCATATCATACCCACAAAATGTAGTGGCTGTAATATTCATAATGACCTTTTCATTTTATATTTTTATTTTTGCTCCAACACCAAAAGTGTATGTGTTTGGCACATGATTGAAAAGATTATATATATATGCAAGCATGTGTGCGCAGTGCTGGTATTAGATTTATATATATTTATTTGCTCCATAATCGAATTATGTACAGGTTTATGCATAAACGTTTTAAATACATACGTATAAATGTACAGTAGAAACACATATTTGTTGGCCTATGTGGGAAATCTACATACACCTATAGGGGATTGGTCCATAATGGAAATATATATCGTTATAGAAATATATATATCTGTACAATGGTCTTCCATATAATGTTACACATTATTTTCTTGCTCTTCGCCTAATCTGAGAATATATACATATATCTGTCAATTCCTTAATCGCATGATATATGTATAAATTACAGTTTTTGAAAGACAATGTACACAGATATGTTACTTACCTTTTGTTGGCAGGCAGTGCACGCAGACGTAAACCTCTTCGCTCATGCAGTTGGCTCAGTGGGAGTTTATCCAACGTTGTAACAAGTCGCGTTGCACCCATTCGGTTGTTTCGTCCATATTCACCGTGGACTGCTCCCGTATGCAGTCGGCGCATAAGTCCTGTGTAATTGCTGAAATTGGTGGCCCCGATTGCCTAGGTTTCTTCAACTTCTGCAGTATGTAGCCAGCAGAAGCCATGACTGCGTGCTTCCTAAAGTTTACTAACTGTCAGGGATAACCAACAAGTTGTGTTTCAACGTCGTTGGTCTCCCTGGGAGGAACAGCACAGCGGAAAATATTGATCGACCGAAGACGCCAAAGTACATACCCACCGCAGTTAAGCAGGCGGGATGCATGTTAAAAATCTTCGCAGCATAGATCAGCTAAATGCCGAACACTATCCGGCACGAAAAACGCAAACCTAATCGTCCGTGCAATGCCTTCGCACGAACGAAGTCCTTGTGGTTATCTACCAACCGGAACTTACGCCTTATACTTTTAATATCGCGAAATGTCACCAGAAAACATTGTGTTAGCGACAACACCCAACCGCCTGGAGTTGCCCACTTACTGCAAGCATCTTGACGAATGATGGGCAATTCATGTTTGGAAATCTGCAAATAAATATTACTTGAAAAGCTAACAGACCTACCGACAACCGCTTTGTTGTCTGAGAAGTTTCAAACTCTGAAAAAATTGGAGTAAATTGAATGAACATAATGTGAGAAAATATTTGAGCCATCGAAGCTAACAGGAGTCGCGTCTGTGCGAACAACCACGGCGGCCATGAAAGCGCAATTAATGTGGTTTCTAGCAGAACACCCATTTATACCCAAAATTGTCCGTTTAAGCAATAAACAGGTCAATGAGATTAACATTTTTACGATTTCCGGTGAATGCACACTAGTATCCTTATTCTATTTTCCTAACAAATCACATTTGGCTTCACAGGAGTGAATCATCCAAGGGGAAGTTTCGTCAGTGTCGGCGGCGGGCGTGAGGGTATCTGCAGTATTCAGGTTTAACGGGTCTATAAAATGGACATGAATGTCAAACTGCCATGAAGAGGGCCTCCATGAGTGCAGGGTAAAGGTTGTCAAAACGAACCAAAACAGGTGAAAGGAAAGAGTATAGATGGCCGACAGATATCCTGAATTAAAATGGATATGAAAAAGGACGTCTGTCATTTTACCATAATTCCTGGATAAAAGAGGATAGTCAAAAGCTATTTGAAAATGCGGAGAAACGAAGAAAATTTATGAAGAAATAAGGCAAACCATTGCTTGAAGACATGAAGAATGGAAACGTCGCCAGAATTCAGGACAGTGAGGATTAATGTATTATGCGTTGAGGAATATACGTGATGCTGGTAAGCAAATGTGAAACAAAGAACAATATTTTGCTCCTCTTGTTTGCGTTTTGGTGCCTAACCGATAGCAATTACTGTTAAACCGAAAGCCGCGGTTGTCAAGGAGGAAAATGGGGATGATATTCGTGATAGACAATGGTGACGTCATTTGAAGCAGGGATCTAAGTATGGGTGCATTCGTGGCGATTGGATGTCAATGTGGTGAGCATGTTAGCCACGGTCGGGCAGCTCCAAAAATAAATCGGTGCAGTTGGGAGAACTTTTTCGCTCAGTGAATCGCAAGCGTTGTGGATCACACTGTGTGGCTCCGACATCTAGGCAGACTTGCAACAGGGCCATCAGTTTACGTTGGTGAATCTTGCAGAATTAGAGCAATGTTTACTTCATCGCGGGACCTGGAGCAGATTGTGTTTGTCCGTCCTGGGATAGTTAATCTGAGCCTTGGGTCAGCTTGCTTTCACGGCGTGTTAAGACGTGCGAGGATGGGGCCAGAAACTGGATAGTAGACCCTTGGCGAGACATGAGTGCAAACGCACATAAATGGAACGGAAGAGAGGAGAGATGGCACACGGAGGTATTTCAGCTAATGTTTATGGTGCGTGCAATAACAAAAAAGAGAAGAGATAAATGTTATGGGAAACGAGGCATCAGGTGATGCCGGACTTCTCACTTGGAATGGTCTACTTGTCAAATGCGCGCAGAAGGAAGAGTTTATGTGGGTATCGGTTTGGGAGTACGTGAGAAAGTGATATGAGTATATGCCTTTTTTATGCCTTTATACATAAGCACTAAAAGAGATAGAAAGTTAGGCGAAAACCGCCCTGGCTTGTTTCGCTGACGGCTTATATCTACAATGATTTGTATTTGTGGAAACTACTGGGGATAAAAATGGCTAGACCTTATGATTGGATTGAGATGAGCCTTCGAGCATCGTATTCGCTCAATGCCCCGGGCCCGAATCATAGGATCTTTCTATTAGATTGGAAGGACCGTGCAGGTTTAACAAATTTTTTACAGTTATTGCCTTCCCTATTTCGTTTTTAGAGGTTACGGAGGCAGGAGTAATCATCTTTATATATTGCGGTAGTTTGTTCCACAGGGAGGAATAATTGATGATGAAGTTTTCCTAAGTGCTATCCTCGACATGGGAAATGACACCAAGAATTCAGCTCGACGCAAGCTATGGGAAGTTATTTCTTACTTGGGGTGTGGAGGTGCACACATTTTAGCACTAATCCAGTGAAAAAGAAAAGGTTGGTTTGAACTCGACGCAGCCATAAGAGATAGATGTGTAGTTTTATGTAATGTTACAAGTAGTTTAGCGAGGAACGGTAGCCCAAAAGTCGTTTTGGGAGTGTTCGATGAACATTCTCAACCTGTATTCTGTCGCTGTGCCGCATGTTGCAACACACGATGGAACAGTAGTCCAGGATAGGTCTTATGCGCGTTTAATATATTAACAACTTGCTTTCGTGGTTTATTAAAGTTCTGTACGCCAACACAAGTAGGCTCCTAGCTTTTGCAACTTGTATCAGTGTCTTCTGATAAGTTGAATGTGCTGGAGTAACGCAAACCCAGGTCTCTGACAGCGTGAGGAGAAGGAATGACTTCTTGGTTAATCTCAAAGATTACTGCAGGAAGATGGCATTTGTATGCAAGAATGCCGCTTTTGTGGGCCCAGAATTTCAATGACCAAGCTGTGTACCATGCATCAAGCGATAGTAGATCGTTTTTTGCGTTATCTATGATGGTTTTGAGGTCACGAGGTGGAAATGTGTATGCAATTTTTTATCCCCTGTAAAAAGAAAAGAAATACCATGCCTAATAATTTGAAAAATGTCATCGATGTACGGCAGAAATAGTTATGGACCGAGTACCTTTTATTGATTGGTCCCACTGATAACTTATTTAATCGTGGTATGGAAAAGAACGACTTCCCTTAGCGAATTCACAGTTAACAGCGGATCTATTTTATGCGCCTCTCACAGGATGCCGTTCAAATGTTCATCGTTTTACTTGCTCACCCGTGCAGAATAAGACTGCTGAACACCGTTTTTTGCTGTGAGTTGTTCTCGCTGTTGTCTTTTGAAATTTAGCGTTATTGTAGTATTTTTAGCATAATTAGGACCGTTTTCCCAGCTGAAATTATTTCCTAAATTTTTTGACCACTAACCTCTAACCTCATTGCTCGCTGACCTTTTTGTCAATATTTGCCTCAAGCCTAGACCGCCACATATTCAACTCCCGCTGGACCTATATTAAAGGTCGTTATGCTGCAAACCACATATTCTACCCGACTATCGATCTAGTTTTAGGAGCAATTTTACCAGTTAGTCTCTCTATTTACCTTGGTCTTCAGCCCACAAATCCCTTAACAAAGACAGTCCCTCGCCGGCCATTACGCCTAACTCTACTGAACTTACTCCCTTATTACAGCCATGCACTATCCGAATCTCTAATATATCCCCCGATTATTTGACCCTCATCGAACAAACCTCTTGGATACCACGTGGACTTAAATGTTCCAGTGAATTTTCCCTACTCCTCCCAAACGCTCGTCCACTGGCTCATAAGATAGGGAGGCCAAGACTGCTAGCAGCTAAAAACTCTTACGATATTATTTTGGTAACAGAGACTTAGCTAGCAGACCACAGTTCCGCTCCGTCCTTTTCACTGGCGCATTATGCGCCCTTCCAGACCAATAGATCAAATTGTAGAGGAGGTGGTTGCCTAGCCTACGTGAAGCAGTCACACAAAGCTTCCGTTCTCCATCGCCCAATTCTTGATTCTAACCCTGACACCATTTGGCGTCTGGTACAATTACCCGGGCTCCCAATCCACATAGGATGTGTTTTCCGACCACCAAATTCGAATAGTTCCGATATTTCTCGTCTAACCCAAGCCTTCACTTATCTTTCTGGTCTCCCCCCCAGCCGTAAGATAATTGCAGGTGACTTCAATGCTCCTAAAATTCGCTGGTCCTCTTTATCGGCTCCACTTACCCTACTAAACTTTGTTTCTGAAACGCACGCTGAAGGATGGACTCAGCATGTGACTACGCTCACAAGGTTCCAGAACATCTTAGACCTAGTTTTTGTGCATAGCACTCCTAATGTTAAGGTTTCAGTGCTAGATCCTTTCCCTGAGAGTGACCACAAGATGGTCACGTGTAGCTTCCTTCTCCTTAACAAACATTCCTCAGTTATATGCACCCACCATGCCGCCTGATCCTATATATCGACTCGTTGGGACGAACTCCCTGACGCTCCGCAAACCCTTGGTTAATCCAGCTTTTTATGGCCCGACCCGCAGAAATCGGCAGACGACCTCTACGCAAAACTTTTTACTGTTAATCGCCTGTCCATTCCTATCACTCAACATAGACCCAAGAAACCTAGTAGATTTTTTCAGCTGCAGACAACATTTCAAATGCTCGAATAATCCTCAACGAAGCGAGAGACTTCCCGCTCTTCGTGCAAGTCAGCCGCTTGCAACAAGGATGATTTATGGAGTCCGAACTAAGGTTAAAAAGGCAGAAAAAGCTAGCTCTAACCCAGTTCGGAAGACCTCCCACTATTTCAAAGCTCGCTCGCAGCCCAAATCTCAACTATTCTGAACTTCATCATGTTTAATAGCTTACGCATCGAGTCCCCTGTAGACTCCTCAGAAACATTCAATACCTATTTCTCTTCTAATCTCATTGATGGCAATCGGACACACTCAGAAATCTACTCCATGTTGACTTTGTTTAGATTATCCTCCATCTCCTTCGACGTTGCTGACATCGTCAATGTGATGAAATATGCCAGGCCATCCCACATGCCTGGCCATGATGGCATCCCACCAGTCCTATTCCGCACCGCTTGTCCAGATCTTCCACTGCTCTTAAATCTGTTCTCGCTATCCATGTCCGTCACAATGGAAAACATCAATTATTGCTCCACATCACAAAAAGGGTTCCATGCATGAACCTGAAAACTTTCGCCTCATTAACCACACTCCAGTTCTATCCAGGCTTATGGAAAAGATTGTTAAAGAACAACTGGTTAACTTTCTTACTACTCACAACCTTATCAACCCCTCCCAACACGGTTTCCTCAGGGGCAGATCCTGCTTCAACTGTTGGTTCGACTTCTTAAAGTTGGTTACACAAAGTGCTAATTCCCACCGGTCGATGCTCATAACCTTTCTGCGCATGTCAAACGCGTTTGACCGCGTTTCCCACTCCCGACTTCTGTACAAAATTAGGACTTATGGGATAGGAAATCCCCTCTTATCTTGGCTGTCATCCTACCTTTCCGATAGCTTTCAGGTAGTCAAGATTAAGTGCTATTTTTCCCAGACCTCTGCTATTACCAGTGGGGTCATTCAGGGGAGCGTCCTAGTTTCTCTCCCAGTCTTTAGAGTTGTTCGTCATGGCACACCATTCCTCTTTGCCGGTGACATTAAAATAGTCTACTCTTTTGAGGCTGTTTTATTTAGCTCCACTCTTGCCTTTATCAATGAAGACCAAGAGTCTCTTGATAACTGGTGTTCCAAGTGGCTCATGAAGTTCTCTGCTGACAAGAGCTCTCTGATAACATAAAAATACCATGTTCCTCCGTGCTCCCTCTCCATAAACGGCGTGCCAGTTCTTGTAGCACACACGGTTAAGGACTTAGGGTTACAATACTCCTGCTCTTTCAGCTTCCACGAGCAGGCTCACCATTAGACCGCTATAGCTAAGAGAACCACCATAATGATTTTAAGGGCATTTCGCACTGAAGACTGCATAATTATCACCTTCAAGTCCCATGCTAGGCCCCACCTCGAGTACTGCCCGATTATCTTTACGCATATGCGTAAAGTCGATCGAATTGCAATCGAGAATGTGCAGCGTGCATTCACTAGGAATCTCCTAGGTCCCTAATTTAGCTTAAACTACAGGGCCAGATGCGAGCTGCTTGGACTTGAACCATTGTGGCTTCGTCGAGTCAAATTAAACCTTACATTTCTCTTTAATCTTTGCCATAATAATGTCCACTCTACTACGAACGTCACACGCGACGCCGATCGTCCCCCATATCCACTTCGTAGTAGATACTACTTGTTAAGAATACCCCTAACTCGACTATCGATCAGGGCTAAATTTTTCGTAGTTCCTTACTTTAAACTATGGAGCAAACTCCCTAGTTCCCTACGGTCGTGCCCAATTTTAGCCCAGTTGGAAGCCCAGCTGGCAACGTTACTGGATGTTTAGTTATTAATTAATCTGACACGAGCTAAAATTGGGTTAGTCGGGGCTTACGAAAATGGGATAGAAATTTAATTCGTGATCGAATCTTTGCTGAGATCACCATCAGGGATTCGGCTTTACCTCCAACTTTCTCACATTATCACACGTCCCCACTAATGTACTTTTGACCTCCCTTGTAGTGATGTACCCTCTTCACCAATGGCTTGAGCAACTAACTCTCGAAATTCTCCCAATGTGAGCGGACGAAAATGTCAGCGCACTTACTGACTTGGCAGAGCTGAATGGGTCGTCCTTGGTAGCCCTAAACCTTCAACTACGCCTAAAAATGCTACCAAAGCTCAATTCTAGTTACCACATTTTACGGAATAGATGCACTATGTTGTAGGCATTTTGCCGCGATCCAATAATCACCATAACCCCAAGGTGGCACCCAAGCCAGACTACTTCTCTATTTTATGTTTCGGATCTCGCATCCGCAGCAGACGCGCTGCTAACACTTCCGTCCCTGTAATGGCGATTCCAAATCTGCTGCCTTATCATTCCTGCTAGGAACCTTTTAGCTACAACTGGCTCCCGAGTTCTGGCCCGGTCAACCGAAACTACGCGGATTATCGCATTGGATACCTCAGCTCGCATCTTGCAATTGAACAAAACCGCGATTACTACTGCCTCCGGAACGGCTTGTGCGTCTCATATTCCCCAACAGTACTGCTGACTAAGTTCAAAAGATGCGACAACGTAAATGAGAGCGTAGGGGACATTCTTGGCTGGTGTATTGAAGAAGTGTTCATGCACAAAATTTCTCTTATCTGACGCACCCCCCGGTACAGCTTACCGCCATCCGTTTGCAAATATAGTCACTATCCACACGTTTTCACCACGTAAACGTTGACCTCCGTCGTCGTCTCACGGCTACGTCTACATGCTCACCTGTGTACAACGCTTTACTGGTTGGCCACAGGCCATACGAAGCCCTTGCCCTAAGTCAAAAGAGGCCGCGAGGGGTTTCTTGTCTAGTTGGGTAAGCATAGTTCGTTGTCCGCAAAGTAGCCACCGACGGTGGCTCACGTTTCGACGGGACGTTTTTAAACCTGTTTAAAACACGCGGGTGTAGTCATATTAGAACAACTGCATACCACCTAAAAACTAGCGATCTGGTAGGATGTTTTCTCCGGCAACAAAAAGCTGCTTTGCGAGCCGGGTCCAACCCGCTTGGGAGCGAAAAATACCATTAGCACTTTTAAGCCATCGGAGTTCTGCTGTAGAAGAAATGCGCATCAAACCAAATGAGCTTGTATTTCGCTCCATGCTTCGCCTCCCCGGAAAGCTGATGGCTGCGTACAGACCCAGGAACTTCAATTGTGGTGACTATGCAAAACGCCTCTCACAACACGTGCGAGCACTTCATACCAGTCCATCGCGGGGCCTTCGGCTACATTCCAACTGCATTGAACATTTCAACTCACTTTTTCGGGCATGCTGACTGTGGTACACCACCGATTCAACCACGGTATGCCGGTCCGATTCGTGTGGTAAAAGGCGGTCCCTAAATGTTCATTTTGGTAGTTACTGGCCGACTGGACACGAAGTCAATTGATCGTAGCAAACCTGTCATTGTTGAATGCGGATCGAACGACGGCGAGTTTCACCATCCTTTTGGAGTCCAAGGCTGACCGTGGGGACCTCTGGTGGGGCCGGAGTAACAGCGGTACCAATCGCATCAGAAGTACCGGATGTGCAAGTCAGCTGTAGCGGCCGCAAGATAAAGCAGCATGTTCGTTTTTCCGACATCGTTACCATTTTCATATCAGTTTTTGGAATACTGTTCCATTTGTAATGGCATAACCATGCCCAGCAAGATCAAACGTGTTTGTTGTGATAATACATGCTCCGATATACATGTCGCCCCATTGTTGAACCGACAATGGTTGCACCGAACCCTGGTAGGTGCTCGCCACCAAGTAGAATATCAACTGGTGCTCTCAAGAACTGTTTCCACGAGTTTGATTTCGTTTTATCCTCGCTCAAAAGAACCCCCGGGACCAAGGTGGCTCCAATGACTCGGGCATGATAACCATTGTTCCCATGGTCCGCATCAAGCATACGCCAGATGACGAAGAGAAGCTGAGGCAAGGCCTTCGTCTTCAACTCCGTCTGGCGAAAATTCTCGTTGAGGGTGAGACCTCTGGGTTTATGACGCGGTCAGATCCACCGCTTTATCCGGCGAACATCTGACGCGCAATTCGGCTGCATCCGTGTGAGACGCAGGTAGACTAAGGATCGCAACTCCTGCATTCAAGTTGACTGTCTGGTGCACGGCCAGCTCCCTGCAGACATTACGCACGGAACCACCGAAAGAACGGTCCAACTTTTTCGTTCATTGGCGAGCGATGCCAAGGACCCAAGAAATCAGCCAGTTCCCGGCTAGCTGTCTATGGTCCCAGTTGATTTGCTTATCCGGTATTCTTCTAGAAAACGGCCCCCGTAGCGGAATGTGGGTTTGTTTTGCTTGTTTATCCGAACGTTGACCGCCAAGCGCGATCGCTGTTTGCGAGTTGCGATGGTGACGAAACCTTCACCCTGAAAAATCGATCTCGTGAAGCCAAATGAGATTTGTCGGGGAAACGAAATGAGGGTGTTGATGTGCCCTTTTTGAAAATTGTAAAAATGGTAATCTAATCGACCCATTTATTGTTTATACGGATTATTTTGTGCATAAGCAGGCGTAGAACCGGAAACAACGTCAGTTGCGTTCTCATGGCTGCCATGGCTGTTCGTGCGGAGGCGACTGCTGACTGTATAGATGATTCAGATAATCTGTCGCGTTACGTTCGTTCATCTCGACGGTATATCTGTTGACGTTCAATTTATATTTTTTGCAGATTTCCAAATATGAATTGCCTATCATTCTTCATGCTGCGTGCAGTTATTAGGCAGTCACAGGCGGTTGGATGTTGTCTGCAAAACAATCACTCATGCCGTCGGTCCCATGACCGTTATTACGCGCGCAATCGTAAGCTAACCCCAGAGTGTGAGCAGCAAGTAATTAGCGCAATGAAAATTTTCGGCATTGACAGACAGGTTTGCCGACATACCGTGGAAGATTTCAACCGGCTGGTGACGAATCGCGACTTAAATAGTCTCTGGCTTAATTTCAGACTGACGGGCTGCCACAACGACGTGAAAAACTTATCGCGCAGACAGGGTAATCCTAAGTTGTTCAAACGGGAAGATGTAAGTAGATTTGCGTTTTTCGTGCCGGGGGGTGTTCGGCATTTGGCTGATCTACACTGCGAGGTGTTGGCAGCAGATGCGTCCTACCAGCTTGACTGCGTTGGGTATGTGCTTTGGCACGCCATGACAAAGGACGACGGCGGGTTAGGTCATTCAGTATTTTACGCTCTGCTTCCAAAAGAAGGCGCAGCAAGCTATCGCTGGGCTGAGGGGAACGTTACCTTCAACTGACAAGGTGCAGACAATAGTCGACATTCATATACAGCTTGTGGGTAATCCCTTACAGTTAGTAAACTTCAGGAAGCATGGAAATGTCAGAAATGCATGCTCATACAGGCCTACGCTTCTGTAGGTCTAGAGGTGATTGTAGGTGTCGTCAGTCATATGTAACTACCTACAGATAGATGGGGATAGAAATGGGCCTGGGGTTGCCAGAGGGGTTTGCATTTTTTCCGTCGGTCAGTTAGCGTATGTATAATTCCATTAAGCGCAAGCTGATATATATATATATATATATATACGTCATACTATTCAGGGGCTAACAGATATATGCATGTACTTTTAGATTAGGTGAGAAATCATTTTATGTATAGATACATATTTCAATATCGATTTATTTTTCCATTATGGAGCAACCTTCTAAAAATGCGTATAGATTTCCCATGTGGGACAACATGTGTAGGTGTATATCTGTTTCCATTATGGGAAAAAGTAACAAAAATGTGCGGGTATGTATAACAAAACCATGTACCAGATAATTATACATGTAAAATTCTATTATGAGCCAAACTGATATATGTATATATATACACATATATATGCGAAAAGCTAAACACATGCGTGTTTATACTGAATGGAAAACAAGTATGTCTATATATATCATTAAGGTTATGCATAAGCATGCATAAATACATACATAGTTCTCTTATGGAGCAAAAAATTATGAAAATCTAATAATATCATGGTGCACACATATGTTTGTATATATTTTTTCAGTCATGGGCCGAAAAGATATACTTACACTTATTTTTTCAATTTTGGAGCAAAAGAAAAATAGAAGACACAAAGGTCATTTTCACTATGGCAACCTCTACATTTTGTGGGTTTGGCATACCAAAAAGACTTTTATATTTTTCTGAACAAAATGACAGCGGTATTGTTCTCCTAGCGTCGCTCCTTCTTATTCATCACTATTCGTAACTATGCAAAATACTAACAACGGGCATTTAACACCGATATGAACCAGTTATCGGGGTCGACAGTTCGCAATAATCGAGTATTGCCGGTGGACGAGTTGTGCCCAAAGATTTGAATGCCCACAAAACTTGGCCGTTTCGTTGGGGTGGAAAATTCGTCAATACCGCCAGTCGCACTTGCACGCTCGTTAAAATTTAGTCAACCTGCCGCCCTTTCCGACTGTCTTCCCGTTGTACCCGTCGAGTATCAGGATTGCCAGTATTGCAGTCGTACAGAGCCGAGTAAGTGTGACGCACAAGTGGTCACAGCGGGTAAGGGCAAGCGAAAGGAATACGAGATTCACGTTAGGGCACTCCGTTCTAAAGACCCCATTCGTATGACTGATTTTACGAAGGTGATATTATTTGTCGCAAGCCAAACAGTTCGTCATTTCCTGGACTCCGTCCTTCAGCGACCACTGCGTCGATAAACTGCACAATAATATTATGCCGTTTTGAAAGTTTTTCTATGATCACAAAATAATTCCCAAAATCTCGCTCTGTGAGTGACTGCTTACCCTATCGTTCAAAGCCAGCCACAAGGCTATAGAAGCGATAGAGCTCACTTGACTTCTGTCTTGTATTCGTGGGTTGCGTGTTCCATGTTGGTCTTCCTTCTCTCGCTAGCGAGTTTTGCTAGCCGTTCGAATTTCGTACTCTTTATCTGGGTGGCTGCCCACCCAATGGGCCAGTTCCCTTTTTGTTGTGCGACTACGGGACTTAACGGCTCAGCCCGGATCATTGTGCTTCTGAGCTCAGTGTTTTAGTGTCCTGCTAGGCCCCAGGTTTTGTGCTGTAGTGCTTCCCCTCTCATTGTGTCTGGCTCGCCGACTTCTAGTCTAATTTGCGTGTCTTAGCCACGTTCGATGGCGTCGGTGTTATTGTGATATTGCGTGACGTCTATCGTTGACGTCTTATGTTTCAGTGTAGTGTGTTGATCAATCCAGCTGGAAACACGGTAAGGTCAACAGATTAAATGGTAACATTGAGTGGGAAAATACACAGCGAACATAGACAAAGTGGGTGTCTGAAGTCTTCGTGGTTGGGGTTCGAGAGACTCGTCAACTACCTGGCTGGAGGTAGTGAAGGATGTGGCAGTGATCCGTGAACAGTGCCGACCGTGTTGTCATTTTCTACCGAACCAGAATGATTGGAAGACTGCGTTTTTACAGTTAAACTGTTCCCTATGTTGGCTGAATTAGCGTTCCTTCCTTCCCTGACTTGAATATGTCGACTCCCTTCTCCCTTTCTGGGAAAAAGATCGGTCAGTGCATTACCACTAGCATGATCGACTACAGTTCCAGAAGAATATGAAACAATGTGAGAAGGGGAATAACACGAGTTCGCAGATGAACAAACAATTCTGTACGGTTTAAGATCGCGTTTGCAACTGAGAGAAGCGCTACAAACATCTGTCCGGAGATCAGTCATATTCATGTTTGTATGCGTTGTGGGCTGTTGTAGCGCTGTCCGATCCACTGAGTCGATCGCACCTTTCAAGTGCAGAAGAACTATGATCGTAGGGCGGCCGTATGTGGCGCGTTACAAGCATTGGGTGAAGAGTGTGTATATGTTCGATGCAACCCCGACCTGAACAAAATTTGGCTTATTGTTCGCGGATGTTAGTCTATTGAATCAGTGTCAAAGAACGCAGCATTGTGAAAGCGAACACCTCAGCAACTAATGCCCCGCCGATCGCTGCAGTCACTCCGTGTGCCCTTCTTGAAAGTGGATCCAATCGGTGACTTACCCCATGGCAACGGCATACATTGTTCGTTCCAAATATCAGGAATTAAGGGATTAAGTGATTTCATCAGGGCTTCTCCATCAGATTTGAAGTGAACTGGGGGGAGTTAGTCGGGATCAGCTGCTTTTCGTTCTTCAGATGTCGAATATTCGACTCAACTTCCACTTCCTTCGGGGGATCAAGAAACCTCCGAAGGATTCACAGCTGTAGACATCGGCCTAAGCACTTTTGAAGTGCTCAGCTCAACGGACCAGCCTTTGTCATTTCCTATGGATGATCTCTCCATTCCTATCACGCGACTTCGATAACCATAGTTCGCCGTCCGCTGGTGTCACGTATAAGCTTACACAGTCTTTGACTGTTACCTGGAGCAGACGCCACTTCCATCTCTTCGGCCACCTTAATTCGTCAGTCTTCACGGTCATTCTTAAAAATTACCGTCAACTGACGCTGCAAATGTTGACGCATTCTATTCACCTCCTTGCAGTTAGGGAGCTGGCGATTTTGTTCCATTAGACCTGGCCATCCTTGTGAGATCCAGTGTCTTTGATGAACGCCAGATCTAGGACCACAGGCGAAATCTGCTGCGGATGCATTGCCTGCTTGATTCGATTCAACCGCTCATCGGAGTTCTTAGTTCATCGGTAAGTTTCTGCTCATAGCTGTTGCGAATAGCCGAATCAGACAGACTTTCGACTGCCAGTCGGGTTTGTGGCCCGCATCGATGGCCGTTGAGCTGAAGCAAAAATCGCATTAAAACTAACGCATGGTTCGATTCGACCTACATCGTCCAGTGCGATCTACACTTCTGGTCAGAACCGCGCCAGCGGTAGCTTACTGCTATATGGTCGATGTGACTCGGACTACCCGTTTAGTTAGAGCGCCATGTCGCTGTGCGACGCGAACTATGTTGGCAATTCGTACTAAATAGGAGTAGGTTATAGTCTGCACAAAACTGGAGAAGTTTTCCCCGTTATCTGCTCGCTGAGTAGGCGAGGCGCACCGCCCACCTAAACAGCCTTCCGATGCAATCAGTTTTCCAACTTGTGCAATAAAGTCACCTGCTACCACTACAATTTCAGAGCCCTTGCTCTTCCGAACAAGAGTGACGATGTTATCGTAAAACTCGTCTTTCTTCATATCAGTGCTGCAATCTGTTGGAGCGTATGCTGAGATAACAAATAAACTACGCTTAACACTACTATTCTTTCGGACGTCGACTGATCCCTGCAGTCTCATGGCACACAAGCGACTGTTGACTGGGATCCAATCTAAAGGCTGCTTCAGCCTCCTCAATCAAGACTATTCCTACAACACGCTGACCCACAGCTTGAGCTGCTTCGTCTCCTGAAGTGCGAAGAAAAT
>LUCM01006139.1:106747-126899 GCA_008360955.1 Fasciolopsis buskii
TAATTCTTCTAATCCTGAATTCGTGGGGTTCATCACAAGGCCAACATCAATCCGAAAGTGATTTGGAACTGTCAAAGAGCCAAACAGGACCTGGTTTGCCAGCCTGTAATTAAAGGGTGGGCACACTTGAAGGAGACCCAGAGATACAATTAACGAGACTTTAGAAAAAATGGTGAGCTTGACCTAGACTGAAAGCCCCCTACTACAACCTTGACAATAAACCGTTTGACATATCTGCGCGTTATCAATGGAGAATACTATGGATAGGTCAGAAGGGACAAACCGCATTTGGGGTTGGGAGAAACAGAAGAGACAGGTTGAATAAAAGAGAGGGAACTCGTCTGAGCATAGCATACTTATCACTACATCGCAAACCCACTCAGCGTCGAGCATCCAACTGGGCAGCGCGGTTTTAATTTAAAACTCTGCGCGACGACCGATGCAAGTTATGGAATTATTGTTAAGGACGTGCACATCATGGGAAAATAATGACGGGTGCTGCTAGGGACTCTCATGCCGCAAAGCAAGTAAGAACGATTACAGTTCTCAACAAAAGAACCTTTGGTTCTGACAAGAACCTGACTGCAAGGCAGCGGGGCATACTTGAGTGGGCGTCCATCTAATTGGATCAATTATTCTTCCACTCGTTTTTCTGACTGAGCCGCTAACTCACATCAAACCCCGACTTGGAGGACTATGAGACTACTTCGTCAGGTCTCTACCCACTGACCTTCCAAGTATAATTGGATCTTCGACTTGAGATAAGCCATCCTGTATAGCTCGTTGGATCATGGAGGCACGCAAGCCGTCATACCACGTCAAGGTGTAGTCTCGTTGGGTACAAAGAAAGGCCATCTGGCTGAGCAGCGATCCTTCCTCAACACTCAACCTGAAGTTACTGGACCATCGTCGGGCGGTAGCTTTGTTTCCTCTTTTCTGATAATACTATTTTGTGTTTTCTTCTTCGGAGTTCAATTCACCAATTCCTCTTCCTGTAATCTTTTCCCGCCCTTCTTGCACATCGGCAGTTAGTCACCCTTATCAATTTTCCGTAACTAGGTGTCATACTTTTTTCTTTCAATCTTCATTTTTCCTTCGGAATTCAAAACTGTAGAACATCCTGCCAATTCTTATTTTCGATCTTTCTTTCCTCAAAAGTAGCTTCATTAAACAACCTCGTACGTGACTGCTCCCCCACATTGCTCTACTGCAATGTGTTTTACTCATGGGATTCACCCATTTTATTGTAGTTCATTTAATTTGTAAGAACAAAGTATGCACTATTGTAAAGTGCATGAATGGGGGTACGAGAACCCTGTGCTTCACCCGCCTGCCATATGACCTGTGAATATTTTCAATCGATTGCGAATGTCTGAGCAGACAGAAGAATCTCCCTGGAAGAAAATGTTTAACGAACCAAGACGTTATTGGAAGCTATGCAAAAAAAATCGATAAAAATTTACTTCTTTCAATGGCAGTTCGGCACTTGAAGCCTTAGACACGTGGAGTGCTCGAGAAAACAAGAGTAGTGTGACGGGTACATTCTTCTCCAGATGTAGATTCAGCCATTGGGCGAGTTGGTTTCGTAGTCTTTCTTCCGTAAGACCAACAGAGCGCATGCCTCTGTCTTGACAGAGAGTTTGTAGTTCCCAAGCGGGAATTGTGTTTACACCTTCCTTGGCTAACAGCTGCAACAGATGAAAAAACAGTTCGAAAGCAATAGGATAAAAATAAACAAGTGAAAAAGCAATACTACTGCTTTTTATACCCGAACATTAAACAGCAGGACGACCTCCACCGACTATTGCGCTCCTCACCGAGTTACACGTTGGAATGGAAAGAATGAACATGCAAGGTGGGCAGGAAGTGGATTAGCACGAGTGAGAAAAGAAAAGTGACACAGTAGCCAAAATACAATCCAATTGTACAAACGCACTATTTTCAATTTCTGATTCAACCGTTTACGGTTCGCTCCCATATACTTTAGTGTCTCCAGTCAACTGATTGACGGATCACTTTGATCTCAACTGGGAAGCCATGAGACTTCTAATTTACTTAAACTAGCTGCATATTTTCTAATCGCAGGCTGCAACGTAATCTGCTAATCTCCACCTGTCTTCTTCAACTTTGTGGGAAGAACGGAAAATAGGACACGATTTGGTAGACGAATATATGCCATACGCAGTTAGTTGAATTACTCTACTCGAATCCTGAATTCGTGTTTCACTCACGCAGCAGACACCAATCGAAAGTGAGTCGACTGTCACAGCTAAACGGGCCTGTTGGCCAGCCTGTATTAAAGTGCACACATTGAAGAAACCGAGATTCACAGATTAACGAGGCTTCAGAAAATGTGAGCTAACAGACTGAAAGCCACCTTCTACACTACTTGCCAATAAACCGTTGTGAGTATCGGACATTGTCAGTGGGGAAACCATCGGTAAGCAGAAGAAGCAAAGAGATTAGGTTGGAACCAGAAGAGACAGTGTGTGGCTTGTAGCCACATTCCCTTTCGCAATCTCCAAGGGATAGGTCAAGTAGAAAGCCTGAATGGCACAGCTATCGAGTGTACACCGCATGAGAGAATCTTCAATTTTTCTCAAAGATAAACAACTGGAACTTCCGTACAAACTTCGGATTACGGTTCATGGTTTCGTGCTACTTGAACGAATAGACCGATCCTCCAAATTTGACCCATTGGCTGGAGAAGCCGAGCTTATCAATTGTAACCCATAGAATGCTTGTGTCAAGATGTCCAATGGCAAAGAAAACGTGTCTCTACGAAGCCTGGCTCCGGCGAGCGGTCTTATGACAACAGAATAAGAGTCCTTTTGGGAGTCCGAAATTCCCTCCCCCATGCCACAGACAAACCCTCATTCCGAGGAGGACTTGAAAGAAAATATTAAAAACGAGTCAGACACACTGCCACCCTTCAACATTACATCCGAATTTGTTTCGGACATACTCATGTGACAAAAAAGAACTCACGTAAAAGGTTTGGGAAACGGAGACGCTTAAATCAACTGTTTTAACACATCTCGAGAATGCACTCTTCCCTACACACACCCGAACATTACCAATGAAACTGACGGTTTTCCCCAGCGGGGAAGAATGTCGTGTTAATCGACTCCAACTTTTGTTTATTTTCTGTTATATATCTGTCATATGATTGTCCGCTTTTTATTTCAGCCTTTGTACGATTTTACTGGTTGAGTAAAGCATAGTATTCTGAATCGACTTCTCAATTCATTGCCGTACTTTCCGTTGCTGTATCTGAACATTTAGGCATCAGTATTACTCCACAAACTAAATAAATTACGCACCAAACTGTCCTCTTTGGTCGTAAAAGCGAGTGCAACTACCACTGAAAGAGACGAGTGATACTTACGCGATCCTCCGCTTTCAACTGACGCACGCGCATTTGCAACTGGAATCGGAGTAGATTACTTGGACCTATTGTAGGCAGAGAGAGAAGCCGGCAGAGCATCTTTAGCTGATTCACTTCCAGAGAATCCAGTGTGATTTGATCCTCAAAGAGTTTAGAGAAGCGAGTAATTTCTTCGTCCGACAAAAACTGTCCGGACTCTTGAACCTGATGAAGAGAAAAACACGAGACAACAAATGGGTGCAATGGACTATAAGATACTGAAGTGCTGCGAAGCAAGATCGGCTTGATTACGACGTCCAAATACCCTTCTACAACTAACGATAACCGAAGGAAGCTGAGATTAACTCGTATATCGCCGTGGAAGCAGCTGCTCTTATCACACTTAAATAACAAACATGAATTAAGGCAGAAAAGACAAATTCGGCAGTTTACAAATTCACTATGTCAAAAATGCACAAAGACATTCAATAAAGACAACTGATTGGCATTCAGTTTAAAAGTGTTAATGTTGCCTAAAGGCAGAGGAGAGAAATGGGGTATTTCAAAATGCCACTGAGTGGGTGAGTCAGTCGGTCAGTCAGTCCGTGTGAATGGGTGAGTGCTAGTGAGGGAATGAGTGTGTAAGTCAGTCAATCAATCCTACCAACTACCACCATTACGTTTATCAGGTATGATTACAGTGGAAGAGAAGTACCCTACAACTACTAAAGCACACTACATAAGGTTCGAAACATGGATCTTGGAATTTATAGGACCATATACTGTCTTAATAGGTCATGCGTGACGACGAACTCGGTGATAGGGAATTGCCATCCAGAACAAGTGGCCAGTGGATGCGGGATACGAAACTGATCTTTGAGGTTACAGAGGCCTACCTAACTTCAGCCGTTTGTCCGTCAGTCAACAAGTTAAGTATTAGGTCATTAACCTTGGGTCAATCCTCTGGTTTCAATTGCCACCTCAAAGCACCGTCTACTTGACGACTGAACTGTCCTTGCTTAATGCCTCCGGGTATCTAATGGACAGGAACTATGTACTAACGAATATGTACATATATATATATATATATATATATATGATACATATATATATATATATCTTTGTTGTCCCGATTTCAGACTGTACTAGGCAGAATACGACAAACCCAGGAAGGACGAGGAAGATGGAATTAGCGCGACAAGGAAAAAGAACTTTACGCGTTTTTCTTGCGCACTTGTTTTCTATCCTGTTATTGATTACAACAAAACTGCAAACACTCCTGTCAATTAGTGCCGTTTGGGGTTAGTTGCATAAGCGTCAGTATTATTGTGGCCTCCACTGGCCCAATCTGGTAACCGAGACGGGCCTAAATGGTGTCTTGAACGACGTCCGATTATATGGAGATGGGAAATCGAAGAAACAATATGTAGGCTCAGTAGTGCGTTTTCTCTCTTCGTTAGCCACGCTTTCAACGGCACGTGATCTCAACTGAGGTTTTTATGCATGCATATACGGAACACAGACTACGCACCATCGGATAAACAGAGGAGGAAAACAGTGTTAAAGTGAACGACAAAAGAAACTTCATGTAGAGGGTACCATATTTAGTGCCTCTTTTAAATTCTTCCTCCAAACCATTGGTTGTCCACTGCGACCTACAGCTCCTTTGTGGACTATGTACAGCCCGGTCGCTCAAACCGATATAGGGGGACAATCTTATTGGCAACATCTCGATCTTTTGACCAAAAGGTAGCGGAGCGAAAAAATATTCTCGCAATCCATTAACAGTCGGAGACTGGTATTCTAGTTCATACTCCCTATGATAAATTCATATTACATGACCCGCACTGCCCAGGATTCTAGCAGAGCTAGGGACCAAGAAGAGTGCAATATCTCAGGGGGAAACAGGGTTGCAGTGATTTCAGTTGTGAACTCTATGCATTAGTTCACTCCGATTTTACTTATTTTGAAATGCCACTATTTTCCCAACACTGTCAGTATGAACAGCTTCATATTAGCTCCAACTAAGTGAACGACGATTTCTTATTCGCCAATTAGTTCTTTCAACCTTCTTCAATCTGAACACGCATTGCATTTTTGATCCAGCCACCATCGACTAAACAAGTTCATCCCGATAAGAACAGGCGAACGATGGCCACAAACATTCAAACCAGTTTTTGTTCATCGTTTCATTTCACTGCTTTCAAATTAATAACTGATTTCCAAGATATTTATTGCACATCCTGAGTTGTATTCCGCATACTTTAACAAACTAGTCCAGCCGTTATTAACTGTTTTAAATTGCAATGGTCCCATAGTCCCTCATTTGGGCCATATAAATGCGCACCATGTAGTTTGAAAAAAAAACCGTCAGCTGTGTAATGTATAATTATGGGCAATACAGTGGTGAGTCCTATGGGCGTCAAGACTACGAGTGGATGATGCGCCCATTCTAACTCCCACTCGAGTGTTACGATCTGAACTGACAGACAAAATTAAGGTTACGCGGATTGACGAGGCTTGAGAAAATGTGAGCTGACAGACTGAAAGCCACCTACTACACTACTTGACAATAAACCGTTGCGAGTATCGGGCGTTATCAATGGAGATACTATGGATAGGCAGAAGGGACAAACAGATTGGGTTGGAGACAGAAGAGACAGGTTGAATAAAAGAGAGGGAACTCTGAGCAGTAGCATACTTATCACTACCCAACCCACCTGCGCTCGATGCAATGGGCAGCGCGGTTTTAATTAACCTGCGCGACGACCGATGCAGTATGGAATTATTTGTAGACGTGTAACTCATGGGGAATAATGGACGGGTGCTGCTAGGGAGTCCAGCCGCTCAGCAGAAGAACGACTACAGTTCTCAACCAAAGCCTTTGGTTTTGACGAGAACCTGACCGCAAGGCAGCGGGGTATAGCTGAGTGGAAGCCCATCTACTTAGATCAATTATTCTTCCATTCGTTTTTACGACTGAGCTGCTAACTCAGATCAACCCCCAACTTGGAGGACCAGGAGACTACTTCGTCAGGCCTCTAACCATTCACCTTCCAGGCATGATTGGATCTTCGGCTTGAGATAAACCATCCTGTATGGAGGCATGCAAGCAGTCACATCATATTAAGATGCAGTCTCGTTGCGACAGGTGCGAGATGTTTATTGTTGGCTGGGGATTCTCAGAGATACGACTTAGAACCGAAGTCACTGACGCGAATGTTGTGTGGCCTGTCTGTAGAACTCGGCCTCCTTGTAAATAATCCGAAAACAACCAAAAAATCAAATGAAATCACAAGAAAACAGTTTATTTGGGGTCCATTGCTACTGATGTTTTCCTCCTCCCCCCCCCTTTGCAGTTTAATTTGCATGTTGTGTAGACACCATGGTTGTTTTCAAGCAGTCGTATATTGTGTATATACGTATATATGTATACACTGGTATTTATATATATAGATGGATATATACATAAATCCAACGTCCGTTTAGCGGAGAGCGCAGGACGTATCCTAAATAAACACTAATCGGAGTGAGACAAACCGAAACAGTATGCCAAGACAGCAGAAGCTATCAGCCAATAATTCAAATCAAAAGAGCCTGACCCTCCGATAAAAGGCCTAAAGACCTACTTAACTAAGATCATATTCTTCAGGCTGCTTCTATCGACCCTCGTAACCATAAAACTACTGTAGGGAGCACAGGCTTTATGTTGCTGATGAAAAATTCGAAAGCATAGTTTGAATTGATACGCACATTCTAGAGTGTGATCAATACGATGAATACTCAATGGACTAACCTTCTTTAAAAAACTCTGAAATTGTTCAAAACTCGGAGATTTTTCGCTCTCGGGCGTTCCTCCGGTAGTATGGTGCAAAGTTTCTTGGAGAAAACGGGTCATTTCAAGTTTAGCTTTCAGACGCTGGCGAATCTTCTCAGCCTGTTAATAACTTGTAAATAATTGTAACATTACCTCAGAGCTCTTATCCTTAAAAGTACTCGGAAGCATAAATGGAAAAAATTTTAAATAAAAAGGGAGAAGGAATTCCATAAATGGAACGATTATAAATATCGCAAACGGAACCAGTCTTATAATATCAGCAACCGTGCGAACAAGTTGCTTCCTTTCACGACGAGTGAGGCTGTGTCCACACAGAAGCCGGAAACAAATGCCCGAAGCTATTTTCACCTCTAAACCCAGAAGACGAAATCCGTGGTAGTAATGAATTATCTCCTTTTTTGTTCTCTGCCACAAAGAAAGTTTTTTCTGCTCCTTGCCAGCCTGAATTGGTGAGTTAGACGAAATAAGATGTACTTTATTTTCCTCTGGATCTTCCGATGGCTCTACAAGTGCCGGTTGGTTTGTATCGACTTTAGCGGGTAACTTTTTGGGGTTATGATCGACGAGGAAAAGGCCAGGGTGATATTTCTCACGACGAGGATCGCCCACTCGCAGACTACCGCTGGTCTCTGTACCTGACCACAGCAGACTACTTGAATGCATGCCTCGCACATTAAAACTCCATTGTAAACATGAATGGTTATGAAGGGCTGACGAACTGGTAGGATTCCAATAGCGAACATAATGCACCCCGTTGAAAATGAACGGAATCGTTACGTGCTCCCTGTGCTTTATGCATAAGACTTTCACTCCTGGTCGCCAAACAACACTTCTGAGGACCACCGAATGAGAAAAACCAGCCCGTACCTTAAAGTGACAATCATCTCAGTTATAATCTTGCGGGAATTCTACACAGCCACCGACATGTACAGCAAACATAGGGAGGGGAACCTTATAGGAACAACGAAACTTCCGGCTGACATAAGGCCAATCCAGTTCAGTTGACACAGGACAACAATGGCCACAAGGACCAGTGCACCGTCCTGAGTTCTTCCGATTGTATGCACAGAAAATGGCATCTACCTCTGTGAGTGTTGTCTTATTCGCGCTATCCCTGCTCTTATAATGACACCTTTCCCGTGAGCACCAAAACAGAAGTTATGCTGTCGGTATCATTGCCCAGAAATCCTTTGATGGTACGCGTTTTATTGTCATAAAACTGTTTCGGTCCTATTTCAGTGATGATGTTTAAAAAACGAAGAACATAGTGCTTCGTTTCATCCTGACAACGAGAGATATTGCATGGCCGTAGTGTTCGCAGTAAAAGTCAACAATATGGAAAGAACAATCGAAAGCTTTCTGACACGTCACTCGTTCGTACATAGTTTTGGTTCCGGTCCAAAGCTCATTTAAAAGGAACTACATTTTGTATGGTAACCAAGGCTCCAGGCAGTCAGTTCATTATACTTTCACACTGCTACTGAAAATGCAACGCAGCCAATAGCCTAAGTATTTGCAAGATACGACTGATGCCCGCGAATGCGAAAGTCTGATCATTGCTGGAAAAATCAGCCTGGGATAAAGCCAGACGATACATGATGTTAAGGATCCAAATTAAGTTATATTGGAGATTCATAAAATTCAAAAAATGATCTGAGTCACAGAGCCTGCCTGCCTTCGAACGTTTAAGCCGCAGTTGACAATATCTCCCGGCTAGTTAAACAGTAAATATTTGGGAAGAAAGCCCGATGTCTTGGTGCCTAGAGAACACCGGTGAGACAAAACACATATAGGTAAACCAAGACAGAGGATACCGAGTGACTGGAGTGATTAATAATGAATGATTATTATTTTCATACCTTTCAAATTCCGAGACATGTCGGACAGCAAGAGCAGGTTTACAAATACACAGAATAATTCTGAACTTATGCTAATAAGCAGTTGCATTGGTGCAAAGATACCGCAGTTGCAATGCAAGAAAAACATGATTACAAAATAATTTGAGAAAAGGCCATTTTTTGAGAAAAGTTGAACAACAAGGCCACGTAAAAATGTCACAAGCATGGCCCCTTTATGCGCATCAGTATCGGTCGTTTGCACTACAGGGACATATGAAATTTGATGGAGGTGAGAAATTGAGGGAGAAACGGCAATAATAAATTACATTGCATTGAGAATAGTAAGTTGATAAAATAACAATGAAAACCTCTAACGGTTGTCGAGGCCACTCAACCTTGGAACGCGAGACAGAAAAATGAATCAACGGTCCATCTTGATAGCTGCGGGACTGCTATGGGGAACCCGAAAATGAGGTTTTGGGCGAAAATCCACAAAATTTATGGTGCGCATAAAGAAGTCTGAATGAATCACCACTGCTTAAAACGCCGGAAGTACAAAGGAATAAGCTCAGAGGTGTTGGCTGTAAGATGCGAAATAGATCCAACGATGAACAGTTAACTACTGGGTTTGTAAAGAAATAACTTATGTCTAAACATCAACGCGGTTTTTGTGTCCAGAAAGTGTGGTTTGTTGGCCGTGAAGCGCAACTTAAGGATGTGTCATTGTTGCGTTGGGACATCTGGGAATATTTACGTCATTTAATCTTCCTCATCAGTAAGCTTGTACTCCCAATTGGCCGAATCAGAACAAGAAATTAGCAGGGAACTGAACGAATGTGAACGAGTGTAAAATGGTTCCCTTTTTTGCGCAAGGTTGCAGCTTATTTGTAAAACGCGTGAAATGATGGGTGCATGAACGTCATGAACTGTTTCAGGCGCTGTCAAGTTCAGACCAGTCAGATGTATCCACCGCGCTGTTCTATCATACTGTGGGCATTTTGTTTTTATTTGCCACAAAGCTCGAGATCTTCGCACATCTTTCCGGTGATAATTGTGAGATCGATAATCCCAGTTGCTCATAGCGACCAGTCGGACTTTGGATATCCAGGAGTTAGGGTTATCCGTGCGATAAGTGCATCTGGAAATGGCGATTATAAAGTTGATTAAGGATCTAAAACATGATGGAGAGGGGCGGTCTGGAATGGGTACCCGCCTGAGGTTATGGGGGGGTAATGAAACGGAGGCTGAGATAGAGACACATAGTGGTATGTTCCATTTTAGGTCGGCCATAGGAATGAAAACTTGGAGAAGCAGATTGCAAGGGATGCTCTTAGCCGGGGTCTGCGATGATTAACAGCCTCACGGTTTAGATGCAGCCGCCATGAAATGCAAAGGTAAAGTGAAAAGTCATGAATAATGAAGAAGTTGAGGTGAACGGGCCAGGGTCGGAGCCTTAGGCCAACTGCTGGAGGGTTAGTTGGTGAAACATATAACGGGTTCTCTAGCTGACGCAGGGATTTAGTTTGGTGAGGTGAACGGGGTCGTTCCAAATAAGTGGCGATATCGCTACTAATGTTATTATGACAGCGGAACATTTTCCGTTACATAGAATTTGGCAACTACTTCCGAGTTATTAGGTGAGGTTTTCTGGAAACTTTAAAGTTTGACAGTTATCAAGATAAGCCAGCTATGCGTCGCTGAGAGAGCAAAGAAAATAAAGGGACGAAAAATGGAGGATTTTTGGGGCTCGTGTGCAGAGAATCAAAGAAGGAGATGAACCAATGCATGGGTTGATGCCGCCTTTTATTAAAATGAAACTGCGGTAAAAACGGTATAATGGCTTAGTTTTTATCATCTCTAGTCCTGGGGAGCCATTCACCTAAAATAAAATTGCAGCGAGTAGGTGACATAATGCCTTGATTGCTTAAAAGGTTGTAAAGGGTTCCGAGTCACTAGGGGAAGTTTTCGAGCCAGATAAAGACCTGCGTAATCAACAATGGCCTATTTTGTACTGCTGAGCCAATGAAGATATTAGGACAACATGAAAATGAAGGAACATGGACACGGGAAGTAATCAAAATGGGATAACAAAGTGGGATAAAGCATTGGGTCATCGAATATCACGTTGAAGCTCTGGAAGAACCACATTGCGAGTGGTACATTGGTCAGTCTTCTTTGCCATTGATTTAGGTACATCTGCTACGCAAAAATAGCAGCAGCAACGGAATTCGTACGACGACACAGTCGGTGGCGAAAAGCGTACAGTTATAAAGATAGGCGGAGTTGGCAAGTTTGTGTGGGCTGGTGCGTGCATCGGGACCCTTGGTCATGAATAATACTGAGATAAAGGGAGGGCCGAAAGGCGTTTTTGGGCAGGTCGCTGTAGGAGTAGTAAACGCTTCAAAATGATTTTGGGGCCATCCAGATACGGAGTGATTTTAGATATCTGGGAAATCTGAGAATAATGTGCGATTCTTGCGCAGCAAAATAAAAGGGAACACAGAATCAATGAATCTAATGTGATTTGCTAGATATCCCGGCCACTCTGGCCAAACCAATTTTAAGCTTAGGCAGGTACGTTGTTGCAGTTCACGCCAAATCTTTCACAGGAGAGGTGTCACTGCTTTAAAAGGATTGTAACTACTAAACCCGGAAGTCTTTGTCCGGCAGAAGTTCGTCGACGATTCACAACCTGCTTCTCCCAGTGAAAAGAGCTTCGAAACATCTAAGTAACGCTTTAGCCCAACCCGATGCAAAACCCAATGTCAGACAAGATGGCTTCGCAGATCAACACCTTTTTTCGTGAGGTAAATATGTGTAACGCCATTATATCTTTGATAGTAAAACTCAGTCACCATTCAGCCAAAAAGGAGTGGAAGAATGCGACAATTATCTACTGTAAAATGAAAACATGACGAAAGGAAATCAGTGTATGGCACCCATCATGTGCTTCCAGCAAACGGGAGAGCACCTGTAAGCTTGTTCAGGCCCAGCAAACATGTTTATGAGCAAGACAGTCACAAAGTAAATTTAACGACCAGAACGTCTGCGGTCGACCGACTTGGGAGATGAAACGGAAGCGCACCGTAACAAGACAAGCTGACCGGAAACAGGGCAATCTGTACAATTTCAGAAATTCGAAACGTAATCTCAACCCATGAGCGGGTGCAAAGGACAAATAAAAGCAATTTTTTGCTGCAGGCAACAAAGGACGACCAAAGTCAGTGTAGTTTCCAGGACGGTCGACAAAAATAGTCCGACGTCGGAAAAATAAAGAACAGAAGAAAAAGTGCTAGGAACTTTATACCTACAAAGATGCAACACCAGCCGCCATAATTCCACCTAGTTGCAGGTGGCCTGGAGCAGCAGTCGTCTCAAACTTCCCATCGTTGACTACCTTCCCGAGATAACGGAGCTCACAGGACTTTCCGTAGTACGCGAGATAGCTTCCCACCCTCAGGGTGTGGGGAACTGCCAGCAGTACCCCAGGTAGGGTGTGCACACCCCAGGATCTGCACCAAAGCTTCTAGCCGGCCACCTTCAATGGATGAAATTTGTGTCTGTCCGCAGAATACCCTTGGCAGCCAGGATAAAACTGCTGGAACCAAACCATGGGCATCAACCTGACAATTTTGTACTAATCACAATGCCCCCAGGCTTCTGCGAGCTGTTTCCCTGGCTACCGAGAGCAAACCAATTGTTTTAAGAATTTCTTTCACGCCGAACCATTTTCCCTCATACTGCTGACTCCGTAGGTATTATTTTAACCACCGACGCCGAAAGTTTTTGGCGAATGGTTCACCTGCTTTCAACAGCCTTAGGAGTAGTGCCTTCAGAGCCGGTACCCTCGGGCAATCCATTGCTGCTTCTGAGGGAAAGCAGACTGTTCAGTGCCAGTGCCAGTTGGCTCTCCACATCGGAAGATACGGGTTATTGTTGCGTGAGGTTCAGAAACCGTTGGTCTCCTACACGGATCTAATATGAAGCTGCCCTGGAAACCATCTTAAATTACGCAAGTTGTCCCGCTTGCAAACACAGCTCAACAGAGCGAAAAAGTTGCAGCAAAGCAGAACTGCAAAAGGTGCGAGCAAGTTATCTTTCCAAGGTGCTTCATTGAGGCGGACATCCAAGAACATCAAAGGACCTTAAATGCGATGAACAAGGAGACAAATGGACAAACAGAATTCAGCAAGGAGTTAGTGTACCGCTACACCAAAAATATATCCGAAATGACTGTGGGATTGATTAAACCGCAAGGCGCCAAATCGCCCACAAACCCACAACTCACCTTAAATTCTAAAGAACAACTCAAAACGGACGACAGAAGTTTTATCTACGAGATCATATATCGCAATTGGAACGAATGCTACAAAGGTGAAACTGAAATAAATCATGCTGTACGAATGCGCGAACATAAACCTACAAAAATGAGACATGATTATCTTTCACCAAAATTGGTTCATGAGAATCAGAAGGGGCATACATTCAATCTGGACACAGTTTGCATTGTTGGCGGAGCGATAGCAAACTGTTCGAAAGAGTCTGCGGAAGCTTGGCAATTTTCGACATATTCCATCAACAGTCATCATGAAGTGGACCAAATATGCAATTCAATAATGTGTAACATGTAAACGGATTTGATTGTGGCAAGCCCAAGGGGTTTGAAAAAGCAGAGGCCTTTTCAAGGTCGTAGAATATTACACCAGCTTCAGTCAAGGAGATTCTTGCAACCACTTTACTGTAATTGGTAACTTTGGCAAGATTAGCATCGCTGCTATCTTTAATAACGTTGCTAGTTAAATGTCGATGCCGGATCGACCTGTGATGCACACGTATTCTGGAGTCTGGGTCAGATCTAGGGAAGGGTTACTATAAATAAAACCCAGCAAATGGGCCGTTGCCTGCGCACCGATGATTTCGCCTCAGGCTGCTAAAGAAGCGCCCGCGATCCATGCACCAAGCCCAGCGCTAGCCATGCTTGGCACATATTACTTCAGGCTGCTTACCTTCACTGAAACGTCAACCGTCTCTATTCAGAAATCAAAAGTTTTTGTTCTTTGCAGTAGAACTTCTGGCACTATGGCTCTGGGACCCCTGTGAACCCTGTGGACGCCACCGAAGTATTTGGCCAGTGATTCTGCGTTGGTGTGGAAATAACTGATTTCTGGGACTCCAATCTTTAACGTACCGATACTACCTTTCGATTCTTTCGACTACACTTAGACGTAGTATTGTTTCCGGCGCCATTTGGAAAATCGTAAATGCGTGGTGGGTTTTATCACGTATCAGGTTTAATGTGGTGTTCCTGAACCTTGGTCAGTGCACCACTTGCGCTGCACATTACTGCTCACTCGTCAGTATTGACTTTGCTGCATGTTCACCTTGGAATGACCGCTCCGGTCCAAGGTGCATTTGCTTTGCAACTTCTACATACTGAACGCCTAAATGTATTCTACAGGACTTGTAGGGATTCCCTAATTACTGTCCACTGTTACTATACATCAGCCCCAACTCTCTTGTCACAGATTACTTCAGTTTACTTCAGTTTCCAGCTCAGATTAAAATTTCGGACTTTACGGTAAGACGTCTGATCGTCCAATCTACTGATCCGAGAACTCCTCAGATCAGGCGGCGCTTTGACAACATGAGATTGGAAATCCCCTTCAGGCTTCGAACTGGAATCATAAAATGTTACATATTATCGCCATGAACTCCATCTGCCCATTTGCTGCAAACTCTAAGTTTATTTCTTCTTATTCAACTTTTGCGTCTAGATGCCGTTCAGCCTCCTCTGATTTCACCCACTGATTAAGCCCCAATGGTAGCTTCTGGCAGCGTTTTCCCGTGATTCTTCGGTCACACCGCAAATAATTTTCTTTTCGCTCTTGCTTCCACGCACCCTATCAAAATCGTTTTTCTGTGAATCCTCAAATTTCAATTTGCAGTTGGTTGGAATAGGAGCCTCTGCTCCATGAAACAGAAAGCCTTTGGGTTTTCATACGGCGGACTTCCCCTGGTGTACACGTATCCATTTTACTTGGTCCTTCGTCTGTAAAACTAATCACGCAGGACAAACATTCTCGTTTGCGCCATAAACCACGCTGACCCATTGTGGTTTACTTGTTCGCTTCTAGCTGTCTGACCACCCTTCTGTGCAGGATCCTTTCAGCGGTTCTTGGCAGAAGGGACGCGAGATTTGCCGGTCTATAGCTGTTACAGTTAGCTCTACACTGCGATGGCCGTCGGCGTCAAATAGTCCACGGAAAGTCTCCATCGATTTTTCCGACAGGATAACGAGCTGTGCGAGAGGTTTTGCCAAAATGTCGCCGGGTGGATCCCATCAGAATCCATTGCTTTTGACCCACTGAGATACTTCAGTCTACCCAGCACTTAATAATCCCCAATGGGCTTGTTTGAAAAATCAGTCCGCTCGGCAAAGGACGGCAGCGACAGCAACGGCCTGTCTAGGATTTGGCATTTGAGACTCCCAGTTTTGATTTTCAGTGCCAACTCTGCTTGACACAGTAGCGGCTGATCAGCTGACTAAGAAAGAAGTGAGGGTAGGTTCTTATTCCCGAGGCGAAAGAACAAAAGTTGTGCAAGTGGCCTATAATTTCAAAAGTTTATGGTCATAAGTAAATGAAACAGTTCTTTCTATTTTTTCAATTCTTAGATCCCAACTGGATATAGCTGTAAACGTGTCATGCTTCTTTCATAGATGATTGCCCAAAACCCTCCACTCCTGCCGTCTTTATAGGTTTAGCTGATGATTGCATCCAGGCTCCAACCGCTGCACTCTGGAAAAGAATACTTTCATATTTGCCCGAGAGAAGGCCAACAGGTTTTCACACTGCGTTAGAAACCCCAATTGTTGTAAGCTTTTCAAAGCATTTGACGTTTCAGTGATGCCACTCTTCGGCCTACAAACTTCAGACTAGCAGACATTTCGGTTCTGTTACTTTCCCGCTCATTCACCGTTCCCTGGGCCAGGCCTAGCTACTGACATGTACAGGAGGATGATGACCCATGAATTTTGTCAAAACATAGCAGACCTTACCAGGTTCCGTTTAGTCTGATCCAGCTGGTACAATACAGAAATAATCAAAAAGGCCAATTAAACAAGAACAATATATCCGGCTTCATGCAGGAGAAAGGAAATGCATCAACAATTATCTTATATTCTTCAAGTAACCCTCTCCTCTCGGGGATCCGGTAACCGCCGCAATGATATTTGGAAAATTATCCAACCTAAAACTGTAGGAAAAGGTTGTCACTTGACAAGGCCACCATTTTTAGAGCAGATACTGAAAATGAACAACCTTCAATGCCTGGACACGAATACTCCCACTAAGTGAAGTTTATAAAGTTTTCAAACTTGCCAACGTTTCATCCGAACAGCTTTACGTCTGTAAAATCAGTATTGATTAAAATTTCTCCGATGTATCCTTCTCTTCCTAATTATCTGATTTCAAACTTCTCTTCTTGAACCCGCCGTCGTTGACAGTGATTTTGTTCCTCGAGTAATTTCCGCTTGGTTGATCCACCTTCCCCTTTTGTCTATGCGTTCTCTGACTGTAGTTGCCTTACAGACTTCTGGTGTAGTCACAAACCACCCTGACTAAGGACGGTCTGCCCAGTAGTGACCCGATTTCGTTTTTATTGTGCACGTTGATCGACCGTAAAGATTCACGTCATTAAGCTGTTTGGCCTGATCAAGCGCACAGAAGCTTTTGTTTTTGTTTGAACCTCAGGGCAAGTACCGCCCTTTCATTTCTTTTAGTCAACAGTTCGTTCTGCAAAGAATTTTCTTCCATTTCCGTGCCACCCTTTGAAGGGACAGTGGCTGAGGCTTGCTAATAATTTTAATCCTCCAGGTGTGCCACTAAGCATACTGAATGCTTCGGCTATGGGAAAGGAGCCATCTCAGCTAAGATTAAGAAATATAAACACAACCCAGTATCATCTACTCGAGTAACTCAGCATCAAGCTACACAGAGTAATCCGCCGCTTTGAGGGTAGGGTAATGGAAGTGTGATCCTGATGTTCTCCTTGAAGTACGCTGGACAAAACCTTCCCTGTTAGCGAGCTCCGGTTTTGAACAAATACAGGCAACTGGCTGTGGTAACTTCTTCCATGGAAGAGGGATCCATTGGCTAAAAATCAGCTTCTATTAGAACGGACGAGTGCACAAAGTATTTTATTCACGATAAAACGCGCATTTACGAAAAATGATTGAAGGGTCGATGGATCCCTTTGTTCATATGTGAACTGTTAGAAAACTGTTTCGACGCTTACAATTTGCTGTTTTTGCGATGAGTAGTGTATTCGATATATAGGGTAGGAGTACGCGAAATCACATAACCGATTGCACTGTTTGAAGTAGGCTTGGCTAGATTACAAGGCACAACCATGTGATAAGCAATCCTTGGGAGCTACATTTGTACGGAAAATGTTTCTTGTCCAAGGCTAGAAGGTCGGTGGAATTTGGAAAAGCGCTTAGAGTAGACGGTTGAATGGACAAACCAAGAGGGATGGAAAAGGGAAATGGCGTGCTCCTACGCGTTCTGGGATTGGATATGGCGTCCATATGGGAAAAAGACTTTCTACGTTTGATTATTCCTATGTTCTGTAAGAAGGCCTCAAATGACGATTAGAGGCCTCGACACAGAAGCTGTTTGTGTGCTGTCTATTTTCATCCTGGGATGGCTGTAGCTGTCATCGCCAAGCTCTGTTGCTTCTACCGGCGTTCACGAATTCGGTTGATAAAAGTGGGTTCTAGCCCGGAGTCCACGAAAGTAGGCCAGTGGTCTCCGGGCCGGACTGTTTTGGACCGCGAGATTGTTTTTCGTGCAACCAGATGATAATTTGTTGAGAATCTACGGTGGACATCGCTGAAGAGATCCAGGGATGACAGCAAAGACGAAATCGAAACCCCAAAATTAACGGTAATCACCATAGATTATGGTGCACCGCAGGGTGTGCAGTTAAACTTTACCGGGCAACGCAGGTAGCCGGAAGAAATTCAGGATACCACTATTAATAAAGACTTTTGTTATATTGGAAGATTGTGTTAATTTACGCTACAGAAGAGACCAATTTGTCGGGATTCTGATGATCTAGAACTGTGTAGCAATAAAACGAATTGTAGGGAAACCTGAAGTAGATAGGATGAGAGTACAGCTGGGGTCATTTCCAAAGTCTCATACAGCATTGCCAACAGCACAGCATGTCAGCCGTTCATTGAACCATACACCCAGAGTGCAGTGAATACGTAGGATCGCAAACTTACTATCACAGCGAGAATGCGCCTTCAGGGGTGTGGCGGCTTGCATGCCTCTATGATCTAAAGAGCTAGACAGGATGGCTTATCTCAAGCCGAAGATCCAATCATGCAATGGGCAGAGGCCTGACGAAGTAGCCTCCTGGTCCTCCAAGTTGGGGGTTGATCTGAGTTAGCAGCTCAGTCGTAAAAACGAGTGGAAGAATAATTGATCCAAGTAGATCGGCTTCCACTCAGCTATTCTCCGCTGCCTTGCGGCCAGGTTCTTGTCAGAACCAAAGGCTTTGGTTGAGAACTGTAATCGTTCTTCTACCTTGCGGCTGGACTCCCTAGCAGTACCCGTCTATCAATCCCCATGAAGTACAAGCCTACAACTAATTCCACACCACATCGGACAATGCGTTATTTTTAATGCGATTTTTGCTGCAGCTGAATGGCCCTCGACGCAGGCCGCAAACCAGATTGGCTGTCGAACGTCTGTCTGATTTGGCTGTTGGCAACAGCTATGAGCCGAAACTGTTCGAGGAAATAAGAACTTCGACGAGCGGCAGTGTAGACGGGCTTTAGCTTAAAATCAGGCAAAGGATGCATTTGGCAGCAGATTTCGCCCGTGGTCCTAGATCTAAGTTTCATGAAAGACGGGTTCTATTGGCGCAAAACGCCACCTCCCTTACTGCAAGAAGGAACTGCAGTGTCACTTACCAACAACCTTTAATAATAGCCGTGAAAGCTGGTGGGTTACGGTCGCCGAAGTGATGGAAGTGACGGTCGCCCCAGGTGACGTCGTGTGCTTTTTCGAGTCTGCGGATCATGCACAATGCGCACCAGACAGAGGCTCGAGGCCGGTTGCTCGGTTTGACATGTGCTTTGTACCTTCAAGGGGCAAAGTGCGTTTGTAGGACTGTACAACAGTAGTCCCGAAATTGATACTGGATGGAGAAGGGCTTTCGATGGTGAACCGTTTCACATACATTGGGAGCTGCCTGTCGAACGATGGTAGCTCGGCAGTAGAGATGATCACGCGTATGTCAAAGGCTCGAGCAATTTATGCCGGACTGAATCACTTGTGGCGTCGGCCTAATCCTTCACTAGAGTTGAAAGGTCGTGTGTACTGCGCTGCAGTGTGTTCAGTTCTGCCGTACGATTGCGAGACATGGAATATTCGTGTGGGAGATGTTCGTCGCTTGTGGGTTTTCGGTCACCGATGTTTACGTATTATCGCTATGATTGGACGGAGTGGCCCAGTGAGGAATGTGGTGCTCATGAATCTAATAATAGTTAATTTTCGCTGGTCGGGTCACGTGTTGCGTATGGCGAACACTTGTGTACCATATTGTGCCCCACTTTGGATTCCTCCGAAAGAATGGAAGAAGCCACCTGGAGGTCAGCAGATGTGGCAATGCGGGATGAGAAAATGTACAGCGAACTTGGGTAAATCAGGCTTTTCGTGCTTTCGTGGTTGAATTACGAGGGACTCGCCAAGTAGCTTCCTGGTGACACTGAAGTATATGGCAGTGAACAGCGTACAGTTGTGACCGTGTTGTCACTTTCTACCTAATCCTAATGATCGAAAATTTTTGTTTTTACAGTTAAACTGTGTTCCATCCCTGCATTTCGTGGGCCGCCATATCCATGAATCCGACCGAGATGGGTTGACGAAGCCACTGGTAGGTCCCTTATTGTGTCGAGATTCCAATTTGATGTCAATAGACACGAAACTGTTCGTGGTACAATGGACAGCGTGTGGGGAGAAACGAAAAAGTCCCTTAACTCGGAACAGGTGGTTTGGAGGCAACTTCTGGCGGAATGCAAGGTCTGGAGTATTGGAA
>LUCM01006140.1:14032-24876 GCA_008360955.1 Fasciolopsis buskii
GTAGCACTTAATTTGTGGCACTGTTCACTCGAAAATGAAGAGGATGAAACAAGAGAAACCAAAGAAGTGGATCAGTAAGTAAAAAATTATGTGGATGAAAAGACTAAGAATGCAAAAACCAATGACTACGACATTAAGTCATATCACATGATTTCTCTAAACTTCCAGATGGAGGATCGCGTGGATTCTCACTTGGGAGTGTAACTAGGCCTGTTATTCATGTCATGCACTGAACGCGAAGACTAATTTCCGACCAAAACATACCCGAGACAACAGTGCATACAGAAGACAAACCGTAGGCGCACAGAACGTAATACAGACATTCCAAACTTATTCAAATCGGATCCAACATTGAAAGAATGTGTTCACAGTTCCGCCACCCAACGCTTGACCAAACCATATGAATTCAAGCATGGACCTATTGGAAACCTTACAGAAAAATTCCACTTCCATTATTATCTCACTTTCTGATGTGAGACATCAGGGGGGAATAGTGCCTATCTCAATCTGTTATGAATGCAAGTGAGTGCCATTTTTGTCACCAAGGGAAAGTTACCAAAATACGGAAAGTAAAAAGCAACTGGGATGAATAAATAACATGTACTTAGATAAAAAGAATTGATGATTAGTCTTGTTATTTTTCCATTTTACAATATTCATATATAATGAACCACACTGCAAGAAGTAAACCTGATCAAAAGAGACTGTACTGAGGGAGTGTGAAGAACATTCAGATAGGAAGTGGTTAATTAATCTTGCTTTTGAGAGAAATATTGTAAGTGGGCAATGAGATAGTGTGACAGCGCTTTACAATTTAACAGTTTGGAGAAGAAAACTGAAACACAGATGTGTGATATTTAGGCGACAAGGATTTCTCGTTGCCTGTGCACAGAACGCGCAAGGAAAGTTTGACCGAATAGGAACTGCCAAGGCAAACTTAGAAGAACCGAAAGCTATCAACAGAAAAAGGATTGTGAAGCAACCTCCAGGAAATGGGCTAGTGGATCCAAATTGGACGCAGACGAATTGCGTTGAAGCCAGTCAAGAAGATAAAGTAGGCGAAACCGAACAGAACAAACAGAAAGACAGATTTAAATTGTGTACTGAAGAAAACAAGATGGAGTGAAAACATTCTGACGCGGAATAGAAAACCAAGTTTCAGCACAGCGCAAGAATCAAGCTCAGACAGAAACGGAAACCAGTATAATGAAGAACAAGTGGATAAACCAAGAAGAGGAACAGTGGGTAGAACGCAATTCAGTTAGACGAAGAAACAAACATGAGTAGAATGAATGATTTTCAAAGTATGCAGAAGGAAGACCTTAAAACCATTACTTGCCACATCATTGTTTGAGCCCCAGGAGATATGTTCACGCGAGTGGCGCTGGTGTTTGCGTGGCGGGAGCTCCATAAGAAAGAGACCGACGGGAAGCGATGCAATCGCCAAAGGAATAAATTGGGTTGGAGCTAGTGCTCAGATCAACAATGGATAGAAGGGGCTGGGTGCAGGTGCTCAACTCGCCAGAAATGGCGAGGACAGAATTCCACCAACTCGAACGGAGATGGTTCGCCTTCTGAGGAAATGTGTTGTTCAAGATACAAGAAACGGGGAGAACCCGGATACGGACCAGTTTCGCCAAATCCGGGCGAAAGCCACAGAAATGTTGACCAAAACAGGATGTGTTTATCCGCGGATAGCGAGTGTAGCCAATCCGCAGGGTGAGACGAAGGCCAGCTCATCAACAACGACGAGATTGGAACCCACGGTGGCGGTAGCATATCAGACCTTCGCGTTCGAGAAAATAACGCGAGTGGTCGGAGTCGATTGCTTCAGATGCTTTCGAAATGGCAGATATGAGCGAACTTGAACAATGAATATTGAGATCGGAAGAGTCACTGCGATTAGGAACAGGAAGAACCAAGGTGTATATCTAAGGTGCCGAAAAAGTAGAGTTAAAGAGAAAGAGAGAAGAGGCAACGTAAAAAGGAGAAAACTCAGAAACACATTTTAAGGAAGATGAAAAGGTATGCTGTTCGGCCCAAGTTGCTTAAAAACGCCCAAAGAACGCGGTGTTCCGCGGATCTTCCTAGGGCTAAGGGAAAGTACAAAAAGAAGTACAGTAGGAGATGAAGGAGTCGGTGTAGGATAATCATGTTAAGAGAATAAGGGGCATACCAAAGAGCACAAACCTCAAATTTCTCATGTGGTTCACGAAGAAGATCAATACGGGGACTAAAGATGTGCAAGAAACTGAGAGGCCAGAATCGCGGAAGACTGCACCTCAAAGGATAAAATTACAGCGGTGAACAGATTCACGAAAGCCATTCTTGTATAAATCATTGCTGTCAAAATTATGCTTAGGTGAAAAGGACAAGTGTCGGTTCAGTAGGTGGGAAAGTTTTGGTAACCTAAAGCTTAACACATTACTACTCACAATCATCAAAAGTTCCAGCAACGAGAAACTTGGACCAGTATCAACGTGAACGTTGAACGGAGTACCTTTCCAGGCACTTCAAACAACAATCACAGTGTCGCAGTGATAACGTAATATCATCATCGCCAACATCGTTCAGCGTTAAACAGCAAGGCAAGCCTCACTGACCGCTGCCTTTTCCCCTGAGCTACACGTTTCTATAAAAAGAATGAATATCCAAGGGGAACAGGGAGTTTACCTACACAGGCGGGAAAAGATAAGAATGCTGGAGCAGTCAACTCACGGAACACAGTCTAACTGGATAAACACAAATGTTCTTTCAATCATTCTTATTCGATAGAAAATGACAACACGATTGCCACTGTCCAAAGTTCAATTTCGTATTCATCAGTGTCTCCAACCAGCTAGTTGACGGGTCACTCGGACCCCAACCACGAGGACCTGAGATACCTAGTTAACTTAAGTTCGCTGTACAATTTCTCATCCCACGTTGCCACGTCAACTGTTGACCTCCACATGGCTTCTTCCATTCGTTGAGAGGAACACAAAATAAGGGCACGGTATGGTAGACGAGTGTTTGCCTCACGCAACACATGATTCAACCGGCGCAATCCACTAAGTTTCATACGATGAAACAAGGTATACTCAGAGTTGGCACCTAGTATTAGTTTCCTGACCTCCACATTATTTATCCGGTCACTCCATCCAGTCCTAGACATACTACTTAGACATCGGTGATCGGAAAACTCCGAGCGACGATCGTCCCCGAAACCATCACGCATACTTCATGTCTCGCAACCGTACAACAGAACTGTGCGCACTGCGGCACAGTGCAATCTTCCATCACCTCGTCCATAACGAAGTTGAGCAGAAATGGAGATGGGACACTGGTCAAATGCCGCTAGTTGTTTCGAATGAACTTGATAGTTCACCGCTTGGCGAGTTTCCAGTAACAGTCGAAAAGTGAATATCCGGTCGGTGCAACCTCGACCTGGACAATATCCGGCCCTATTGTTCGGCGGATATTACTCTCGCGGAATCGGTTGTCAAACGGCGCAGCATTATCGAAGCTAACACCTTAGCAACTGTCGGAATTAAACTAATCCCACGATGATTGCAACAGTCACCTCTTGTACTCTTCTTGGAGATGGATACAATCAGTGACTCGCCTCACGATAACCGCAATACGTCCGTCCAATAGAGTGAAGCAGCGACGTAAATGTTTTCACACGAAACTTCACCCACCAATTTGAAAAGAACTGGGGGAAATTCCGTCCCGGACCGGCAAGATTTCCGCTCTTCACAAGACTAATTTTCGACTTGCACTTCCCACTTCTGTTGGAGTTTCAAGTGACATCTATTGAATTCGATAGCTTACAAAACGTTTTTTGCCTAAATACGTCAGCGTGCGACCAGCCAAACTGATCCTTGAAGTGCTCTGCCCAACGGTCCAGCCTTTGTTATTTACCGCAGATGAGCTCTCCATTTCTTTCGCACACGAATTCACTAACCGAAGTTCGCCGCCCACCGCTGTCGCGTATAAGCTTAAACAGTCTTTGGCTGTTACCTGAAACGGCCGCTAATTCCCTCGCTTCGGCTACCTTAACCCATCAGTTTTCACGGTCATTCTTAAGGCCCATCGTAAACTGATGGTGCAACTGTGGACGCATCTTATTCACGGAACTTATTTAGTGAATGTGAAACCCCGTTTCGCTGTTTACCACCGAAATGGTGGCCGCTCCGTTATCCACAACTCAGGGACGCCCTTAGGTGTGACGACTGAAACTCAGACAATTTAACTGCACTGGTAGTGTCTTTCCGCAAATGAATTTGATAAACACTTATACTAAAATGCCGCTGGTTAGTGAGATATAAACATCAACGTGATCCTTTCCAGTTAGCAAGACTAAAACAAATCAGGCAAATAGGAGACGATGTGATTGGATTCGTGAGAGCTAAATGTCAAAGTTCGACTGATAAAATAAGGGATTTGGTATATATATATGGATATATATATATATATAATAAATAGTATATATAAATGAATGTAAAAGTTCTTGACTAACCTGGGGAGAGCTGTCAAATGCGTGGTGTTCGCGTGACTCCAGATCGCATGCCAAAGGCTGGCTTTGAGCAAACAAGTGTGTTTTGATATTTCTTCTTTCGAACATACAGGAGGCGCACATGATCGGTCCTGGTCACTGGCGCTGACACCTGCGTTGCTTTCAAGTCCATCCCCTTCGTCGTTATTATTGTTATTAATCCGGCTGTCGCCCACGTTCTTGTTGGTGTTGTTATTGGGGCCGGCCGTTGAACTGTTGGGTTCGGGTGGAAGGAAATCTTTGAAAAAGTTCACAACCACAAGTGGAGGTGACGGACAGGAATCACTGAGTGATTCGTCTTCTGAATCGAACCAACGGGCGTGGCGACGAATGCGCGAGGAACGACTCCATGAGCTAACCGAATTACATTCGTCTGCGTGATTGGGCGAATCGCGTGATCCAGCCGGATTCGTGAGAACATCTTCCAACAACAAACTGGTAGTAAACTGACATATCGCCATACGGTACGGGCTCTAACGGTTGATAAAGAACAGAAGAACGCGTGTAGTTTTGTTAAAGAATCACGTCAAAGCGACATTCTACTGAACACCCAACTATTCCAGAAGATGAAATATTTTATAAGGACACGAAAATTCTTAGTAAACGAAAGTGAGGCGAATGCATACGACAAAAAATCCGACTACAAAAGAAAACAGAAACTTAATTCAACTGGGAACGGATGTGAGACTAGATCCAATCAAGTCCACTCATTTAAAATTGTTAACACTAATGAGCGTTTGGTTATTAGTTTATAGCAGTGTCTAATGTAAAACGATATGAATGAAAGAATGGTAAAAAAATGAAAGAAATTGGCAAACGAAACATTGGGGCTCAAGAAAGCGTTCGAATCCAAGGGCTTCATTGACTTCAGTACTCAGTAATGTCACCTAATACCACCAACAACCTCGTGGAGGTCCAGGTAGACTAAATCGATTAAGTGGATTAGTGATAGGTTACAAATCTTCTTCCTTGTCATGAAGCGACCACCTTGGACCCTTTTCAAGTCTTCTCGGGACTAGGGAATAGCATGCACCGAGTTCGTCTATCTGTGGTACCAACATTTCCAAAAACCATGTGCTGTTTATATTCAATACATGTTACAAGTATTGAGCTCTGGAGCTCAATCAATACCTTGCGATCAGATGAAGCTTCTTCACTGCGACAAATCCATTGGTTAAAAATATATAAATCTCAAGGGATCATGAGATTTAAGATGCTGGCATCAAAAGGAGTCGTCAACCACGAAGTGATGGCGTTTTATCAAGATACGCTGGTTATGAGAATACTAACTTTGACTTTTACTATGTCATCCAGAGTCGCGAGCAGCTTTTAATTACCATTGTCACGCTCAGATGGGGAACCATCTTAACCAACAGAACTCAGAGTCAATAAAAGATGCAACAAATTTATTAAGTTATTTATAGAAAACTTACCGGGAGAAGAGCTGTCAAGGCACCCAAGACATTCAAACAGTCTCCACTGTCCGGTATGACCGTTCTAAAAATAGCAACAGTTCTGGTAGGAATTGAGAGGATTTACCGAGGTAACAGAAAATCGGTCATTGCTGCCACAAACTCCTTCGGTGTCGTGTAAGAAGACATGATCTCTACCGCGGCGGCATACAAACCTGCAGCTTGAATGGATACATTTTCTTCTAGATTCCACGGTCTCCATGCTGCCGAATGACCATAAAGGCCAAATTTTTGGGTACCTAGTAAGATATGCTTCAAATATGTATCGACGAAAATACTTTTCCTCTTTTATCAAATGACTATGAAGAAACAGTATTTCGTACAGAACAGAACGTTTGGTTAAAAGCAGCGTGTTAACGAATATCCAATGTACATGAAAGGAAAAAGACAGACAAGCTACCACGTAAAAAGCAAAGAGATCACAAAGAACACAGCCACACCCTAAAGGGGATTCACCGCGGCGTGGAAATGATATATATATATATATATATATATATACATATATATATATATAATGTGCACACCTACAAACATGTAAATATACTCAGTAATTTTTTCCTTGAGAGAATACCACTACCGTTTGAACAGTGTCAGTGGAAGACTTCAGAATAAGACCAAACTAGGATGCTCCATCTTGAGGGATAGCGGCTCATTGAAAATAAGCCTCAGAAGGGCAGAACTGTACGACATTTCCAAGCACAAGCCTGAACAACCTTAATTTTAAATACGACAAAGCACAAGTGAACTTTAGGTTATCTCCAACTAACGGCAAGACTAGAAAGAGATATCGCATCCAGAATCGGCATTTCTATGGGATATTAAAAAGTTCTCCGCGATAAATTCTGTTATGTTCTACTGATAACAGTGAAGCGTAAGACCTCAAGGCAAAACTCGGAGGAACTACGATCTAGCTAAGCACATGGGATCGATGGATGAGCGACCTTTAGATTCACTGCTGAACAGCAATTACCATGGGTGACCAGTCTGTGGTGGTATTTTGGTTAGCTGAAAGATGGTGATTTTCAAACAGTAATAAATAACAACGGGAAGCCCATTAAGTTGATCGATGAGAATATGGCACACAGAAGCTGTACCTTATTCTGGGTGACAACTTACTCAAGACGATAGGATTAAGCAAAGCTGCAACAAATTCTGAATCAGCACAAGTGACGTGTGCGTTGTACCAGTCGTATAGTACAGCTTCCAATTCAGGTTCAGCTTCAGCACAAAAACGCGACTCGTCTGGGTACTTTGACCTAATATGTATATAAGCGTTTTTAGCCACTTCTACACTGGCACACAATTCTGACCAGCCACGTTGAGTAAGTAGTCCAGACTGGGCCTCAGTGTCTGCGTTCGCACCGAGAACACGATGAGTGCGTGCATGATGAACTGCCAGTGTTTGAGTCCGACTCAAAACACAGTGTGTGACCAACTGGACACGCAGTCGACCGACGAACCATGCCAACTGATTGTCCGCATTAGAACCATCAGCATCTGGTGAAACGAAGTGCCAATGTTCGCGAAGTAAAACAAACGAGGTGTTTACCGGACGACCTGGTCACGCAGCAAATAACGATGGAAATGCACAAACCAGTTAGTATGAGTAAACAAACAGCTTAAATGAAATGTCCCAATCGTAAAAATTAAAAATCGTCGCCGAACAGTCAACCACACTGACTCAGCTGGGTGGAGCAGCCATTCCATAAGCCGAAGGTAACGAAATCGTGGTGTAGATTTTCTGGATTAGATTACGTAAAGAAAGACTGCGATGAACGGAGCTGTTTGACACTGCATGATGATGATAATGATGTTAAACGAGAATCGACTTTCGCCGAGTGATCGTCGGCCCAATTAATTGAATCCTACGGTTGTACGCCACTACAAGTTTGTGGCCATATATTTTTGAGTCTGCTATCGGGTGCACTGGACTATAGGCTACGGCCTGTTCCTCATTACATAAATATGCATTACAGTTCACTGACCAAGTTCAATCTGCAGTCTTTTGCGGTCGGATCACGCCTGACCCTTTAGGACCACATGCGGTTATCCATTCGCCCACGTTTCAGAGCCGTAATTAGCGATTATTCCGGTAGTGAAGGGGCCTTTGAAGCCAGGGAGTACGCACGGCGGCAAAAGAGTGCAGCAGGAAAAACAGGTAGTAGTAAAATCACTCTAAAATGCTTCCAATCTTCGTTGGCTGTTACAAACCAAGTCATTCTGTAGATGGAAAAATTAACGATAAATGCAACCCAAGAAAGTCAGCTTTACTGATCTTCTGTGAAACAGACAAGCGAGAGAAGTTGACATATAAGCGTACATGATATCCGTCAGGAGGCACGTGGTAACGTCCCTGACATTTGTGCGATGCGAGCAGCTAGAATAATGTCACCTGTTCTAAAACACGTCTGAAATGCCAACAACAGTGCATGTGCGGCCATAGGACAGAAGCGGTCCATAAGGGCAATATTTAGGTCAACCGCAGACATCGCGCGGATCTGTTACTATATGTCAACGATATGCATGCACTACTCCCGGGACGAACCAGGTTGTATCACATGGTTTACACGTCCAGGCATGCCCGAGTGATCTAAAACGGCGATGTTGCAGACAATCGCTTGCAGTTCAAGATCACAGATGTTGGAAACAAACGGAGAAAAATCATCCGCAAGCGATTCAGTCGGCGAAGTAAACTTAAAAATGTCTAACTTTTGTAATAGGATTGGCAAGTTCATTACGGCAATTAGTTCAGGAAAATTGGAACTCACGATGAAACCGGAAAAGCGGAGTTACGGCTTGACAGAAAGGAATAAGACGGACCAGAGGAAGCTCGGTTTCAATGAAATGGGCCAAAATAGCTTCAAGCATGGGCAGTAGGCGTAGAACCAAGTGACCATAGAGCACAGGAAAATTTGGATTAGGTCTGATCTCTGTGTTCAACTGATCTGGTTTTGAAGGGCGCCGCGTTGTCGTGCTTGGATTCAACGTGATCCACTGATCAGGAATAAGTTCATGCAAATGTATCAGGCATGTGCTCCAACGCCTACTAGAAACCGGATCCGGATGGAACTCAATTTTTGAGACTCTTCGATCACAAACATCAGTTCCGCTAGACTACAACGGTCAGAATTTGAGCGCTGTACAAGATGAGGAAAAGAAGCACTTACCACAAAGTTTTTATCGAGATACTGGATGGCTAATGTGAGTTGTTCGGATCGAGTGAAAAGATGAACGATGATCCGATTTACCGCGTCCAGTTGGGATCCGCAATAATTGGCATGAGTAAGCTATGCGACCAAGAGTTAATAAGAATACGTAATATCCATCAGCTCCGAAAGACGTGGTCGCTCAGAAGTCGAGGATTAAAAAATGAACAATAAAATATCTTTGGCTCATAGCACCAACCAGGTCGAAAAAAGTTCAACTGAACTCAACTGTACACAGCTGAGTCCTGAACAAAACAATCTCATGAAGGAAAACACTAAACTTGGTTGAGTGGACCTGCTGGAGAGGACGAAAAGCAAAATAAACGAGAAAGGTTTGCATAAAACATGTAAGATGTTCGTAAGCTGGATGGTTTATACAAAATCATCCAACTGCGTATTGCAAGTCAGCTCAACTGAGTTAATTACTACCTATATTGATTGATATCACACGCGTGAAAATTTAGCACATGAACTCCGTCAGACCGTTATATGCCTTTGCCGGTTATCGTACAGTTTGATAATGCAATCCTACTACCGCCATAACAAATGTCATAGTACGCCCCGTGAGGCTCCAAACGGTACAATTTAGTTCATATACAATGAAAGTTTACCACTGCTTAATGTGCTTCAGAAGTACAGACCACCAACCTAGTTTCTCCCTCGGGGATTCGTACACGTTGATTAATTGTCTACCAATCTGTGTTAATCCTGTTTCTGTTTCATTAGAAGAGATCAGATATTATACGAAATTATTCACCATGTGGTAACGAGGCTCATCTTACCACTAGGAAACCATGAAAGCGCAACACAGCGATTTCATCCTCGTCAGAAATCCCCAGCAGAATTTGCTGCATGGACATGCATTGCTAATAACTTTCGCTATGGATGAAGTGAATGCACAATGACTCACTGCATTCTTCCTGGCTGTCTGAACGTTGATAGTGCGCGATAAATGACTTCGTGAGAAACCATTCTGCCAGAGTCAGTAGGTGATAAACGACAAAATTTCGAAGACAGCCACCAACAGGAATAATTGAAAAGCAACGAGTTAATCAAGGGAATGCCAAACACCATCATCACCATCATCGTTCGCCGATAAACAACAAGGCAAGCCTCACCGACCGCTGCCTTTCCCCACAGTTACATATGTCAAATAAAAAGAATGAATATCCAAGGCGAACAGGAAGTGAACTTACAGAGGCGAAAAAAAATAAGACGCTGCTGCAGCCAACACACGGAACAAAGCCTAACTATGCAAACGCACATATTACTTCAATCATTCTGATTCGATACAAAATGAAAACACGATTGCCACTGTTCATGGTCCACTGCCATATCCTTCAGAGTCTCCGGCCAGCTACCTGACGGATCTTTCGAATCCCAACCAACAAAACGTGAGACACCTATTTACCTTAGTTCGGTGTTTATTTTTTCATCCAACGCTGTCACGTCATCTGTTGACCTCCACATGACTTCTTCCACTCCGTGAGAGGAGATAAGGTATTCTGAGAACCCGGCACCTAGCATAAGATTACTAAAATCCACATTATTCATTCGGTCACTCCATCCAACCATGGCGATAATATGTATACATGGATGATCAAAAATCTCCAACCGACGAACATCACC
>LUCM01006140.1:26441-36574 GCA_008360955.1 Fasciolopsis buskii
TTGCAGATCTTAGTTCATCGGATAGGTTCTGTTCATAGCTGTTGCGAACAGCTGAATCAGACAGATGTACGACGGCCAAGCGGGTTTGTGGCCTGCATCGATGGCCCTTCACCTGAATCAAAAATCGCATTAAAACTAACGCATGGTCCGATTCGACGTGCGTGGTACAGTACGATCCACAGTTCTGGACATAACTGCGCCAACGGTAGCATTGTTTGACAACGATCAGGTGCGAGTATCGGGTGTGTTATCAGTGAGGACACTAGGGGTAGACAGAAGGGTTAAAGAGATTCGGTTAGAGACAGAAGAGACAGGTTGAATAAAAGAGAGGGAACTCTGAGCAGTAGCATACTTACCACTACCCACCCCACCTGCGCTCGATGCAATGGGCAGCGCGGTCCTGATTATCCTGCGCGACGACCGATGCAGTATGGAATTGTTTGTAGGCGTGTAACTCATAGGGATTGATGGACGGGTACTGCTAGGAAGTCCAGCCACCAGGCAGAAGAACGATTAGGGTCCTCAACCAAGGGCTTTGGTTCTGACAAGAACCTGACCGCAAGGCAGCGGGGCATGGCTGAGTGGAAGCTCATCTACTTGAATCAATTAGTCTTCCACTCGTTTTTCTGACTGAGCTGCTAACTCAGATCAACCCCGACTGGGAGGACCAGGAGACTACTTCGTCACGCCTCTACCCACTGACCTTCCAGGCATGACTGGATGTTCGGCTTGAGATAAGCCATCCTGTGTAACTCGTTGGGTCATAGAGGCACGCAAGCCGCAATCATACCATGTCAAGGTGCAGTCTCGTTGTGACAGCATGCCAAAGCCACAGAACTAAGCGGCATAAGGCATAATTGTACTATGTTTGGGGAAGGAAAAGAAAAAAACTTGTGAATGCGTTCTCCAGCGGTAGATTGATTCCAGCCTGCAAACCAAAGGGTGTAAGCCGAAGGACTGACGTTCATACGTACTTAAAAAGGCTGTCTTGAACATATCTGTGGTCACAATCAAATCTGCCGGAGGGGGGTGCAAGACTATCCACCGGTCTCCAAACCAACGAGTCTATTATATGCAGCCTAAAACCCAACTAATAAGTTTGCATGGTGTTATCGGGGATTTAAAAACGTCAAAGGAGAGAATCGGCACGGCGACACACAAGGACGTGGGTACACTTACCAAAAATAATAACAGTCGATCAAGCGGAACAATGCGCCAAGACAAACAGAAAGCGGATAATGTGTCCAGGATCTAAATATAAGAGGAACCAATCACAATAAGGGAACCTTTCGAACGCAAATGAAAACAACAAGATAATTGAAGAGACCAAAACAAGCAGTTACGAACACTAAAGCGGCGGAAGTTTGCCAACGCCGAAATTAATCTGAGCTGAAAATTTGACGATAACAACAACAAAAATTAACTTGCAGAAAAATATCCGGCTAATGACCAAATGAAAAATCCAGGGCTGCAATTTCCTCTAGTAGGACGCAGGCGATCAGCTCCAGTTTCAGATGAGTTAACGAACGACTAAATAAACAGTGGTATACGTCCAATCCCGAAATTCATTAAGACTGATCATTTAGTCACGGTATTGACTAAAGGACTCAGATTAGTGGGTTTATATTCATTTTCATTTTTTGTTAACAACTTCGTGGAACTTTGTGCCCCGGTTTCGGTTATTACTTCGCGTTACCACTGAATCCGGAATGAAACGAAGCGAATAAATGGAAAAAAGTCATGAGTATTAAATGCGCAGTGCATCTCATCACCGACGTTGGACTGGAAGTTATAAACAAGATAACCATTGTCCCTGACCAACAAAGGTCAGGAACTGCGAACTCAACAGCTATAGTTCAGAAGAAGCGATTCGATATTTTCCTTTAATAGATGCAGAAACGACTCGATGAGTGAGTACTTCTGGGTGGTGGTCTGAATTGTACAATTTCTGATACCTTTTTTATTACATGCACTGCGGATTACTAGTGCAGTGGAAGAGTCGCGTTTTATATTCGCTAGGGCCCAATACAAGGGGAAACAGGTGCCAGAAACCGTGACCCTGAAACCGGGAGTGGCACAGAAACAAATGAAGTCCCAATAAGTCAGCGGTGCTAACGAGCCGGACGACAACAAATTATCGTCTACAACTAAAGTGAACGGCGGATATGTGATTCGAATCAGGTGATTAGTCCATTTGACCAACTTGGTAATAGACGACTAGTTTCTGTTGCCAGGCTCGTTTCCTTACATGGCCTATTGAGACCTCATATGGTTCCATGTAACGAAAAGTTTAAAAGTCAGGGTTGCTGGTTCCTCTCTCTCTCCATTGCATGTACTGGACCCTAGAGGCCATGGGGTATGCGCTTTTAACATTCATACTTCAAGCATGCCACAAAAACAATTCATTTAATCAGCCATCCATTTTCGTTCACATCTCATATAAACATTTAACGGAAACTTTGGTCGGCGGTACCACCGGTAGTGCCCCTGAGTAAATTTCTGTAGAGGCCTTTTCCAGCATCTTTCCGCAAGGCTGATGTTCTTCTTTGGCCTCGACCTCGTCATCAAAATGGCCACATTTAACGTGCGAACGCTGATCCATATAAGAAAATACGGATATTTAGCCTGTGAAGTGGAAACCCCAATGTTTTACCTTAGAGATTCGCCCAGTATGCAGGCTGAAGCTCTTTCCAATCTTTCCGTGATATTTCATCTGCACCTTTCTGAGGAACCTAAAGCTGATGCTTCCTGTCTAGCCGCCGTTGGCCTGGAGCTCTGTGAGCGGGCGGAAGTTATGCTGTTTGACAAGGCTCCAGTCAGCAGACTGCGATTTAAATGGACGTGCAAAGTAGCGAATTTCCCCTCTGGTACGAAATGTGTTTACCGTTTCGGCTTACTGGACTACAGATTGTAGCCCAGATGGAAAGGATGGATGGGTGCACAAGATGAAAGTTCGTTGTTTCAATTTACAGCTGCAATACTGGGACCTTCCTTGTTCGAAGGGTCCGTGACTGTTTCGACCGCCGATATCTCGAGTGAGTGAGCAATGATGAGGTGCGCAATCGTGTCTCGTGTTGATAATCGACGTCAGATGACTTGGACACGTTTTGCTTACACCTGACTACCGTTTTTCTCTCCGCATTTTTTCGTACTTGCTGGACAGCGCTGAAAGGAACATGCAATGGTCAGGCTACGATAAGGCGTCGGGTTAGAAATAAGTTGATTTCAGCTGTCACTGGTTGGTGCTTCCCGCCTTCCTGGTTGGAGCCCAAAAAATGGAATTTGGTGTTGATTAGAAAAGTCCGGAAATAGGGCACAGAACGGAAGTCATGCGGTCTACCTGAATCCCTGTCCCAAAACAATATAAAACGGGCAAAAAATCTAAATGTACGTCAGTTAAGGATCAGCGGCAGTATCAGGTACGGCAGATGTGCACTGTTGATGATTCTTAAAATATGGGTGAAACAGCCGCACAGTGATCTCCTGGTCTTAAATAATGAGTTTAGCTTTGACGTTGCATGGTGGATGGCATGATTTGTGACCTATGACACCTATTGTCTACACACGTCGGTTTGATTGATCAGACGGTATGTCTTACAAAATTCGACTGTATCTGGCCGACTTTGGTGTACGCTACGATTAACCCTGAGGTTTACCTAGTATTTACGGAATGTATGAAGAACCCTAGTGAACTCCACAATTGAACTACTTGTCTTTAGGTTGTTTCACGCAGCCTCAATGGCTAATAAAAATCCGTCACATCATTGACCACGGAGTATCTCTTCATTTCAACCAATATATCCAAGCACGCAAAGACTCAACAAATTAGTGGGAGCCCTGCCTACCACTAGGAATGGAGAACCTATTGTCGATCCAAGCCAAATTTAAGCAATATAAAAGAAGGCATCAAAAAAAATGTTTGGCTATGAAAATCGATTACGAAAAATTCGATAACAGCTATAGCACAACACATCCGAGTTGAACTAAATCAGTTAAACAAAAAATAAAGCAACGCACACTATGATGAAAACCAACAAGAGATAACACAACTACTTACTTTTTCACGCATAATGCCATCCGTTGAACCGCTATCCGTCAGACATGCAACCGAGTAGTCGCACAACGTCCTCAGCCAAGTACTGGTCGCGTTAATGTGAACTTTTGAGAGCAGCCTGAAAAAAATCAGTCGCGTAAAAAGAGAACTGAATTGGATGAAAATGATTGTTCGAAATTCTACTGAATACCGGAAAGCACTCCTGAACGCATACGTGATCGCTTCCGGATGCATTGAATTGGGAAAGAATAATGAACAGGTACGATTCGCATTCCAGCGAAAGTTAAGTCCAACCTTCTCATATCCCACTGTAAAAACACCAAAAAATTTGTGAAAATTTACGGGAATGAAAGGACGACCATTTTTCGCGGATGAAAAGGGAACGAGGAGAAAACAGAACGAAAATTACTTGAGTGAAGCAAATCACTTACTTAAGGACCACTTTTGGCACAGAATTCTGAACACCCAAAAACCGTAACACGACGCTAAAATACAACCACAAAAAGGAAGGTTTAGCACAAAGTATTCCAGTTATCTAACCAAAATACTCAGATGGATACAACAATCAGTGGTAATAGTAATAATAACTGCAACAATAATATTACTACTAACAATAACAATAAGGCACGGGGCGCATTTTAACAATGAAAATGGCATACGTTTTCAACTAGTGTTGAATGCATACCTCGTGCGAAAAAGAGAAACGTAGTGATGACGGTAGTGACCAGAAAATCCGTTTTCCAATGTCGAAGCTATCAAGTGGGATGCAACCATAGGGAATCAAGATCACCAGTCACAAAATAACGGGTGAATTACGCGTAGTAGGCAATAGGACTGGTAATCAACATAATCGAAGACGCAGTGATACACCATTTGCGGCACGGATGCTGCTTTCTTTTGTAGTTCCATGAAATTCAAGCGATAAATTGATAAAAACAGTGTCATCGTCAATGAACCACTCCTAGGAGCGCAAAAAACAGATCGGTTAATTCAGTCTTCCTTTTACTGTTTAGTAGGACAAGCTTGAAGTAAGTTTTGACTAATCTGTGCCATTGGTCGTTTTCTCCCTCAGTCGAATAACTTGCATTCAGACATTAGTTGCTGCTACTGTTGCTAGTAACGGGTGGCGAAACATTGAGTCAAACGCTACGAAACCTCAGATAATGTAATTCAGCTGACCTTAAATAATACGGTGTTATTTTGGAAATTTCAGCCATTGTTTCTGGTAGGATATTTGTGAGTTAACGAGAGTAAGTACAGAATAATCGGTTTTACAGTCGATTACCTCGGGCCACTCAGTCGGCATTGATCAAGCGAAATGAATGATAATCATAACGTCACCCCAAAAAAACTTAGGAGTTCGAATTCCAGATTCAAAATCTCTTCCAGAACAAATACCGATTTGCTGCCTCCTCCTGGTCCAATACCACTCCCAGTCTCAAAAACAGCTACCGGTTTAAATAGCACACTGGTCCCTAGGAGTTTCGGGGTATGTCGCTTCCATGGCATGGATACTCAAAGCGGGAAATGAAAAAGTTGACTTCTCTGAATTACCATCTGGAAGCCTGACAAAAGATAAGCAGTTACAATTATCAGTGTGCTTCATGAGTTTTCCATTCATGCTTCTGTCTGCCTGGAAAAACAATGCGTGAATAGGAAATCTGGCAATGGGCAGATGGAGTAAATCAAGACAGGTACATTCAACAGGACTGCTTGAGTACAATCGCAGCGAAATATCACAAGGAAGCCACAGGAAACGGTGGCAGTCAACAACGGTAGCGAGCTCAATCCGACAAGATAAAATTTCATTTTTATACTGTCCAGTTTACAGTTGAAAATTTGGGTACGAGATGATAACCAACGGATTTTGCAAAAGATGAAAGAAATCCCAAAGGAATAATAACGGATAAAGGCGGAATAAAATTCAAAATTCATGCTGAACACGTACCAGAGAAACAAGCTCCCGCGACCAATCAGCTGTGGCCATGTAGTGATTCCATCTGGAACAAAGTGTGTGGAGATGCTGTTGAACTACAAATAAAAAGAGAATAAACTGTCACCATTCCACATGCAGTCCACTTACCCGACACGCGTTTATACTCCTCAAACACAGCACAAGGAAGTTGCCTAAGGTGTGCTTCTCTTTCTCCGGTATTCACCTCACCGGCATTAAGGACTGGCGTGGAAAATTGTCCGGAAGTAGTATTGACCAACTGACGAATTATTTGATTAAAGAAGTCCGGCAATCGGCTACTTATCAGACGGGGCAAGTCTAACAAACTCGACTGGCCGCAGCGTTCGTACGTGGCTCGAATCTGTTCAGCAAGAAACGCTTTCATTCCGCATACTTCGTCTAAATCTACCAGACAGAGAAAAAAAAACAGAAAAAAAAGTGAAACCGATGAATATTGAGTCACCATGTGTACTACTCAGGTCATAGGGCAGCACAGCTGGGACACCATTGCAGTGGATGAGTCAATCAAGCTGAGCGAAAAAGCCATGTGATAAAATGTTAGTAGCCCTGAACCGTACTAATCAACAGTTATCTACTAACGAGTATTGATCACAAAAAGCAGGATAAACAATTCATTTTTGACTATCCGAGATCTCGTTTCGACCGAACTCAGTTGTTCAAATCAACATCAGCGAGTATGAACGATAGCTAATGGGAGATTGAATCAAATGACGTCTTGCGAAACGATATCGGAACAGAATTCATACATCCTATTTTGCATTTTACGGTGTGTTGTCTGAGTTAAAAGATGAAGAACTGCATGAATAAGCAGAATTCAAAATACTCAAAGGAAAATGCTAAACACTAACGGAGAAACAGGAATTGCTAACCAGTACGTCTTTCGTAGCTCCCTAAGACCAGGCAAAGAAGCTATCATTGATGGGATTTTAAGTCAATATACACCATCGTTTTACCTGTGACAAATGTTTGGGGAACACTTTGGTATTCTGTCCCATGAGTAGTAATGGATTTGAGATCGCAACAAAACAGATGACATGATCAGAACGGTATTCTTGAATGAACCGAATGGAAACCTTCATTATAACCATGGTTATGGGCCAAGACAAGACAAGGGAAAGAATTTCCAGAAGGATTTTGTGCTCACCATACACATAGTAAATTTGCAGTAAACTGAACAAAATGAACCGATTAAGTTCCAGATTGTCAGTCATTAGAAATGGATAACCGGGAATGCCACTCCCAGCTGGTATTGTGGTTCCTACGGTACCCGACATATCGGACATTCCGACGTTAGTTGAGGTTGTGTCCGCAGCCATCGAGCTCGAACAGGGCTGATGAGTAATACCTGAGGCACCAGGTCGATTGGTAGGGCCAGTTAAATTCCGAGTGCCACCCTGTAAAGTTTGGGGTCCAGTTGTGGTTGAACCTATCCCCGGTCCGGTGGCGATAGTTCCACCGGCCATAAATGACGAAGCGGACTGAGAGGCCTGAGCCAACATTGCCGGAGAAATGGCCAGACATAAACCGTACATCACACAATCCGGCGCTTGAATACTGCGACTGAGTTTACAAACAATCCACTCTAAGCTGAACGGGAAAAAGAAGCAAGAGATTAGATCATTCATAAGATATAAATCAAAGAAAACGTGTAATCAAACTGGTTAATATCACGTCACCGGCAGTCGTCAAGCCGAAAGCACAGTGGCATCCATACGTGCATGATACGAATCCAAAACCTCACAGAGCCAATCACTTCTTCCTATGACAGTTCATGACTGACTGCCCCTCCCTCTCTGTAGCAAAGCCTTTATGTAATATAATAATATAATGTATCAACCGGGTTAGAGACATACAAACAGTCAAACATAGGAGAAAAACCGTTATCATAAGACTGGTTAAATTCAAATATTTTGAATTATCTTGCCAACAGTGTGCAAATATTCGTGCGAAACTAGAACAAACCTTCAGACATTGAAGACTGTTTACTGTTGTGCCCAAATTCCCGTATGAATATGTATACACAGATGACAACAGTGCAAAACAGTGAAATTCACCCTGTTCGTGAATGCCATTTTGAAATTTTCAAAGTAAACTGGGTATTCGAAATAATGTAGAAATTAGACAAATAGCGACAAAACGGCGTGAAAAAGCAGATAGTTTGACCAGTTACTAATTAAAAAGCCAGCGGAAAAGCAGACAATAACTCAATGGCCTTGGTAGATTATGACGTCGAATATCTGATGAGCAAGACAGACAAATGGTGACTGAGAACTCCTCGAAACTAACCTGTTGTGACTGAAAACGATTACAGAGATCAATAACAAACCGTGAGTTAAGTTTACACTACTTAGAACCCCGACTCAAGTGAGTTCTAGCGGTGGCCTCGAGTTTCGCAGCATAAAATTTCGGCAATTCTTTGAAGCACTGAACTGCGTTCTTTATATTCTCACTTCTATTTTAAGGCGGAAATCCGGATCACGCTTGAGAGGTTTTCGGCCTACGACCGTTTGCGACATCGGAACAAGCTCAACATGAAAGCACGTAGCTCTGCTACCACGGGATAATAGTTGCTGGTTTCCCACTTCAACAATGAATCATGAGTGTACAATTACACATGTTTTCGCCTTCTCACTCGCTCTAATCACTCATACAGCGACAAAAGAATTCACCGCTTTCATTAACATTCGCGGAATGAATCTCCATACTGATTTTACTAACCATTTTTTCCATTCTCCCTCTCTAGCTTTACTTATGACTGTTAGCCAAGTCTTCTAGACATCAGATACGATTCATCTTCAGTCCTCTTACTATTTTTCACTCTTCGTTTTTGTATGCTAATCAGCCGCCATATTAGAGCTAAAAAATCTGGACTTTTTGAGTCGTGTTTTAACTGTGTCTTAGCTCTGTTTATTCTGTGTTCGTTCACCGTTCTCTAAACGATGGTGACCTATACACCTTCGATCACGGAACACTAAGAGCTTGTTTGTTACTGGTCCGAACTGACGTATCAGTGTCTTGAAAAGAACTGAGAGTGGTTGATCCACTCATCTGAAACTCCGGTTTTGGTGCACAAAGCCAAACAACATGCCGTGGTCAAAAAATGGTGCCAACCAACTGACCGTCACACACGTACCCTAAATCGATCTAACTACCGTGATCATACAATCGACCTCATCATCACTTTTATCTCTTCATTTCCTTCATATATTTAAACTCTTGCCCCAATTGGCTCATAGAGGTACTGCGTCGCTTACCGTTCCATCTATTTTGGTAATCCAGATTCTCCACCCACATCGACACATTTTGGAGCTCAAAATCACCCAACTAGGGGGGGGGGGTTTAGGACATTTCAGGTTCCCATCACAAAAACGACTGTTGTTTTCGAATCTGTTTCTAACTTAACCGACATTATTTTCCAAGGTATGAACCTCCTTATTCCCGACTTTTTCAAGCCAGGCAAACCCAAATCGTCCTACTGGTTAGCATTTGGACGACGGCAAAGGTCATTCAATCCAGACATTGACGACCGCTTTGCGCAAGTTACGAACAGGCGCCCACTAATCATAAGGAGAGCCAAAGAACCGTTTGTCCGCTACGAAGACGAAAACATTTCCTCACATGCCAACGCTAACGGGACATTTTCATCCTTTATCAAAGCCGTCTCTCACTTTCGCTGCACTTCCAATCTTCCTCATACCGTTAATTTCGCTGTTCATCTTGCTTACGGACCACAGGAAAAAGCTGGGATTTTTAGCCTCCAGGTTTGCCTCTGCATCCACTCTACTCAATTTTCATACACCGGGTTTTCTCCCACTACCTCCCATTCTCTCAGTGGTATTATCACTACGTCTTCCGAACGTTCATAAACCATTCGGTCCGGACGGTGTACTCTTCATTCTCCATAAAAATATGTATCTGAGTTGGCCCTCCTCTATCTCACTATGTTTAATACGCAGTCATAGTGGAAGGAGCATGCCCCATAGATCCTAGGACCCATTACAGCGGGAAGGGGAACACCAGCAACTTCGCCGTTGAAACGTAAAGAAGCACGGAACCACATAAAGTCCCAATAGGTCAGGTGAGATAACAAATCGGGCTATTTCA
>LUCM01006144.1:22952-36691 GCA_008360955.1 Fasciolopsis buskii
TGCGACATTATTCTTTGCACGCAGAGGTCTATAAAATACAATGCAATGCAATCCAATACAATACAACACAATGCAATGCAATGCAATACAATACAATTCAGTACAATGGTGACATACTCTTTTGGTCCGGTAATGTTCTTGTGGAATTGATTGCATATCTGAAATGGGAGAACTGATCAGCAATGAAGATATTTTTTGGTTTGGTAGAAACATTAAACAAAATTAACTTTTTCGACATAATTGTTGGTCATAGAAAGCTTTGGTAGGAGCATGAACCGTTACATCATCCTGATGGGACTAAGAATCATCAAAAGCGGCCATGACGAAATTGAGAAACTTCAAGAAAATCGCAGTTGACACAAAAATCATATCAGTCTGTGAAGAGGCCTTTGAACTGGAAAATCTATAAAGAACATCTGGTTCTTCATGTTTACTGTAACAGCTTCCTACTTAAAGGCAACCAATAATAACCACAGATCTGTGGAGTTTTGCCATCCGCCTTCAGTGAAGCTTCAGCTGGTGTGGACCAGTTTAAGGAATCAACGGGCATAATCAGGCTGTTTCCATATAGCATTCGTATTGTCTGGCAGACGGGTTTACCTAAGAATGACATTGTGAACATCAGAAACATGCGGAACTAGAAGCGAGGCTGCGTTTACACTTACATTCCGCAGGGTGATCTGTCCGAGTACGGGGCGGCTCGAATCCGAAATCAAAAGTACACAATCGGCATGCAAATAGAAATCAAGAAGGAACCCCAAATTAGGTAGAAAGTAACCGTAATTTTACGAAAAGTTACATATTATGTTGGCCAAGTATGAACATTGGGACGAAAAGACAACAAGTCAGTCTTGGGAATACGGGATTCATAAGTCCTTGTATCAGCAATAAAAGAGTTAGGGTACTTTTGGGAGCAGACAGCATATTAGATTCGTAAAAGGGAAAAGTAAATGATGGAAAATAATCGTTTGTATAATTTAAATTTGAGCACGAATAAACAATCATTCGGCAGACATCAAGTGATCGACGAACACAATGTATATGAGCAATCTTACCGTAGGAAAATATTTTGCTTAGCACTGTGAACTGGAAATTCGAAAGTTCGACTGGCCGCGTGAAGTATACTTACGAACGTGCTTCTGTTCTGAAGTGTAAGAACCAACGGACGCATTTGGTTCGCACTAGAGCAGCAAGTAGTTTTGAGTGGAGTGCGTACTCGGATTTCTCCTTTTGATCTGGAAGAAGTGAGCAAATTCTGGCCAGTCATCTGAAGTTGTCATTGCTTTGACATCTTGGTATTTCTCGCGAATATTTCGAATGTTCTGAAGGGTCTGATCTTCAGGGAAAAGAGATCTTTGCTGAAGGTGTGACATTTTTTCTAACAGTTAAACCGTCTGCAAGTTGATCCTTCTACCGAGGCCGTAATGACATTCCGGGGCTTGCGTCTGAGGTTGTGATCAACTTGAACAAGGTCATGGCGTTTTGCACCTGAAGTTCGCGGGTTCGAATCCTCATTGAATTTCAACTTCACCTGGCTGCCATCCACTTATCAAACTCCCTTTCCAAAAATGATGTTCACTATGGTTTCGTTAATAAAGAAAGCAAAAGACAAGCTGAAGGATGAACTCTCGAACGGACGGGTTTTCTACAGGAATCAGTGCATTGAATATTGCTTCTTCAGTAGCAGCAAACCACAGACGCTAATTGGCAAAAGTAGTCCCTCCAGCCTCGCAGTTGAAAGCCTGACTGGAGATGCTGGAAATGTCAGATTTTTCATTAAAGAATTGGCTTCTTTTTCACTGCAAAGCTTTTTGGTGAGACACCGTATTTTAGAGTTCGACGTGACCTTTACAGTCTGCGACAAGGTAGTTAGCATCCAGTGGCTCTAACTTCTGTCTGCGAAGCCAAATATGATGGTTTGTGCATTAAGGTATGGGGTTCTCGCACAATTTAGTATAGAACTAGAATAAGAACGATCTGGAATGTATTGCTTTAAGCTCACACAATGATCACTTTAAAGCGTGCAAGGTCAATACACAGAAATGCAATAGAAACATACACTCAAGCACCAGTGTCACAGTATCATTACGTCCAAGAAAATCTGAGTTTCTTTCAGTAAAAGGTTTTAAGGTTTAATATCTAAGAGTTTGTTAGCGTAGGAGGAGTTGATATGCTTGATCTGCCGTTTATTGGGATGTGGCAGACACTTGACTATTTCAATGTTAACGAATGTGGGGTCCCCAGGGTGCCTAATGTTGGATTCGTACATACAGTCAAATGTGCGCATGCTCAGCTAACAAGCACATGTGCATACTGCTGATGTCATGCGTTTACCATAAATCTATCGGTGATAATATTTCCAACCTCTGAATTCGTCTGTACTCGTTGCTTTAGCCAATCTGGGTTGGCCTGCCTTGTCAAAGTTCGCTTACTTCTGGCTAGCGATGAATGCTTACTCTTCAAGTTTTCTGAGGTGATTCTGGCTCGTCTAGCATCCACTCATGAACTAGTATGCGTATTCGGCCACGGATAACATTTCATAATTAACGCAGAGTGTACCATAGAAAAAGATTATACACGTTGTAAAACACTAAAATAAGATGGATGTAGGCCAAAGAAAATGAATGGAAAAAAGTGGAAATATGTTAACGATATAAAAACGGCAGTTATGTTTGCTGGTGTTAGGCGTTGGCCATTGATCATTCATATCTAAATAGACAGGACAAGATGCGACGCTATCCTTGTGCACGAAGGTCCCACATCGACAAGTGAAAGAAGAGGGTAAACGAAGATCAAATCTGATGTTGGACACTCAACTGTGCGAAATTTGATGTTGGCTTCAGTGCCTATGGGTCTACTGTAGTGCAGAAGTAGTTCTAGATATCTAATGGCCTTAATACATTCAGTTTATTCAGCATATTACAAAAGTATTTCTCACCTTCCCTGCTACGAAGGGACGTTTTTCTCGTCAGACTGTATCCTTCATCAGAACAATATTATAATTCTCTTTCAATAGAGGTTCGATACGATTCAGAGCAATAAAAGACCACCGCAGAAAATTTTGTTTTTACAGGTGCTGCTTAAATCGTCTCAGCGTGACGATACTACCGGAAATTAATTTGGAGGCCGATTTGCTTGTTCAGCTGTCAACGTTATGTACAGTATTCTAGATTCAAAATCACGCGTAACTTTCACAATCCCTTATTCATACCGGGCTTGATTGCTGCAGACGGGGTGAACACCGCAACCCTTAATGCCAACAGAACGACATCAGTTTCATGTCTCTAATCTGATTTATAGGGCTTTAGGACGTTCATATTGGTGTAGATGGTAGCGCCATTAAATTTCATATGGCATTACTGAGAGATGGTCACTCGCTTTCGCCTTCATTCGTGCTTCACTCATGCTTCGATTTATCGGCAGACCAAAATACTTACTAATTACAATTTGTTTCTGATGAACTAACCGTCGGATTGTAGGTTCTACCTGATAGTTATCCTTGTCTTGGTGTTTCTGTGGCGTTCACACGTACGTATTTGGTTCAACTACTTATAAGTGGTCATCTTCGTCCGTTTGAAATTACCTCCCTAAACGAAACCGTGATTGTACACTTATGGTGTCTGTGGATTTCCGATTATAGAAGTGGAGTTATTTTAAATATTTATCGCTTCTATCCCAGAGGGACTGCAAAGGAGAACTCATGAAATAGTGTTTCGAATACACATCGGAAAGCTTGTTTCATTTGATCAAGTTGCATAATTTACACTAGACAAGAAATGAAATAGTGCCAAATCGAGTTTCGTCAAACATTGACAACTTTACTTACTGGTGTCAATGAAAGTTGGTTTACAGTGCCGCGTTTCCCAAGGTTAGCGAGAGGCGTTCCAGTGTCTTTGTTGAACTACTGATATCATCTAGAGACATGAACTCTAAACCATTTCAAAGGAAGAGCAGGTTTCGGGCAGACCAAGAAAATCTGCGTTTTTTGCTCTGACTGATTGCTCTTCGGACCACACTCGCAACAGAAAAATACCCTAAGTTCCCCAGTCAACTTTACATTGGTGAAGCACCAAGCATTCGACTATAGTTTACGGACTTTCCCCCTTTCGAAGCTGTTGAACCTAGACGACTGTCACTGACGACAACACCTGAACAAAGTGGGCCGAGTAATTCGGGGCTGAGCACCATAGCGGTACTACAGGCATCCAATGCGGAAGGACCAGGGTTGATTCCTTAGTGCAAGTTTGACTGAAGTACCTGAGGTCTGCGTTTGGAGTAGAGTAAGAAGGCCAGTCAGTCAGAGCACAATTATCAGCAATCTCATACTGCTTGCGAATAACTATGAAATTATATATATATATATGTATTTTTTAGGGTTGAGAAGGCGTACACTGAGTTAATACGTTTATATATATATATATATATATCTTAGTTAATCTTAGTGGTTTTTCTTTCCTAGCAAGTAATTTGAACTAAAAATATTTTATTCGCTTTATTGGCTCATGCACTGTCGATAGTGATCAACCATTCATCACCTGAATCAGCGTTTACTCATCTAACCGTATCAAAATATGTCAAATGCAATCACCTCACGATCGATTTTATGCGCATTAAAATTCCCAGTGTCTTCCTTGAGACAATGATGGGTTATGGCAGATCACGCCTTGCAAGTGAAATTCGCACTGCACAAAATAAACATATGAAACCCTTTGGATATTCGACTATACTGACACCCACCCCACTTGCATCAATCGGAACGACGGGGCAGCAATTTCGGATATATGAACAGCCATAACATTTCTGAGAAACAAACGTTCCAAAGGTCATCGCGGTAGTTGTCTCCACCACCACGGCTGCACATGACGTGAAGGACAAATAATCTCTCACCCAGCAAGCAGTTAAAAAGTACATGAATTCACATCCTTTGACAACTGAACATCCGTTGACATGCAGATGTTTTCTCTGCTATTTGGTTGTAAATCTTGAGAAAGGCTACTCATGGTAGTCCAAACGTTGGCAAATTACATCTACTAACAACGATGTATTGTTGACACTGTCATTCACAATAAAAAACCAATACATAGCGCATCGATTTTTCGACACACTCCTAAAGTCACTCGGTCCTGAAACTAACATATTTTTCATAGTATGTTGCCTTCGCCATTAGGTTTAAGCTGCAAAGGCTACCGATTTCAATGGTTTATTTGTTTGTCTGTTGTAGAGAGCGAACCTTCTTCCTGCAAGAAACTCATAGTTAATGACCGTTCCGGAGTAGACAAGCCCATATACAAATATTTGTCATTTCCACAAAGAGCGTTGGATTTTGAGAAGCACCGAAGTTCACGCCGGTTCTTGGTGATGTGAAAATTCACGGCCTGCTACGAGTCCAAAGGTATCACCTACAAACTTCGGGTTACAAATCGAGGGAATATTCTACTTGACGACAGATGTAACACTCGTTATTAATTCCGTGGCGATTCACATTTTCGAAGTCCCTGTCATTCTGAGCTGCACGGCCTACAGATGCATCAGCTCGGACGGGAATGGGGTTTTCAGGATTCGAGAATGCTACTCGCCCTCAGCCCCTCTCAAAATGCACCGGAATGACCGTACATCCCAGACAACCTCTGCAGATGAAGCCTTATGCACTAGCTTCTCGCATCCGAGGTTTTTTCTTCAAAGCAGGAGGACGAAGGCAAAGGTCTGGGGCTGCCGTCGCGTTGACTAATCTTTAATAGTCGGTCTTGGCAAATGGCTAAACCTCATTTTTACAGTGACCAAGAATGGTTTAATACGCATGCGATTCGATGCTCACCGATTTCTGTGGCTGAAGGGTATTCTGAATGCCCAAGATATCTGGCTGGTCCGGAGAACGGATGAACTGAAAAATCAGTCACTGGTTCCTAGTGGGTTACGTGACACTCAGACCGTCCTACTGCGTTGGGTTAGACAGCTTGGTTGAACACTTGGGGGAGCATAAAAATTAAAACTGTAGTGGAATTTGCTGAAAAGTAGTTGATGCTTGCGTCAACATCAGTTTCAACCTTATGGCCTCGAAATGAATCCAAGCTCGCTGACAACGAGTTGCAACGGAATAGAGTCTTATTTTTGAAATCTCTCATAAATGCACAACTAAGCGCAATCAATCCCAGTCACTACTGTTTCTTGGTAACGGTTATCAGCATGCCATCCACAAAAGTGAAAGCTCACAGATCATAACAAGTGTGAGCGTCTGTCTATCCCCATGTCAGTTTGTCTCTCTCCCTCTACAGTCTCGAGCGGATGAAATGACCCGACTAGCGGATACACTAAAATCGGGAACGAACTCAAGGGCGCATGAACTGCGTCTACACTAAATAAAGAGAGGAACTCAAGAGCACACCACCATTACAACAACAACAACGATGATGATGATGATGATGATGATGATGACAATATAAACGTGTGTGTCAAACCAACCTTCTACGGTGCTATTATTTTCTGTCATGTTTCATGCAAACAAAATTTGATGTTCCATTTATTCGGGTCGGCTAACTGAAACTGCTGGCTGACTGAAACCGATCGATCGAACAACAGAACCAATCGATTTTTGAGTTTACCATAAAATATATTTTCACACACTTCTCTGAGTTTGCGTAATTTCGCACGTTGAGTGTTGTTGGGCAGAGCACGAATGTTATTGTACCCCCTAAAATGATGTGCACCAGTAAACAAGGTGGGTAGAATGAGTTTTCTTGACTGTCCTCACTTTGCGCGAATAGGTAACCAGGCGTAAGTTTTGATCAGAATTAGTGTAACTCGCTCATTCATTCATTCGAAACTGAGTATTCTGTTCCTGTGTGCTTCATTTCTCATTCAGTCCGAGAATTCGTGTTTTGATCATCCGTGTGAATTAGAGAGTACATTAAAATCGGACTGTTCACACTTTTGTGTCTCATTTTGGTGATTGTAATGCTAAATATGTGTGGGTATTTTATTACCCAGCTGAAATAGTGTTTGGTTTTTCGGGTACTGGTTTGAGAATAATGAATCCATGTTCTCATTAATTGGCCTTCATATGCAATTCAGTCTTCTTTATCTTCACTTTACGAAAAACTGGTTTGATTGCAAACCAACAGATTAGTTTCTTATATCCTTTTTCGTAAGCACCACTTCTTATTCCATAGAAATTTAGCTAAAATTTACAATTCACTAGCCACGGCCCACAATTTTCTAAACGACTATCATAGTCCTTTAGCCTCGACACAAAAAATGGCGGTAAACAAGGCAGATGAGAATGTGCATGTGGAACTTGCCTTTTCAAAATGTAGAATGATGGGCGTTAGGCAATCTAGACCGGATTCATGTTATTGCGCAAAAGAATTTCTCGAACATTTTAATTCACTAGGAAGTGTTCAATTTGTTTATCACGTGTTTCTTATCAATTTGAGTTTTTCAACGACTGCTCCTCCTCAAGAAAATAATCTGATATCCTTGTCAGACACGTCATTTCTCATCCGTTAATTTACTTATATGTCATTAATATTCTATTTCGTTTTGAAGGCAAAGTTTGCAGACAAATTGACTATCAGGCGTTCCATGAGGCACAATAGTAGCTGAAATGTTCATTATCAGTGGAAGAAATGAAACAACGTAACTGCATATCCAACTCGGTATTATGCTCTCTAAACGTGGACGATATTCTGCTTTACTGACCAAATGTATCTGTCAACGCCTTAAATAGTTTGATCCCGTGTACAGAAATCTTTCATTTTCTAAGGAATATTAATCTGATAGTTCTCACTGGAATCTCATTTGTATCATTACGGACGTGAATAGACGACGAGACCATCTGTGAATCATACAGAAGTTCTTCCGAAGTTCTTTTGTCGGTCAGGCATGGGTAACCGTCTGAGATAGAATGTGAGATTCGAATTTATGAGAATTTTCATTGTCGGTATTAAGCTTTGCATATGGATAGACGCTTCCCGGGGTAATTTTAGTCACCCATTTCTGTGCGTAACATAGTACTGACAAACTAACTATTATTTCAAATTTTGGATATCAAACTCCCCAGGCATCTCAGTAGGGCCATGCAGCAATCTGTGCACTTAAGGTTGACATGGGGTGGATAGTATTTAATTTTATAATTTGTGCACCAGTGGTATACAGATTCTGCTTTTTCAGAACTTCTGTCATCGAACCAGTGTTAGTTGGTCAGCCAATGCAATCAGGCAAAATGAAAGCCTTCCTCAAGAAACAATTATGCGCACCGTCTCAAGAAGGATCGATGATTTATGTCCACAGACACAGGCTAAAAATAGACCCGATTCACACAGTCGGTCATAAATTGCATATTTTGAGCCGCAGAGATTCCCATCCTACAAATAACCGAAAAAACTGAATCAAAGTGCACCTCGCCGGTCCGCACATCCTATCATGTACATAGTGCGCGCTTTGACCAAAGGCGGACGCGTGGATTAAATGTCTGGTACCAAAAAGATCAGAGGTTCAAATCCCAGCTCCGCCCATTAGTTTTATGGTAAATGGCAGCTCCCTACAGTCCAGATCTTACCGGCAATTGACATAATGAGAACTTGCTTGGTTCTCTGAATTCTAAGTTTCAGACCCACAGTGACCGAATCCCGCAGCAAGCGCAATTGGCCTCAGCGGCCATGGGGCTTGCCATCCCCAAGACACTAATGTTTTTAATTCCTCATAGAAGCATCCGTTTATCTGAAGCCGTGGTGATACTGTTACGTGAGCAAAAGCAGACCGAATACTCACACAACGGACGTCAGGATATATATTCAAACGGTTAGCTTAATCGGTGTCACACATGACAGCACACAATTAGCCAGTTTTTGACCCCAGGCCATCGATTGCAAAACGTCTGATGAAAACCGAATATAAATTGGTTCCATTTCACCATTTAAACAGTCACCTTTTAGCAAGCCAACGATATTAGCATTTAGCGAAGTCATACTAATGAGATTCGATAACCTAGTTTTTTATTCACAGAATTTATCGACATAGACAACGAATTTGCTATGGAGATGGCATTAGTTATTTGTCATACAGAATTTAACCTGCACCCCCGCTCATTACAGTCAGGATTATCCGCCCCGCCATTGACTATCACCAGGGAGGCCCTCATATTGGAGGTCTCCAAAAGACAATGGGGGATCAGTTTACAAAGTTTGAGAAGATTAAAAATTGAGCATGGCTAAGTGGTTGGAGACTCGTTTTATTTTTTCGGGTTTTGATGCTATTCATCGACAGAAAAGTTCAAGCAGTTTTTAAGAATTGCTGTTTATTGTTCTTTTTCGATCTGACCCCTTTCCGTTTACACCTTTTCATTTTCTTTGAGTCAAGGCGCTGCTTATCCTACAAAAACATGCATACATGCTATCGATGATTATTGTTCGTAGTGTAACTCGACTGCTGAAATTTTATCCTCTGAGAATGGGTGCTCATTAGAGTAAAAATGTTGGATTCTGAAAAATAAACTTTATAACTTTAATCACGATGCAGAACAACGCTAGAAAATACCAAATCCGGTGAAATCAGAAAAAATGAAGTCAAATGAATTAGTGACCGTCGGTGTAAACCGTGAGCCGTTGAAAATATCCGTAACCGAGGTTAAATTTGCAAAAATGTGTCCGAGTGTCAAAAGACTTTAAAACTGCAGATGAACGTATCTTCTCTTATTTAGCAATGCCCAAGTAACCGCGGTAGAAGCTTGTAACCCCTCAAATTCTGGTCACGTTTATTTTGTTGCGGTGGAGTTACCATGGAACAAAATATGGATTTAAACAGTCTCGTCTTGAAGATGTTCACTTTTATCCCTGAATTTCGGTAAGCAGAAAGTCAGCTGCTCAATAAGAGTTTGTTTGGACATAGCGTCGAGTAATCATTCATTCATCACCAACATTTACAACGCAGCCCGGGGTTGGAATCATTGGCTACAACACAGCCGCATTCTGCCATGCATGTAGTTTTGTTAACCCCACTAGGTGGGTGTGCTTTGGAACAGTCTACCTAAACGAATAAGTCAGTCAGGCCTACTCAAATATAACCTAGATAAACAGCGTGTGGTACACCCGCTAGTGTATATTTGTGTTAGACAGACTGATCGACATCGGTTAACTCGTGAGTACGCATGAACATTTCCGCAGCTGAGGTGGCACGTTTGGCTGTTTCGTTTCACATTATGAAATCGACACAAATGCTAAGAGGAAAACATGATACAGAAACGTCAAAAGTGATACCTTTAGAAAAATTCGGTTGCATTGTACTATATTCGTCGCATTTACGGTGATAAAGGTCGTTGTGTATCCGACCTATAACAAACACGTAAAGTCAGTCAGGAATGCTTGCTCAAGCTTCGTCAGCAGCCGTTCTATTTATTCTAAATATCAAAAGGCACATCCACGCAGGTTGACTTCCAGTCTCGAGAAAAGAGTATGGACAAACAAGTAGCACTGGAAAAACCAATGCGAGTCATACAAGCCATCTGCGTTGAACGGTTAGAATCAGAGTCAAATTGAAATCAAAAGGTTTCGAATGACAGGACGGCAGGTTAACCAATCACTATCAGTTCTTTAAATCATATCAATTAGCTAGTTAATTGTCATTAATCGGCGAGCTGGGGAGGTCATAATAATACACACGGAGACGGCGTTCTTCAAAAGGGTTGCGTTGCCAAGCCATGGAGCACAAAATCCAGAAAGCCAACGTTAGCCGAAGTTTAGCAAGCGTATCGGCCAGGTAAATCAATTATATAATCAAACCCACTGTGACATCTCAGAGTCTACTTCTCACAGGACGAAGGAAATTGGCCGATTTTGGTGGTTCTTTCTATCAAACACATTCGTGTCAGCCAGTGGTTTGTTACCGGTTGTTCTGGTCGACCGAAACCAGTAGTGAGAAAAATGAGATGGAGTAGAAATAATCTGAGCACACCATCCAATTGCTACTGTTCTCAAAGCAGCCGAACCAGCATATTCGATAAACTTTATTATTTTGATTACCGACCAACTCATGGTTGTTCACTAGAGCCAACAGCCGCTTCTAAAAGTAATGAAAATCCTTCGGGTGGCAATGGGATTTGTTAAGACAGGTCCTACCCGAAATTAGTTGAATGCGTAATCCTGTGACTACACTAAAGACCGGCCAACAACTTTTATTGCTCTCTGGCGCACAAATGTCCACGTTGCACGATAACCAGTGAATTTTCGTCCTTCGTTATTTTCAGTTTCCAAATCTTCTTTTGTCCCCTTGTAGTTAGTTAAATACAATAAAAATGTCTTACGATATGACAGATAGCCATTTACGTTTAATTCTCGTGAGGGACTTGCAGTACTTATTTATTACAAAAATAACTAATATTTGATTAGTGAGACATCTTGAGATAACTGTTCCCAAGATATCAAGTAGTCAGATCACATTATTCAATCATGTAAAAAAATCTGATTTCGTGTTTCGTACCGTACACGTTTACAGAAACCCTATTACCCACTTCAAATAATAGTCTCCCTTTGCATGATGACAATTAAAGCTAACTACTCCTCGCGCCCAGCCGTTTTCGTTAGTTTTGTTTAGGTTTATAATGTTTGCATCGATCACATTTCAATGATACCTATCTGCTCTAATTCAAATGCTTCCATGGTTAAAAAAGGTTTTGTCTCATACGAAATCCTTTTCACTAAACAAATCCAGTATTCATTCTTTCTACTAAATAATTCTTCTTATCCGCCAGTCTTAGCATGCTGCATTTCCGCGTAACAGTTTATCGTGTATCAGTCTCCATTTATCTCTGGTGGGCAACTCGGCAAACAGTCACTATTTGTTAATTAACTTAACATAGACATTTCATTGTGTCAGTACGTTGAAATACATCAGTGATCGCTCCCTTTTCACGTATTGCAAGTGGATTTTTATAGTGTGTCAAAGTCCACAGTCAATGATAATCAGTACGATTGTCGGTGAACAAGCCATCGATCATAGCCGGATCAGTTTAGATGTAATTTATGGTTAGGTTTGCCGCAAAACAATGGTTGCAGTTTAAACTTTTTTTTCGTTATGCTTCTAGTGTTAAACCACGGGATGCGGGGCTCTCTGAGTCTCCCACTGTTAAATTACAATGAGAATTATGTTTACACTCCTCTGCTGAATGTACCTTTTTCCGCGGAATCCATTGTCCACTACGGCAAAAAAATTCCTAACGCAGAACATACAAACGGGATTTCCCAATTTGCTCTCACATTCCACCTCAAGCTTTACTGAAGGGTTTATTTCAGCAAGTAGTCCATACCACCAACTAAGATAAGTGTTATAACAAAACGGATTTTCATCACTGATATCTAAAACTATAAGGGAAAGACAGTTAGAACGAGGATATATTACCACTTGTCTTCTACAATGATCTATTTTGACTCCACGGAATTCATTTTTCTTGCGGTATTTCATGCGAAATCTGTGGATTTATTCATTTGTGAACGTTAGTTTCAAGAATATGTGCCCAAATCAAACTTGAAGTGTGGATATCTTGAGTTCTAATGGTGAAGGCTATCGGTTGTTCCTGGACCGTAAGGGCAAAACATTCCAGCAATTTGAAAAGGAGATCAAATTATACATTAATATTTCCCCATTTGAACTTGTCACAGTTTTCCGTCCCTTCAGTTGCTGATGGTATTGTCATACACAGTGTTTGTATTTCCGAGACCGTTCTTGGTATATGCTAGGAGTTAGTGAATCAGCTAACGTGGGAGGCACAGAAGCAATACCGATGCTCTACGAGATCAAGTGTAATTCTTAGGACTCCATAAGATCTATTGAACCCAGTGTTCTTTAATAAGTTCAACCACTCATTTTCAACATAAAACTATAATAACTTTCGAAGTATACCGGTACTCCGATATCCGACGTCGCAATTTTACTCGAACGTTCCGCCGATAAGGCTCGAACCGAGCTCAAAGGATTTGGACTTCAACACTTCCGCTCCAAAGCCACTAAGACAGACTGTTGGCAGCATGTTAAACTTCGAAGCTAAGTATTGTAATTGGTCCGTACTAGGGTGTGCTAAGAGCACATCACTTTCAACTAAAATTCGACGTGGCACGTTGAATCGTTTGATAACCACGCTCAACTTCCCAAAAATTCGTATCCACTATTCCTGTAATTCAGAGAAAAAGGACGAAAATGTCCCTTTGATGGTTTTAGTCTCAAAGGTTTAGAGTAATGCATTTGTTTGTCCAAGTATTTTTTAATGTACCGCGCATCATTTATCAGCAGTGAAAATTGAAGTTAAAATATTTCTTTTTTATTGTGAACAGGCACATTACCAACATCATAATCGTTCAGCGTTAAACAGCAAGGCAAGACTCACGGACCGATGCCTTTCCCCAGAGTTACAAATTTCTGTAAAAAGAGCTAATATCCAGGGGAACAGGGAATGGAACAACACAGACGGGAAAAGATAAGATGCTGCTGCAGCCAACACACGGAACATAGTCCAACTGTACAGCCGCACCTCTTCAATCAAGCTGACTCGATAGAAAATGACAACACGATCGCCACTGTTCACGGTTCACTGTCATATACTTCAGCGTCTCCAGCCAGCTAGTTGACCAATCTTTCGGACCCCAACCAACAAGAAGTGAGACACTTATTTTACCTACGTTCGCTGCACATTTTCTCATCCCACGTTGCCACGTCATCTGTTGACTTCCACATGGCTTCTTCCATTCCTTGAGAGG
>LUCM01006144.1:44249-116503 GCA_008360955.1 Fasciolopsis buskii
ATCGCTCTACATCGCTTTCGGCGGCTTCGACGCGTATTCTGTCTGCTTATCGTCTGCCTATTGTCTGCCTATCGTCTACCTTTTTGCGTTTATTTGCACGTGCTAGACAAGGCTAGACGAATGGAGTTTGCGGTTTGACTATGGCTTGACGTAGATGTATGAAGAAGTTATTTTCGGTTTTGGCCTCGGTTGATGTCTCGCGCCTGCCTGATTGGGGTCCAAGAGATGAATGTTGTTGTTTGTATTGCTCAGAACCGGAATCTGTGACGCGAATGCTAAGTGACCCGTCTGTAGAACGTTTCCCCAGCGCAAAGAATTTTCTCACTACCCCAGTTGCCCGAAAACAGCTTAGGACAAAAATTCCCTAAACAGCGGCTATATGTTATTCTCATTTAACAGGTCATAGAAGATCCAACCGCTCCGTTTTTATCAGAACTCGTGCTCCAGGGTTTGTATTATTGGTTTGTAATAACTCAGATCTTACTGGCTCATCCAGGACTGTGTCAGACTGAGCCGCGCTGAATAACTTCAGTTCTGTCTAACTGGGCACTGATAACTAGGTTTTACAAAGTCAAAGAAAGTACATAGAATTACAAGCCATACACCCGGAAATAAAACGGCTAAACGAATCTTTCGGAGCATTCAATTTAGTTTTTTTGTCTGTATCAAAATACCAGAATCTGACTATACGCTGAAATGCAATTTCCGAAAGTCACTTCCTCATTACATTATAATCCCCTTTGGTCAGTTTGTTTCCGGGATGGAAAATTTTTATGGCTGGCATTCGTCATACTGACAAGATGACTTATTATGCGGATTCGCTTGAGAGTTCTGAACGAAGGCGAAAAACGCGATGTACAAAATGATTGACTGTGGACGGAAATGACAAAGTACATTCAACTCAATTTTGCCATTTTATGATTTATGTTTATACTTTTCGGTAAGTTTTGAAATTTCTCATTCGAGATAAGCGAACGGAAAAAAGTTGCTTTGCTCTATGAAATTTGGTTTGTTTTAACCTTTCGGTCTCCAAGAGACAGTGTAATGAAGAGCACAAGTTTGGTGATTATCGTGTTGTATGAAGACATTGTAATCCAAATTGAAGGATTTCAATGAAATGATTACGCTTGTCGACCGTGTAAATATACCACATCATGAATCCAGCTCTTTCATCTGAAAATATCCATCTCAGATTTATCTGTGGCAGCAAATTTCTGTATGATGCACCGGTTGCAATGGATTTTGGATTGCTCGTAAACCAACTGTTTATTTAACGAGATTGATCGTTATAACCGTCCTAAAATGGGAACTTCTGAGACACAATCAATCCAAAATCGTCACACTTTCTCACACTCCAAATTGCAAGAAAATATTGAAAACAAATCGTCAACAATGCCTCTCAAACGGAACAATGAATCAATGGACAGTCGATATGATTAACAAGAACCGAAGTCATCTAAATACAATAGAAGGGATAGAAGTGATTATTCATGCTAACGTCTTGGCCATTTGAATATCATGTGATGTCCTTTGCTATCGTATGAATCACGTGGCTGCGAAACTTATCTGGCAAGGCTCGTCGATTTCAAATGCATCTGTTTTGTTTGATTGCACTGAGTAGAATGGAACACTTCCAAATAAGAAGGGGAAGATTAACGTTTATTTAGAGTTGATTTTCTATTACACACAAGAACTTCTAGGAGGAATTATATGCGCCCAGTTGCAAAGGAGGTCCTAGGCGAATCAACAATCAACTCCCATGAAGACAGTTTCATTACAAGGAGCTTCTGCATAAAAAATGGTTCGGCTACATTGTGAGATTGATCAGTAGAAGGCTTACCTTACCTGAGAACGACTTTATTATTGAGTCCAGCGGCCAGCATATCACTAACTGAATCGATAAATAGCTTCCGCACTTTTTAGAAATAATCAACATTGTCTGTCTAAAAGGCCCGATCTGGAACGGCAACCCGAAACAAACGTTACATCTCGTGGGCAAAACGCAGCTGGTACTTTGAAGCCATTCTTGAAATTCAGGATTAAGTACAAGCAAAACAAGTTATCACCCTGAAAAACATAACTTTCAGCTTTTTCGGTTATTTCATTTTTTCTCATAAGACGATGGCAGAAATGACCGCCAATTTGCAAGCAATCAAATCACCCTTTGTGAGCATTGAACGGTGCAAGTAGAAAGCCAAAGTTTAATGACATCCCAAAATTGGCAGATGGAAACTATGAACATGAAAAGACAAAACAAGAGAAGAACGATTTCAGAAGCTTTTGGATAAGGGCAGTAAACATAGCTGGTAAGCAGAGAGATACGTCCAGATGTAGATATAACCAAATGTCTCTGGCAATTTCACTGCAATTGACGAGTATCTTTCATAATCATGTTTTAATCAAAATAATGTTCCGGCAGAGGTGGGGCCATCTAATGAGGTTGAAAACTGGAAAATGATGAAGAACAACGTTTTTCATCTAATTCATCATTTCCAAGCCTACAGAAAAAACAATTTGTTTGTGCAGGCCCAATAGAACAGTTTTCAAGCGGTTGATAAAACGACAGTGCACGGTTGAACGATTGGAAGCAGAATAATCGTAGAACATAGTAATTTTTGAATAACAGAAGTTTGAAGTTATTAGAGAACGTCGTTGCAGTATCGCAGGAATGCAATTTTATTATCTCTATTGGGATCGCCGCGATCTGATACTATGCGGAAATAATCGTTAGGACGGCAGGTTAAGGTTTATTTCCGGATCATTCTTATATGCATATATATATATATATGCGCATGTATAGAAATACAAACGACAACATTAACTTCGCTGGAAATGCCTCTTATTTTGCTGTTTGTCTGGCAAAAAAGGATGAGGTAATTGTTGTTCCCAAGCATTTCGGCATAAACTGTAGTGTAAGTATCTAATTACTATTCAATACTGCAACATGGTAGGCAGACCGGTGTAAGAAGTACACTGTACAGTACAGCTGAATATCACATCCAGTGTCGCTCTTGCATTTGTACAATCTCAGCTTCTCTGCGGTTCTTCCCTTCTACAATTTTAATTTACTGATATTCCGTGCTACGAATTAATAGGCAAAAACTAAACTACTTTGGTGCAGCATAAATGATTGTACCAATTGTAATGGACTGGGAAGATGACGAATTTCACAAACAGTTAAAGGGGAAAATCGCTATTCGTAACCCAGAAGTGTTATAAAATTTTGATAAACTTCACCGGCAAGATGCCCAAATGCTGATTTTCGTGGACAATGTTCTTGTAGACACTACTCTGATTTCAAGTACTAAATAACAATTAGACTTCGAAATCAGGCTGTATGATACGATCACCGTCTAGTTTCATTCACAAATCCGACAGCGTACGCTTTTGCACAGAAACCGGAAATGTGCGAACCACAACTGCGGAATAATCAGTTACATTATCCGATTACTTTCTGTACTCAGCTCAAGCTGATGTAACCTTGAGAAAAATTCACTGAACACGAAATCGCTCAGTGTTGAAAAGTGGCAAGAAAACTAAGCAACCATTCGAAAACAACCTTACCGTTGTATTGGTGACTCAACGATATGAACTTAGGCACTGTCTATTGTTGGTGGAGTGCAAATCCTCAAACAATCAACCGGCAACCTGATTTCTTACCGAAAGTCGAATTTCCGAAGTGGTTTTCAAGTGCACGATTCAGGTACTGATGAATTAAGATTCACGGTGGTCACTAAAGTAAGCACCAAGGAGTAGAAATAAGTTAGTAACTAGCAGTAATTCAATGGAAACCAACTGGTAGCGCCGTGAACTGCGGAAATTTAGATAATAACTGGGTTTTAAACACGGTTCGAAACAAGCCTACTTGTGGTCGAATGTTTTCCATGTTAGAGATTTTGTTGATAACCCGTGTTAACTGACGGATGTCCTTATCGCTCCAAGCAATGAGGTCTGCGGATTTGGTAAAATATGCGCCGAACTATCGATCGATGGTTTTATTTAACAGAAATCAATATGCTGTACTCTCAGTCACCACGGTCAAAAAGCAAGCCCATTTCGCGTATGGTAAACTGAGAAGACCGATTATTTGTGTGTAACATTGTCTGGGTCACGTAAGAACTGTGCGGGTTTTAGGTTATTTGGCGCACGGAATTCAAACTGTTTACACGTTTTCCTAGACGTATTTCCACAACATGCCATAACAGAGCGGGCACATGCGGGTGATGAAAAACGATGCAGAAAAAACTCCTTCTTCATCCAGACTTGCATTTGAAGGCCCTGAATGTGTCACGGATTCCATTTTAACGATTGTGAGGTTTGCATGGAAATCATATGATAATTTTACAGAAATGCCCACTTTGAAAAGAGCAATAGTCAAATAAAATCAAGTCCTTTAACGTTTGCGCTTCAAGTTATAATGACAAATTACACTCGGGCTGGTATACCTTTTCAGCTTGAATGCATGAATTGTTGTCAGAAACAGGGACTAAACGTAGACTGGCAAGGACGGTAGTCGGGAATGAAATACGATGTAGGATAAAATAAGAATGAATGGAATCACAGCCAACAGCAAAGGTAATTACTAAGACCACCTGCCATCTGTGAACCATCAAGACATAGATTAATGCTTTTTCTGTAGGCCAAGTACGCAGCGAAGCGGACCCAAATGTGAACTTAGTTGAAGAACAGGTAACAGCTAAGGAAGAAGTTAGGCAAAGACAGTGACTAGAAAACTGTTCCAAGATCGACCTAAAACATCGAAGTAATTTTGAAAGTTAAAATATGATAAAATTCCTATTGATTCCCATCTCGGAGTATAAATATTTTTATACATTTGCAGACTGTCATCATTTTGTTTCGACCCGACGAACTCGCAGCATTGTTAGCCTATGTAGGTAACCACGTAAACGGCATGAAAACAAAATCGTGTAGCACCATAAAAATCATCATCTCATTATTCCGCATATGAGCATCGTCCGAGGGTGCACAAATCACGTAAAAACCGTTGGATGTATTACCCGCTCTAACTCATCAATAATGTGAGCTTCTCTATGATTCAATGAGATAGACCGTATGGATAAGACCGATTTATGGGGGTAGTGAAAGACACTTTTCCCCTGAGAAGCTGGCTTAGGAACGAGCAATCGAGACAGGGACCAAATATTGTCTTTCCAAAGTCAGATTCAATCTTGCCAAAGTTAGATTCACTCTATTCGGAAAAATCAAGAGAAAATAGTCAATCAAGACTACAAAAATGAACTTGAAAACCACAACAATCGTTGGACGTAGACTGGACAGTGCACTGAGGTGGATGAAGTAATCTAACAAATCACATTTTGTCTCAGATCCACTATCATTCAAAAAAAAGTTGAAACAGATGTGAAAGAATCTACCTTATAATTATCATGTGCACCGTGTCCCCGGAGGAAATTGTTCCTGGAGCTTGGGCGGATAATTCAGCACAAAATAATCTGTCTTCAAATTAGAATATTGTGACCCCGAACACAGAAATTCAGGATACACCGCGCAGGCCATTTTATTTGCAAGGTTGCCATGACAACGAATCTTTGTCCTTCCTGTCACCGAAACTCCATATCGATGATTGGTAAACGTACCAATTTCCGAATGAAGTCATGGATGTTGAAGCTCCACTCGGCAAGGTTTGTCTAACTGCTTCAAAAATCGGTAAGTTGTTTTTGTCACTATGGCTACACGGTAGCTTGCGAAAAATGCTTGATGCAACATATGTTTAAATGTAACTCAATTCATCTAAGATAGACGAGTATACACCCAACCACAGCTTTTGTCTGTCTAAGTGCTTAAACTTAAAACACATGACTGCTTCTGCCCAACAAGTGCTTTGGAAGAAACATATGATAGAATTATGACGGGTGTTTGGGGCAAATTTTCATAAACCAATTTTTCACTCGTTCGATTCTATTTCCTGAAATTTTTAAGTCTAAAATGCATTGATTACTCCGGAGCAGTCGACAACGTTTCGTACCCTAAATTCACGGACTCAGTCATGATCTCGACTAGAACACTTGCGAAATAGATAAATTTTGACAAATCTCTCCATAAAGCCTTTCTAGTTAGTATTGTCCCAGCTATATTACATTGGCACGAAATTACTCTCCAATGCATTTTGGAGTTTATCTCATCTTTAAGACAATGTGGAAGCAGCAACACACCAACGATAGTTTAATTTTTCGTATAATATGCTGAATCATTTCTCCGTAATAATCTAATGGATTGCCCATTGGGTAGTTTCAAAAGGCGTGCTTTTTAACCTCACCGATAAGTGTTGTTCCTTTCATTATCATATAAAACTGGTTTGGATACTAAGCTATTATACAAATGTACCTGTTTTGTTCAACGGCCTACATGAGGCATTCCAGTCTGACTAAGAAATTCATATATTGTCTAAGGGGACAAAGTAACTGATGCATCCGTTTTCAGGTCTGCCATCTCTTTGGTGATTCATAGTCACGGAGATGTTTGGGGTGGGGTATGATATTTCAAATTTATTGCTTACAGTGTTTGGATATAATAAGTTCATCGAAGTACTTTTACATTGGGTTCGGAGAAAGGGGAAATCAGAAAATAATAAATAAACCACAAAGTAGACACATACACACACACACACACAGGCAGCTTCCATTCAATGGAAACCGTAAATATGTACTACCGAAAAGTTGGGCTCCTGAAACCAATATCGATGGCACTTTTTACGCTTCCACAGAAGGTGTATGCTTTACGAAAATTTAGTCAGCTCCGAGCTGTTGAAGTGTTTTTAACCGAGAGTTTCCGTTTATAATTTCTGAGACCATTACCATCTGGCATGTGCCATCAACAGTTGATGGTACTTGAACATGACTTATTTAATCTTGAATTCTTCAATACCCAATAAAATAATCTCATTTTGGGCAGACAATTCATTTGTTGTTACGGGCACACTGTGAAAGACGAAGTAAACGTCGAGTACTAGAACTGAGATGAGACTCAGTTTACACCCGTTTTAGCGAAGCCATACCGCTTTACCAAATATTCTAAAAATCCTTGCAATATCTTATCAATCTAGTCCTCTTGAACAGGTTTGATACACATAATTGATCTCTAAAACGAAGATATATTGACCTTCAGCAGCCTTAGTTTATTAATGCTAACCGAACCATTTAGGCAAAATATTGTTTGATCACAAGTAGGCAACACTCCAAAACAACCAATTAAATCTGCTTCCATATATTTCTTCCCCTAGCTAATGGTAATTCGGCCAATCACTATTTGGCGGCCATTGACGGTAAGGTTTAGTAGGGTCTGTGTAAATCTGAACATCATGTCGATTGGAATTTCTAAGCCCGTAATCTGGATTTTTGACACGAATGTACCTAGTAACCAGAACTGATCTACCGGCCAATATCCATACACACCCTATCTATTCCGTTGCTACGTCGATCGCTTACTTTTAAAAGGGCCAATCATATTTCGTGTGAAGGAAATACTACAAAATTCTACGGCTGGTGGCAAGCAACACTTACTCCTGGATGACTGAATAATCATATAATAAGAACTTAATAATAATAATAATGATATCATTCGTATTAGTAGTGACAATATTAATAAAAGTACATACATTTTTCTTCCTTTGCTTACTATAAAGAAAATGTACTGCATTTGCGGATGAACCCACGATTTTCAAAGGATAAATTGTGCAGAAGCGGCATTTTGCCGAGTTGAAATCCTGGAAAATTCACCAGGAATACAACTGACAGCCCACTAAATAATCAGCAGAACAGTTTGCTCAAAAAATTCAAGACACCTGTCTAAGACTGACAAGAGCCTGTGTCTGCACTCATCCTTCGTCGTGACCGGCTAGAAATAGTCATTAAATTCCAATATTTCGGCAGCCTGATCACACCTCACAGAGCTGTTAGGAGATGATCATCTAACGAAATTCAAAAGCCAGAGCAGCTTTCACGAACCTGTGCGGCCACCATGACATCTGAGTTTTCCTCAAGTAGAGGGTGTACAAGGCTCTAGTTCGTAGTGTCTTGCTTTACGGTTGAGAGACTTGACCTAACCGCGTTGAGGATGCCCAACGAACTTCGGTTTTCGAAAACCGATGTTTCCAAAGCATTGCTCATGTCTGTTGAGAACTTTGGGTGAGCAATGATGAGATACGTCGTCGTGTGTCTAGTGCAAATAGTCACCTGTGATTGAGATGATCGCTCTACATCGCTTTCGGCGGCTTTGACGCGTATTCTGTCTGCCTATCGTCTGCCTATTGTCTGCCTATCGTTTGCCTTTTTGCGTTTATTTGCACGTGCTAGACAAGGCTAGACGAATGGAGTTTGCGGTTTGACTATGGCTTGACGTAGATGTATGAAGAAGTTATTTTCGGTTTTGGCCTCGGTTGATGTCTCGCGCCTGCCTGATTGGGGTCCAAGAGATGAATGTTGTTGTTTGTATTGCTCAGAACCGGAATCTGTGACGCGAATGCTAAGTGACCCGTCTGTAGAATTTATGCTCCGTAAAATTTTTCCAACACAAAACATTTATAACGCGCGTTAAGTGCAAAGATAAAACAGCATTTTGTTAGTAGCTGGTTGCTTGTTTTTCCTTCATTTGTGCATTTTCTATTATGTAACATTTACTTTTCGTTACTTTGGCAACATATTTGTTTTCAATCCATTTATATATATCCACATGGATATCACAAAACAAGCTGTTGTTTTGTTTTGGGTGACAATAGTATTCGAGATGCTGTTGTTCAACTGCAGTCACAAAGTTTCACGACGCGTCTCTTCTTATTTTGATTGTGGGATGATTCCAAAATTCATATGAAAAAAGTGGGGTATATAAAGTTAGTATGATACTGGATTTTGGATTGCCTTGTCGAGTCATTTCAAGGGTAGTTTGGCAAGATATTTTGTTTCAAGTAATTACTGGATGTAAGTTCAATTCTGGTACATAAAATCAACTTTGGATATGCACGCAAAAGCGAATTTTCATTTCAATGGGGGCAAACGGAGCTAACTGGTTGAAAACTTCAAGAGTTTTGGGTTATCCTTGAAAAGTTCAACAAACAAACATAGCTCTGCATCGTTTTGCTCGTTGGCTGTTTCTGTGTCATACACGACTAGTTGCTTGATCTTCCAAACCTTTCCTACGGAGTATTATTCTCCCAACAATTTTCCTTTCTGTTTTTTCCGTTTATTAAAGCGAAAATAGTTGAAGCGAGATCTTTGTTGTCGACTAATCTGGAAATGTCTACCTAATTAAATCGCGCACAGTCATTAGACGCTGGAAACCATTCGTAAAGCGAGAACCTCTCCTTCCTTGTGCGTTCATGTTTTAATCAGGGTCCCAGAGTTCACTCTATCTGGAATAAGTTTCATTCATACCATCCAAAACCAGGTTTTTTCATTCACTTTGCCACCTACATTTGACCTGATTCAGGAAAGCTAATAACAAGTCGCAGAGGTAACCTGCCGATAACGTTGGCAAAACTCCGTGTAATAATACCATGATGGGACAACGCTAGTTTCACCGAAATGTTAATTATGACTTCAGTGAGAGAAAAAACCTGCCCTCCAAATTTTGCTGGTCAAGCGCGACATAGTAATGTTTACCAGAAAAGGAGTTTTCGCGGAACACTTTGAAATACCATTGAATACCGTATAAAGCTACAGGCATAATTCAAAGTTAGTAGTTCACTCTGCTTTTGCAAAGTTTACAGCATTCCGTTTTCGAGTTGGTTCAGTGAGCCTGTTTGGTACTTGTTTCTGAGTCGGTATGTTTACTACGCAGACCCTAGGAGTTTAGTTCGTTTCCTCCTTCGAACCAAAGAATTAACATAACGGGACAGCATGGACTAGGACAGGATTAATTAAAGGCTCACGTGACGAAACTGCAATGCACTGATTCAGACAGTCCAACACGGTGTCATAGCTTCCTGAGCATACCAACCAGAAAGAACACCCACGAGAACAAGCAGGTAAGAGCTTCTACAGGGTGCAACCTAGAAGGAAAATCCATCTGTCTAAACTTGTAACTAGCTCATCTTTTGCAGTGGTTATAACCAGTGAAGAGGAGCGGTGGTAAATCTGGCTGAAGGCTGAAAGGGGTACGATTCAGCAACGGTCGCAAGAACAAGGTTAAACATTACCAGGGCAACCGTAAACAATGTAATCACAAAAGTATTGCCTTGTTTTTACTTTATTCAAGTTGTTGCTTTTGGTCTTTGTGACGATCGATAAGTTAGCTTTATCTAACCATGGATACTGAGGACGAAGCCAGAGATAGCACGAAAAGCTACTCCGACAATTTATAGAAAAACCACCGTTGTCATCTGGTTCCATAGCTCTAAAACGTTTGATTGATTTTAGTCCAGTCAGACAAATTTCTTTTGTGCAGTTAGCTTGTGAAAAAAACCCTGAAACTTGTTCAGAAAAATTTTTACCCAATGGGGAACACTTTATGTGATAAACGTTAACGAAGATTTTAAATTTACAGAGCGCATTCTTGAGATTAGCTGGTCCAAATCATGTCCAGCATACTACACACCTCATTGTTCTTTGAAATTGGCATGTTTTTTTGCAATTTAACTACTTTGAACGATTTCCGAATGAAATTATTTGCATATTTGATAATGGCCCATTGATCAACGCGAGGTGATTACCAAAAAAAGGAATCACAATCACAGAAAATCGGCTGTTGTCCTTGGTCGTCTAACACAATGTAGCCAAATCCAACACGCAGTTGAAGTGAAATGTTTCGATAATTTTGAGTTTGTGCAAGGTCTAGAGATTTGGAGAGAAACAAAATGGAAAGAGCTATCATCATGGGAGGACATTCGTCAGTAACTATGTAATAACAACGAGAGAGTAAAATTAAGAGGTAACCAAATCACAGGGAGGAAATTGGCGCATGCAGTCTACACAAATGCGGCTTTCGGTCAAAGGAATTGCAATTGTTAATCAGACTGGCGATGTGATGTTGGCGAATACACTTCGAATCCAGTGTGCCACAAAACTGGTTTTTCCTTTTACAATATTCTTGCCAACTTCAGTGAAAGAAACATTCAAGAGCGAATGCGCACCCAGGTTTGATTTTAGTTCGAAAAGTGAGCCGGAGTCGAACAAGTGACATTCAGGCTACCCAGCAGATGGTCAACAAGCGCATCGGTAGGTGAAAGCCAGAGGACAAAAGCATCTAGTGTTCGAAAACAAATGTATCATTCACTCTGTATATATATGCATATATATATATATATATATATATATATATATGCTCAATCTCAGTTCATTCTTGATAATTTTTGTACTTGAATTTTGTTCATCCCTATGAGTCATCATTTTGACCATGTAAGAAATCACGATAGTATACAGAAGAGTGAAAGTATGCCCAATCTACCCGCAGCCTGTCTCGCTCTCTCTCTATCACTCTCTCTATCTGTCGACGGCTTGTGTTCGATTTGGCTGTCTATTTGGAACCGAGGATTTGTTGCGATTTTCATTCCCTCTGATCCATGTTCATGTAAGCAAGTTATGTCATGAATATTTACTCCCTTTCCTTGTTGCTCTGCTTAGGTACTGCTCTTTTTATCCCAGACCACAATTTGCATACACTTGGAAGTTTATGCAACGTTGCCGTCTCCAGTAAATGCAATTATCAACCACATCAATTTGTGGCCAGATAATTGCCCACTGATAAGCATGCAGTTTAAATGATGCCCAAAACAGGTCAAAATAGCGATATATTATTCTTTGACGATTCGCAAAGAACAATACAAATGCAATGCAAACAGTTTTGTCGGTGAATCCCAGTATAGGAAACCAGCTGTAGTGGTGAGTATGGAAATAAGGACAAACTCGCTCACTTCGATAGATTCACGATCTGAGTTTAATAATTACGGGCTAGCAGGAAGCGCTCACGGTTGCGTTTCAAAATTTATGGTAAAAAGGAAAGTTTCCAACGTTGCCTTACTGAATTAGGTGATGTAAAAGCAAACTCTATGCTTCCACCTTAATTCCAATTATACCTCCACGCTTGCAATTTCACTTACGGTCCCACTGACCCGTGTACTGGAGTAATGTATTCATTTCTTAGTGATCTAAGATGGGCAAATGTTCGACATGTCTACATGTTATACCAACAACAACTGATTGTCCTGGTAGTATTGGTAGAAAACGGTTGAGGAATCTTTTCATTAACTCAGATTCTAGATGTAATGTACTGGGTCCTAGTGTTCAACTTTTAGGACAGGAACTAAATATGAATGGATTAAGGAAGAAGGGTAATTTTTATCCACTATTCTTTGAGGTTGAAAGGAGGGTCAAGATGATCAGTCGACGATATGTTAAACGTAAAACAACTTAACCTGTAGGCTGTCACGTATAGGTCTAGTTTGCTTATGAAGCTGCAGTTCGCGAGACCTCCCAAAACGATGGTTGGAGACGATAGGGGGCATGGCTCAGTACAGAAGAGAATGACGTTCTTACATTAAAAATCTCTATTGTTTATATGTGGTTGCAAAGCCTATCTTCCAATTTTCCTCGGTCTTTTTCCGCTTTTGAGCAGGTGTTTATGCAAGAGCACCTTGGTTCCAGGATAATTGCAAAATCTGAACTGGACATCTTAATCGCTAAAGTCTACAGGATAATTTACAAAAGCTGGTAATACAAGACGAAAGCTGTTGACCGCCACACTTTTTTGACTGGTTTAGCATTGACGCTGTTCCCTACACTTACTGGACTACGAGTCCTATTGGCTTTATACTTATATGCATTTTAGCTCGGTCGCAAGTTCTCTTTAGAAATAGCTGTCCAAGTATACTTCACAGTAATAGTACCATTTACGATTCATTTCAGTTTGAAACTGTTCAGGTCCCATTACACTCACAGGTCAAATTCTAGCAGAGAATAACGAGTATCTTAAATGACTGCAAGCATAAGGACCGTCGTCAGAGCACTGACAAGATATGCGTAAATCTTGGAAAGAAAACTGAGTACTTTCAAACTATTGGTAGTAAATGTTTTGGCCATAACCGATGGCCTTCTACCCTGCCACTGGTCATTTAGTGTTCTTTGAATAGCATCTATGGCGCAGTTTAACTCTGGTCCTTTCAAGCAAAAGGAAGAAACAGTGGATATAAATTACTGTACAGTCGATTCACGGGTCATGAAATGAATATACCAGTCATTGATGATCGGCATGATGATAGATTTAATCAGTGTTCAAATTTAGAAGTTACCATCTCGTTTGAAACGGTTAATACTTTATAAAATTGTACGCTTTGTATTCATCGAAAAACATGAGTGTTATTCATAAGCTGGATTCATTGTTTTATGATTTTATTGTTGTTATCGCTAGCTGATACAGACCAGGATCCTCACTTCCAGTAACAATGCTGCTATCAAACTGTTGTATTTCTTAATTGGAAGTAGAAAGATTGTCTGAAACTCTTGACCTAAAACAGTTTGAGTCTCCAAACAATCGCTGTCAGCGTAAACATCAACGCATAGCCAGTACGTTTGATCGTCTTTGTTAATTTTAGTAGTTGAAATGCTAGTCTCATTGAGACTAGCATTTCTGGGAAAGATGGCTTATTTAATTTATGCATACTAATGTTAGTTTTTGGAACATAAATTTGTTCTTAATAAAGTGTGATATCTCATCGGGAACGAAGGCTCAGTGCGAAATGACTCTACGTTTGGTTGATGAGATAGTCTTTTGACAAACTTAAATGGACAAGGTCAAATCTATAATCAATAAGTGTACGTATTTTTTGCCATTTGCAGAGCATAAATTACGTAAGAACTTCCAGTTCCCTAGTATTTTATGTCCCGATCAGCTTGATTTTTCTCATGTTAACTTGCGGTGTACATTACCAAACAAGAATCATTCAGAAACTCATGATATTCAACCGTATCTAAGTGTTACTAGATCAGTGGTATTCTCCAAACTTTGCAGCAGTACATAGGAAACGCAGAGATTGTCCGAGGCAGGTGATCCAACTTTTAATTTTGATCGACAACATGGGTTACCTGGATGGTAGATGAAGGTGGGCTACAAGCAACCGGTTGGATGATAGTTAAACTCTTTCATTTCGCATTTGAAACTGATGAGCCTCAGTCACAGTACACGGCTGCCTTGTCGAAGAAGCAAATTTCATAGAAAATGGACTATCTACCGATGCACACAATGAGCCAAGCATTCCCACAAATCACAGTTTTATTTTGAATAGAGCAATCACTCTTGTTCCAGGAATGTCATTTTATCCCAAGCGGCTAAAAGATTCATTCCAAATTAGATCCCAGCCAAAAAATCTTTTCCTTTGAGACAAAACTTCGGACAAAATTATGTTTTTTGTCAGTAATGAGATTTTTAAGTTCTCTTATTTGTTTATATTGATAACCTGACTTCTAGATAGCTTGCAACTTCCAGTGCAGTGTAAGACAATGAACATAACTTGTAAGCGTCCTTTTCACCACAAGTCCTGCTCAATTACTCACGGAAAACGTTCAATGCTGATTTCAGAATGGTCATTACATCTGACCTTGAAGAATGTAGTTCGTCACTTCTGTTCGTCCGATGATCTCAGAGTTTATCCACAGGGTGTAGATCAGTGGTACACAGTGATCACGATATTTCTTTAATTAAAAGTAATAATCAATAATGTTGGGTTACATAAAGGTGACCAATTAATACCCCGTTTTTTAAAAATATGATATCCCAATGAGGGCTCTTAATTCCCTTGGGAGGATGCATTGGACCGGCTGCCATTGTATAATGCAATTAAAACCAATCCATAGACAAAGAAAACTCTTTAAATAAGTATAAAATTTCTGCCACCGATTTGCCGCCCAAAAAATCACGAATTTACACAATTGGTCCGTCACAGTTGAACCAATCAGCCTAAATGTTCTATCCATAAAATGAATACACTTTTATTAATCTATTTTTGTAACATGGGTTCTAATTGACACTGAAGCAGTCACGCATACAACCGATATTTCATTTCAGTTGATATTTCTAGTGCACGTTGCACATGGAAGAGCACATTTTGAAGTTTAATCTGCTTATTTTATCCTGGGTACAATTTTCAGTGATGATGTTGGGTGTACGAAAACCGAATTGCTCTAACTTTTCCAACCCACTTACTTTTTCCCTGAGAGATGACATCCAAAAAACGAAGAAGGCAGAAGTTCGCAACGTTGCTAAAAAGTTGGCATTATATATGTGATCGAAAACCTGGTAGAATCCCTCAAATGATTTGCTTTATGGCTTGCATCCTTCGATGCGTTGGATTCCCCGTGGAATGTTTGTTCGGTTACTACGACGATAGTCTAACTCTCAATTAAAAAAGACAACAGAAGAGATTTATCACAAGACTTGAGAGACGACGTTTGCTGCGCACTCTCGCGGGCTCAGCGGATTAGGCTGTTCGAGGTGGCAGAATCTTTTATATCGGCAATAGCTTCATCTCTGATAACAGTTAATATACTGCATATACCACGGATAAATATTGAGGATTTACATTAACCCTAAACATTACAGTAAGGGCTTAAGAATAAGAAACACCACAGTCACTTTGGCTTGTATGTTGCGCTTCTCAACTGCAATCTGGCTTGCTAGGTGAGTGTCCTGGATTTCCACTTCCCGAGGAGTACAGGGCGTGGGTTAGTCTTAATCGAGTTGAGTTCACTTTAGGTTTCCGCATTGTAAACAGAACAGAAGTAGCTGCGAAGATCAGTCGTGTGTTCGGAATTTCTCTGATGCAAGGCCCATGTAATGAAATCCATCCCGGCGAGTTTTATGGCTAAAAGCCAAAGTACCAAAGTACTAACTCAAATTTCCGCAAATGACCTCAGCCAATTGCAATGTCTAATTTCAAACGAACCGACAGTTACTCAGCCTTGGTTGACCTCCTTTCAGCTTGCCGGGATGTGTTCTGAAATGTTCATAGAAAGAAGCGTTAAATACTATATTTCCTCGGCAGAGAGTAAGGATGCGCAAGAGTGAGATAGCAACAGTTTTTTCGACAGGGATACCGCGCGTTAGTGCAAGCAAATCGCAAATTTGTGCTCACCATCTTAAATGATTAGATTGAAACAACGTTCTGTATGTACTTGTCAGCATTACAGAGCAAATAAAATTAAATCTATTTCCAATTATCACTCCGACGCATCTGATTACGCATGAAATCATGAAAAAATGAAGTCCTCTTGGGGTCATTACAACAGACTTTCGATGTACATACAAGTTAGTCTTGTTCTTGTTTTACCAGTTGCCATGACACTAGTAAAGGTTATCTGAAACACGACAAAAAAGAAAAGCATGACCAGCTAGTTTAAGTGGATAAACGAGATTTTTGATTGTGGTTATTGTTTCCACCAAACAAAGATTGCTTAATGCTGCATCACAAGTGACTAAATTAAGGCTAACCCAGGAGAACGCATGTGTTGTGTTCTCCTTATTGGACAGTGCAGTGGAAATGTGTTCATAAAAATGTTCAAGTAACAACTTGACGGTTATTTTTCAGCATTTTATTAGGCAATATATGGATGTATTTATATATACATGTATATATATATATATATGGCAGCATTTGTAGTCATTTTTCGTCGTATTCCTCTCATCACTCATCACAACCTATTCCGAAGAACGGAAGTGGAAAGACGCTTTACAGTTTCATTAGTTTTAAAATAGGACATTTTGCATCTGTCTATTTTTATGATCCATTATTTCAGGTGAAGCTCTTAATTACTTCAAACTTCCTTATTGATGCACAAATTTGCCGCAGAGGTTCTGAATACTTGTGCTCATCGTAGCTCAGGATTTCGATTTTCAGGCTAAATGACCAAAAAAGATCTGCAATTTCTATTTATGAATGATATAATGTTAATAACACAGCAATGTTGGTAGACGTTATGTGTCAACGTTTCGACTATTGTGGGTAGTCTTTCTCAAGGCAACTTTACCACTGTAAAACAACTGTAAAACTTGCTTTGACAAAGACTGCCTGCGGTAGTCGAAATTTTGGCATATAACATCTACCAACAAAGCTGTTATTAACGTTATATCATTCACAATCAAAACCAATACATGGCGCATCGATTTTTCGATGCACTCCTTACGTCATGTGTTCCAGATATCCGCATTTTCGGTTTGGCATTTTGACAATTACATAACGCCTGGTATGAAAGAACCTTGACAGCTCTCAAAACACCGTAATCGTTTTATGCAATCTGAATTTCAAGAATAGTGACAAATCCTGACTATCTGCACTGAGAAACACAAGATGCATGATCAGGATTTGTGGCCAAACAACCAGTGGTTGAAATACCTCGATACCTGTTATCTTTCCCGCAATAACCAGCCACTTAAGAAGTTTGACCGTTTGCAGGCAATCACCATTCGTGCATTAAAAGAGATGCATGTAGCGGTTGTCAGACAAAATGAATCCGGTGGTCACTACTCATACGCCTCCATTGTTTTGACCGGTCATGTAATGCTTTTGTAAAACTGGAAGAGTAGCTCAAAATCGTTACGGTAGTGACTATGAAGACGAGAACGAGTGCCTCGGAAATCATTTCTGTTGCTACACTGAACCGACATGATAAATTTTTGGGGATTCAGACAAAAGCATCCATTTGCCTTCGAAAAAGTTTGACATAGGATATTATAAGGGCAGATGTGTTAGGAAGTCGCCTCGGTTTAGTCTGTGGAAAATGATCATTTGTCTATATGTTCTGCAGCAAGAAACTTTAAATAGAGTGGTTTGGAATATTCATTTTTCGATATAACTTAGTCCACCCTCCGGGGTCAGCTGATGACTTCTAAGGTTTCCGGCCTATGGACATGATAGATACAACGGTCCGACTGTCGTACTGTCGTCTGACGTAAACTCCTCGTTTTCATAACATACATTCTCGAAACTTAACTTATTCCTTATTATAATGCGCACAAGTAAGTTACCAATGGTAACGGCAAAGTGGTCTTCCGAAGGGGTGAACAATGACTTTAAAAGACCATTGTCGTAATGTACGCACAAGAAATATCTTCCACCTTTATTGATGAACACAACCATTTCCCATTGTCGGTTTACCTGATAACATGACAGTTATCACATATCCATGGCAACACGGCTCGATTTGGAATTGCATTCCGCATACAATGCTATCGTAGCTTCTCTCTTCTTTCAAAAGGACCCGGAAATTTCTGGCGAACCAAGTGTCGCAATCGTCCAAACAAATTTATCAATTCTACACGTTATCGGGCACTTTAAAAGCACATCGTAGTTATTGTGATATAAAAATAATCAATACTGCTATTTGAATGAAGTCCTTCGAAACTTTCTACATGTCACATGCTCATTCTATATTAAATCTCATGCTGTTTCAAGAACCTGTTTGCCTATTCGGTCATCACATTCTCAACCCATATACTGCGGGTGGTTCTGTTGACTATTCGAAAAAGACTGATCAATTGACAGATTTCAGTTGGTAGAATGTACTCTAGAACATGCGCGATTTGTTGTACCGGTTGTAAGATAGGGAAAGCACCGATCGGTCATTTTGCTTTTATGGCAGATTCCCCCCTATCTCACAACAGTAAGTCAGTGTCAGAGAGCTTTCATCCATGGGGCATATAAAAACATGACGGAAATCAATGTCAGAATTACAGGATGCCAGAGTTATCGTCCATGAAAACAACCTCGAAACCCAACATAGCCTAAATGCTACACAGGAACTTGTATAGCATTTTTCACAGCGACTACTTCAATTGCAGCAACAATGACCCCACCCAAGGAAGCGTAATTCTGTACATATTCACTTGACCAGTATTTGTTTTCAGCAACATACATTCAAATTTTTGCACCGTTTCACAAGCGTTTTACAAACCCAGTGTGTTATTAACGGAAATTAATTTATTATTACGACACCTAATATCTATTCTCATTATCTCTATTTCGTTAGTCATCACTAATGAGTCTTGTGGTGCAACGGTTTAGTTTATCATGTCAGTCTACTGAATTCTATAGTTCGTAGGTTTCCTTCCCTCGTACTTAAAGCCTTTGGTATATTTGTAAATAACAGGACCGATTGACGTAAGGAGTGTATCAAAAAATCGACACGCCAGGTATTGATTTTTATTCTGCACGATATAATGTCACTAAAGCATCTACCAACAATGCTGTATTGTTGACATTATATCCTCTGGCATATCGTTGATCGACTACGCTTATCAATTAGCAACTTTCGCAATGCTTATTTGTCAAAATTATTCCCAATGAAATCTCTCCAGATAAATTAGCTAAATCAAATTGTAAACTAAGATAGACCCGAGCAGAGTTTTGTTTCATTTGTCATCCTGGGTGAGTGATGCCCTAGATATAATTAATCAATATTTTCTTAATGAATGTCAAATTGATTGCAGGTTATAACTCAATTGGGTGGTTTTTATGAGGTTCTGATCACAGAGCTTGACGTTCAGATCCCACGCTTTCCAGCACCAGTAAAGCAACTTAGTTAGAGACGATATTAGAAGTAATCATTTCATTAACGTGGAAGGTCTCAACCAACTAAGATTACGAGACGTTTGACAAGTAATGTCAAGCTCAGCAATCAGAATCTCAAGGAAGTTAATAGGTTCGCGAAAGCATTTTGTCTTGTTGCTTGTTTAACAGATTCACCTTCGGATTCAGTGTCGCACTACTCATCGTGATTCCTCATCCAATACTTTTCAGTCACTCTATTGAAAGACGGTTTTCGTTATTCTGTTTCACAATCAAAGCCTTTCACCTTGCTATGATCTTCGAAGCAATGTGTCTAAATGAACAAACTGGCGACGTCAACTCTCTCTTTTGGTACCGCTAATGGAACGAATAATCAATATTGAATACTATCCTGATTGCCAGATTAGCTGTGTCAAATTTCTCGGTTTCACAGTAAGCTTAGAGTTGGCAATGGTCTTAAAAAATTACTAGCTGGGAATTTTGGATGTTATCATCTCATCGGGCTACGAATTCATCATAAGTAAGACATTCAGACACAGGAGATTAAACAAACGATTTCGCCTGTGAGCACGATTATCTATATTTTATCCAAGAATACGTTCACTTATGTTTATGTTTCAGCTCTTAAAAAGCTGACATTTTAGAATGAATTTCATATTATCGATGACTGTTTACCCTCATTCAGCCAGTCATCAACAATGGGGCTTTTGCACACCAGTGTCTGTAATGTGCAATTCGGAAAATTAGCACACAACCCGGGCGTACATCAACTGGGACAATACTGTTTAAAATAACTTTTGATGCTTTACGTGGTATTGTTTATTTCATTCAGTCAGCGAAGTCTAATTCTGGTTTGTACAACTGTTCTGTTTTTACTCCAAAAGGTTGCGGTTTGCGTGGAATTTGAGGAAAAAAACTTGCATATCCTTTAGCCACAACGTCCCCACTTGTACACGACGAGACCAATGTCTTCGATCTGATCGGCTAGATTTCAATCTGCCTCTGTAATTGTTTAATAATATAATACAATTCACCCATAAATCGGTTTTACCTGGAAGTGTAGCTCAGCCAAGTGTTGCTACCGATGTAAAGCATCGGTGTTTCGTTCCGTGCAGTTCTATTACTTGTGGTTGTTTTTTGGATGCATTTTCAGTTCTCGTGGGCAGCATTCTAGGCACTTCTTTGGGCTTGGGCATTGCCCGAATTTTGATATTGTCTACTTCTAATGGCATAGAAATAATAAACTCTTGAAGCAGTTCTTCGATTCGTTGAATGCAGCAAGGTGTCTGTTAAAACTCACATACAGCCTAAATCCAGAGACTAAAATTTCGGCTAAGCACTAGGTCAATGAGACAGTTTCTTAACTTAAATGAATTTCTTCCAAGCATATTTTATCGAATAATCTAATTTCGGTAAATGTATGATGCAATGGATCCATGGGGATTTCGACCTTACAGTTAAACGGAAATAGCTCAGTCAATCTGATGTCTAGTCTGTGGCCCTAGTATATTCAACTGTCCATAAGAGAATGGTTATGTCATCCAGTTAGTCATTTAGGTTTGTGGAGCCTGAATGTAAAGGTCGTGTGTGCGAAATATCCTCGATTGGTAGCTTTGCTAGGGCCAACCCCCCCTTCCAGTGAATGCTGTGCGCCTTTCGTTTACTAAATAATGCAGGTAAAGTAGTAATACTCAGTAATTGAGTCGACGTTACAATATATGACATCAACGGACTAAGCAAATAATTTCTCTACAACTGTGAATCCATACCGTTTCGACGATTGAAACCATTGATATTCGGCTAAGGCCGTCGTATGCACTGCTCTTCGTCTTGGGTCCGACAACTAACACAACAAACTGGAATGGATTCGACAATCTTTAACCAATTACATTGATGCTCTTACCTATCAAGAAAATAGAGCTACAAATACCAATTACGTAAATGAGCCTCTGCCGGATGGGCGGGATTCAGGAGCTTCACTTCTGACAGGCTGTTTTGAAGTTTGGATGTGAAATGGGTAACTGCTTTTTTTTGTTCCACAGACCATATAGTTCTCAGTGTAGTCTGAAAATAATAACTGCGGTTGGTTTAAATAATGCCAGGATAAACTTGCAGTAAAATGTCATTTGTCGAATTTGTTCTCCCACACTGTGTGATGTCACTATGGCAGTCAGTGAACAAATGCTCTTTATCATTTTGGTCCTTGCACATAAAACCCAGAGGAACGAAACAGAGTTCACTAGTGAATGTATTGTCACCCATACTAGTAATATGAAGATTTTATTTCCCCTTGACAGATAATCAAATTCCCGCGAGATCCTGATCGACGTTGTCAGAAATCGTCTATTGCTGGAAATCCGTCACTTTGCACCGGAGGCCCGTGGCTTTTCAAATGAAAGGGAGAGCTGCTTCATCAAACAGTAATTCGTACTGGGCCATTAAGAGCTTTGATATGGTAACGACCACGACGTTCAACTTGTAATTGTTCGTCTCGGGTTGGAGTACTAGTTTGGTTGAAGTACATATGCATCAAGGATGTTTGTTACTAGGGATAAGATAGAGTGACCTTGCTCTCAAGGATTCTTAATGAAAATTCGAATGTCAATACTACACAGTCGATTGAGCTGTTCTGGAAATTGGAACCATTCTGCAATGGAAAAAGCAATAAAAGAGCTTGCACAAGTGGCCCCAAAACACAATTAAGTCCGAACATTTCTTCTGTCAGAAAGAAGTTTATAATATACGCTCATTTCAGTGACTTCACCTGGAAGGAAATATAGTGATAGTCGTCGCTGGAGATATTGTAAATTTCAAGTGACACGTCCAAGAAAAAAAATGACAACGAACAAACAGAACATGACAGTTGTTGCCGTATCTCTCAAGCATAACACTTCGGAATCTCAATGTAGAGCGCGAGTGGTGTCTACTACAGTAACGTAAGAGAATTCCATATGTGGATGCTTGTCTGGCGGAGAATTAAACATCCATGATAACCCCTGAATTGCCGTGGAGGAAATGTGTAGGTGGGGCTATTCACATTGTTAGAACTGCTAGCAAATCTCCACAGCCAACTTAGTAACAATCAGAAATAAAAATAAGCTTTTTGTGATTTATTTTGGCTGGCTAGAGCGGTCACATGGGCTTTAGTGTATGTTTTCAGTTAATGACCAACATTAACATGTGCACCTTTGATTTCGCATTTCAAAATCCAAACACGGGTACTGTGAGATACTTGTTCATCATATTCAATTAAACCTTTCTTAATTAGGGAATTGAAAATTAACTGGCCGCTCACAACTTGATCCAATCACGGATAGTCTTTGACCCCGGCAAGGTTTCAACCCAAGAGTGAAATTAATCTACACATCCGCACCAAATTGCTTTCTGTACTCTGTAGATCAATTCCTCGTTGACCTCAAGTTTCTAAAATTGCTCAGCCTTGGGCGAAAACATCCCTGGATTTCTGAGATTCCGGTTTCAACTTCCAGTGTGATGACCGAACTGGAAAATCTTCTGTAGTTCTCATATTTTTACTGCTTTTGTTTGATCCGTTCAATGCTGAAGCTTGACTGCAAAGGCTCCAACAAAATGACCTTTGTACTGGACAGAAGCTGCGGTCTGAAACAGTAAATACTACTTTGTAAAAGCAGTTCGCAGCTAACCTAATTGAGAATCGAGTTGTTAGTCCAGTGAGCGATCGAGCCTCTGAGAATGATAATCGGCCGACTGTTTCATCCTCCCACACTGAGTTCAGTAAAGATCTATCCACCTGGAGAAGTTTTGATCGCTGTCAAAATCAAGACTGAAAATCTACGTTTACTATCTCGCGGTAATTTGTTCCAATCTGCATGGATCATTTAGTTTTGTCATGTTCCGTTGGGAATCGCTAATCCCACGTCAATGTCCTGACTTCATATGATGACAGACACGTAGTCGACTTCAAGCACCAGTTTCATATTTGGACTACTCGAAAAATGGGAACTATATGTCATTAAATGGCTTTGTCTTCGTATACGTGCGGTTGTGTATGTTCATAAAAAACGTCATATCAGTGATTCTTTCAATCTTAAGATTAGTTTCCGAGCAAAATTCCATGCTTCTCTAAACGACTAATCGAATTTTAAGGTGTATAAACTTGCTTTGTTAAAAAATTAATTTTCGCGTAAATTTATGAAGGCTAAGGGACCTCCATTTTTTCTAGCCTATAATCAACCCAAGCAACTACTCGCTTGGCTATCGATCAGCCACAAACTATTCATGGTTTCATGTGAGCACGAACAGGAACATATACACACACACACGCATCCAAACATAGACGAACAGACACACGTACGTCTACACCATGCCTTCTGTAACGAGGACCAATGAAATTATTTTCAGTAGTGATCACACCAATGCTAATGCGTCGGACTTCGTATCCAGGCGACAAAACAACAGGACGTAATCCGTTGTGCCGATTGGAGTAGCATTCAAAAGGAATACCTTGGTCAAAAAATATTGAGAAAAGCTGATTGAATATTCTGCATTTCTCCGGAATTGCAAGGAAACTACGGGTGTGAGTCTCTTTTTTTGTTGATAAAATTCCACTCAACTCGTGGCTATTCAGTCTCGTTCAAATTATTGCAATTTATTGTAACCTGATGACTCGTGATTATACCACTGCGCTGCGGTGGAAATAAATGTCCTACAAATTATACGGCAGTAAATAGTAAGTTTGCAGTAGTACTAAAACTGGTCAAAAATGTTTTATATTTATCCACACGGAATTTTGAATTACCTGGATAGTTAATTACACTTTTCCGGCTGCTTGTATATTCCCACAAACGTACTTATGAAATACTTACCGATTACAAACAATAGACTTGAAAATTTCTTTCTTAAACTTTGAGAAGTCTTTAACATTTAAAGCTCTAATTACGACAACCGCAAATTTCATGAGTTTCGTTGCCATTCAATTCCACTGAATCCATTAGAAGACCACTGCATTGCTGACTGGATGGTCTTGTTTCCGGTTCTCAAGATAATTCTATTCAACTATTGAAAGGGAGAAACGTGCAATGAGGTTCGTGATTTGTATAGAACGATCTGAAGTGTGAAGTCCCTTTCAAGGCAGCTATGCAGTCATTTGGAGAAAAATACCCATGGTAACTTAGACGTCGGCTTAATACACCCATTCCCAAATTTGCAGGTTTCGTATTTCGGAAGCTTAATATAATACGTTACATGACCCATCTGTTTCTATGGAATCCAAAGCACCCTAACTTCTGACACACTGACTTTTCTGATAGGCCAGCGAAAATCGGTTTGGAAGTTTTACCGAAGTCATTATTTTACAGATATTTTAGCAACGACTGAATTTCTAAGGATGCTTGCTGAAGATTTAGACATTCTTTGTTCATTGGGGGCATGTCTATATTATATTAATGACAGAAGCAAATCATTCTAAATGACGGACAGCAATAAATGTCATAAAAGTTTAAGTTTGGACCAATGGGGGGCGATAGCAAGGCTATTTGCGTGCACTGGCTTAAACCTTTATCTTGTCTTCAAAATAATGTGTTCGCGAAAATCACGTGAACATTTGCTTCAAAGTAGACAAGCAGAATCAAGCTGTAAACGTTTACAAAGTATGAATCTAATACGAAACAGTATCCAGCTTGTCAAAACAAAGAGGATCGCTGGGTAGATGGGAATTCATGGCGCACTTCAATAGAGGGCGTTTTTGGTGGACGGAGAAGGATTAGAACGAAGTTGAAGAGTAAGTTTTGTGAAATAACGATGGTCTCCCTTATTCTGATGGAAAGATGAAGCCATTGAGTGAAATATTTTTCTCTATAGATGAACGGAAATTTTAGATCGCCTCGAGTTCAGTCAGTACTGGATTCACCACGAAAGCATAGAAAGAGTGATCTGGTATTGTACCTGTGTGTCTGGAACTTGTTGTTCAATAGTCTGACAGTCTGTTCGTTAAGCCATTTTAAACATGGCATGGGATATCTGAAGTTTCCTGGATATGAAAGCAGCATAGTCTAAAATGTTTGCTACGAACCGACGTTTCCCTTTCTATAGTTAACATTCCTCATAGCAAGTTTACAACCAAAACTTCCCAAACAAGCTGTGACGACGTAATCCAAAAACGTCAACCGACATCAGGTGAAGCAAAGCTTCCTCGTTACAAACAAACAGTAAGAAGCAATCAGTAGAATGCCCAAAAAAGGTCACTTTTAGAAAAAAAGTAATCAATGCAATCCGCACGGCTTCTTTGCTTGATCAAGATTGTTCCTTTTGTATGCTATGCTCTAAGATGTTATGGTCACTAAGCTTACTCAACTAGCGTGCAGTTGTGCTTACATTTGATTGCACCTCAAAGCCCGGACCCTGGAGTTCTCGAACACGTGCTTGAAACTCTGAAAGAAAACAATAATGCCTAAACTGTCAAATGCGTATCCAAGTCGTAATTCCTATCTTAATTTAATTGATATAAATTTTGCGTTTAGAGATAGCTTTGTTACGAACGGCCTCAAGATTTAACCAGAAACAAAATCAAACTGATGCATTTGAGAAACTGGTATCCTGTAATTACCAGGGATGTTTTACTGCAAATAATTCTCCGTATTTCTCGTATTCGTTTGTAAAGCTTCCTCTTGAATATGTCTGCTTGGTTAGATAACTCTCTTTAAGTAATCTCCCGCTTTACCCATGCCATCGTGCACGGGACGGGGATATATTTATCGATTTTACCAATACCTATATACCTGTTTCGATAAAGAATAGAGAGGGGGAGTCACTCACTCCCTGCCGTAAATTAAGTTAAGCGGTATTGTTAACTGCATGCACCTAAGACCAATCACTAGGAATAAACGTATGAGAGGAACTGCATATCAAAGTACCGGGAGCCCGCATCTAATGAGCATTGACAGACGGGAAACAGACCATGTGTTCCTTCATATAAAGCAACGAATTATTTGATTTTGATTGGGTTAGACTATGAAGGAATTTACACCAAGTCAAGTAGTATTATCAGAGACACTGTTTGGATGAAAAGAAAGTTTCATAGCAGGTAGTCAATTCAAATGAATTCAAGAAACGTCGTATAAACCCCACAATATGATGGATCTTTGGCGCATTACTGGTTGGCACAATACGTGGAACCATTGAAGGCAGTTTTCAAAATTATTCGCATGAATTTGGAGGCCTTCGAGTTCTTCAGCCGGCAATAATCGGCAGTGAAAAGTTACAGCGAAGTTTGAAGCTACACAAGAAATACAGGTAGTAGTGATGATCGAGTTTTCGTCGTATGGAAACACTCGATTCGTCTTTTGTGAGATACGTGTAAACTAGACAGGAGTTATCAGATAGAATCCGGGAAAACAGTTAAATGTAAAAACAAAACACGGCAATCATTAGCGCGATTAGCGAATGCAGAAATGTCAGTGGATCATGACAACGTGTTTTCAGTCTCATGATCTTGTATTAGGGGATTACCGTTAACTCATGTTAACCCTTGAAACGAAGTTTGAAACATAAATCACCGACGGTGACACCCGGTCAATTTGTTTGCTTACCTGTTGTCGAATTACACCAATTCCATCACTGAAGAAGATATACTTTTAGCCGTTTTTGTTAACACTGCTTAGAAAGGCGAATTCGGACTACTTTTGATGTAGCCTCACACACACACACACACACACAGAACGTGACGTGCGATGTCATACTGGGCTGGTTCTACGTGGACTTCAAGTCTGTCAAAGAAGCATATTTAATCTTCATTGAATTACCTTTCTTGACCAAGCGTCAAACTCCCAATATACTGATGACGTCGGTTTCCCGCTTTCTTGTGCAGACCCATCTAATCTAGTTTTTCCAATTCTCTTGAGTATCTGTAAATTGGCAAGCCTCATTTGGCCATCAATGAGGGATTAGACAAAGTGTAAACTCCCATGGATAGGGTTGAATGTACCAGTCGTTTTTAAGGTATTTTGATAAACGACTTGAATGTTTGAATGAAAAAGCTTTATCTTTGCGATGCTGAATGTCAGTGGACCGTTACTGAGGATTGTCTTGGGACTATCGGCGAACTTCCAAAGTGGCACACTCCTGCTCGTTCATACACAGTTTAGTTCTTTATTTCGCACTGCATACAAGCACCGGGCTTAATCGTAAGTAGGTTATCGCAAAGTAGTTCATGCGCGACATACCTTAAGTGTAAACTGATCCAAGAAGGAGAAAAATGGCATTTTATTCCCCCTTTTCTCGAAACCCCGCTAGATCGATGCAGTAAACAGCTCAACTTCCAAACCAGGATAATATCAAAGTTATTCAGCAACCAATTGGGTCGGCTTCTAGAAGTGAACGTTTTTGTTCATACCGAATGCAGATAAAAATAACAAAATTCCTGACCTTTCGGGTTCTTTTTTCCGAATAAACTAAGGTTCAACTGGAGAACTTTTGCTGAGCGTCATCAAATGTTACCACCCAAAAATCAGGAAAGTTATCACAGCGAAAGACAACCAAAAATGTGTCGCGAACAAGTCTGCAAACGGCTGTTGTTGTTATTGTTCTTTAGGCAAACTATGTGAACATAGCTTGTCAGTTTGCTGTTGGCGATGTCAACGTACTCCATCACAAATTGCATTATTCCATACTGATACGATTTATCTTTGGACAACTTTGTAAAAACATTTGAAAAACATCCTTAGAAAATTAAAGTCTAGAAAATCGCTAATTCTTGATATTCTTTCGATGACTGGGTTGTGTATGTACTGGTATATCTCCTATTTGTTGCCAGGTTGCATTCTAATTCAACTTAAACTGTGCACAGAACTACTGACAAATTACTGACATCAGTAAAAACGTAAATTTTGTATTCAAATGTCCCAAAAACATTCCTAGCAGAACAAAATGGGTGGCAGTAATCAAGAGGTTGTTTGCATAAATTAATCACCAGACAACGATACTGAAACAAGATCAAATGATCTAAGTGAACCAAAGCTGTAGTATTGATTATGATTACAAGCCGATCGATACTCTGACAGTGAAATCTCAAATTAAATAAAACAGCTTTCAAATAAGCTTGTGTGAATTGTATCATTAGACAGATGAACACTGTGTTCAGTTATCGATCAGATAATTTAAAGTGCGACAAAATCCGCCAGTCCGCCAGACGAGACCAGCTGTCTGAGAACTCTTTACCAATTCTCTCCGAATGTGTCTGATCTCATGGTTTAAGGTTTGAGTTCATGTTGATGTGAATACACAATGACATACCAAGAGTACCGTAGACGGATAATGCTAATACTTTGAACTGTGTCCACATGGCGGCTGATTTACCGACAAAACATTTGGCTATATCTAATTTATTTTTAACTCGTTCAGTGTATTGGTGTGCTTCTTACGATAAACCTTTCTTGAGTTGTAAACTTTAATTTTTACTTAAAAACAAAAATTCAAAAAAAAAACTAATTGTGAAGCAAATCCAAAGGATCTCATTTGAATCGTTAGCAGCGTGAATGGACTACGAATCCTTTCAAGGATCACATGGTGATTTGTTCGGGGACTTTAGTCGGACAAGCAAGGCTAACCCTCAAGAAAGTACCAGATAGGCATACTTGACGAGTGGCAATAACCGCGAAACCGGTCGTGTGATTCCGGGGAAACTTTGTTCATCCATCCGTATGCGAAACATACTACTGAGAAAAGATCCAAAAGATGAAAATTAGATAATTTGATTCAGGCCTTGAGATTATTATGAAATCTTGTGTGGATCGCTGTCTTACTTTGCGAGACAGATTAAATCCAAACTGTAAGCGATTGGTCAACTGAAAACAACCAAGCATATGTGTCGACGAAACACGAGTACTGTATGCAGGAATTTCCGTCAAACATTATCCTTAGGCAGTGTTATGCTGATATGCAATTTCGTCAATAGCGGAATCAGCTGCGGTAGAAGAAACGCGAGCAACAGTATTCAGTTTGCTGTAAATTGTGCGAAAATCTTTGTTCGATCTTCCGGAATGTCTGCTGAATGGTAATAAAATAAAATGAGCAGAAAAACATAATCAACGAAAGAAACAGTATCAGATTTTCCAACAAGGAATGAAGTCAGCCTGTGGATTTAAAAAGGACAAGTCCTATAACTTGATAAAAAAATCAATTGTGAATGGTCACTCAGTGTGCTTGACGTACTCCCGATTGAGAAAGGAGACGTCATTGATGACAAATTAATCTATGGTATAGAAGAAACGTTTGGAGGGGGGAAATGAACTCAAAACATCTGCCGAGGGCCAAAGTGGTAAGCAAATTTCAGAATTTCATGTAAGCAAAATGTCCGAGTGTGGATAAAAGGACTGATGGGACATGACATTCTTAGATGAACAATGGAAAAATGTCGGCAACAGCCAGAACCTTAGATAGTGTAACAGCAGTCGGTTAAGCGACTTTATAAACTGGCTTAATTTGAAAATTTCTACTGGAAACACTAAATCAGGACAAACAGTTGTTAGTAGAATGCTATGATCATTGATCTAAGGGTGCATGCTTTCAACGGTACATCAAACACCAATACTGTATGTTGAAACGCTGTCATGCATCACTGGATTTTGCAAGCCAAGGATATGTGCCATCAGCCCATGGATTTCCAGGTGATGGCACATGCAAATTGTTTGCGAACAATCATACCGTTCGGGTGCAACGGATGCACAACGCGGATTGTCACACGAAAATTTGAAGTAGCTCTTCAGTTCTTCCATGGATTTTTCTGATGAGCTGGGCATTAGTGCTACGTGATAAGTAAACTGAGCACCACAATATATCTTCAACTGTTTTAAACCTAGTGAAGAAGGCGTCAAGCACGAAAAAGAGCAAGCGAATGAATCAAAAGAATCAAGCCCTAAAGAACGCAACGGGAAATAAACAGAAAAGCACAGTACTAGGCCAGAAAGGCAAAGTAGAAGCATTTTAGTTTTCGGTGTTAAAATCCTATCGGCACGAAGTTGTCAGGATATGAGATCAACCATATAAGAGGATAAACTTCAAGGGATACCACCGTTTTCCAATTTGAATGCGCTGGATACGACAATCCTCCAGTAGTGTATAAGGCCTGGTGTGTTGGGACCGGAAACATTTTATTAGAATAAAACTAGTCTTGATCGTTCTTTTTAAACAGCTGCAGACACGCCCTCACTAGCCTATGCGCTTCTAACAAAGAGTAGATAACAGACCAATGAGATCGGGAGTAGTGGATTTTAGAAATCAAATGTTGCTATGAAGGCTTGATACGAATGAAGTGTTCTTTTTCGAGGGAAACAAGTATTGCATAAAATGGAAAGTTATTCCTTAACAGACAACTAAATGCCACTTTGAGACAATCTGCATTCATAGTCCACAACCTCAACCGCAAACGTTGTCACCCTAGAAAACTGATTCGTTGCGGGTAAATAACTAGTTTAATCGTTCTACTGTTCATCCAATCAAGGTTGGTCACTAATTTACATAAACTAGGTCCGGAATTTTGTTTACCTTGTATGCATGCGAAAGCATAGATCAAAGCATTATTCGAAGTCTTTGTGATTAGTTCTAGTAAGTCAGGAATAACTCAGTGAAAATAATTAGGGTTCGTTAGAGGAGGGTCGTTTCAGAAGCAAAGCATTGTATAGAGACAAGTTTCGCTTCTCAAGTGCAATTAGCTTTGTACTGTTGAATGGATGGCATGCAGAAAGTGATCAAGCCTAGAGTCCAATAGAAAATAAACTATGTTCCTGTGGTAAAACAAAACCTTCCAAGCTTCGCTGAAGAAGTTCAGAATGGTTCAGTATCGCTTTATGTTAAAACTAAATCCTTATTTTTTGTCAGAATATACAAGTCTCCTGGACGAAAAATGAATGACGGATAAGCAAGGATGCGAGCGTTGTTTCCAATATTCACTATGATCAGTCGACTAACAATGTAAGTAGAATATAGTCAGAAGCCACATCAAAAAGGTTGGTGTACCCTAGATAGCAAAACAGCACCACTCTTAGCGCCTAACCTGTAACAATATTAGGACAGAATCTGGGGTTAGAACTTAAGCACGACAGTCTGTAACGTTAAAGAGAAAGCGAATGCAATACTAGGTTTATCAAATCGCTTTGTTTTGAAACAGATTATAACCAAACTGTCCGTCTTTTTCCTGCAGTGCAGAATGCCCTAAAGAAAGTAGCCAGAATTTTAGTTAAATTGAAATTGACACTTTGGAAAGGCTTGTAATACACATCTGCTTGAGTAAAGGTTAGTTTGATATCAGTAGATCTATTTCAATCTCAAACAATGAATGAAGGTTGCTATAAAAACTGACTAATGGCTAGAAAATTGCCAAAGCTAATGTGATGTTCGTAATGCCATTCGGTTACTTACGATTTAAAAAGGTCATCTCGAAAATTTTGCTATCCGAAACCTTTTCGCTAGTGCCTTCTAGAATCAATAGGTACAGTGATATTAGCTGAGTATTATTCATCGATCTTATTACAGACCAATGCCTTTCGAATGAAAACCAGAGCGAATCAAGTAGATCATCTTACATGGTCAATACAACAACAGAGGGGTATTTAAACTCGTCCCCATTAATTTTGCTGGGAAGGTCAGATTCCGGCGCATTTTGCAGCAAAATTTTTATATAGTAACACTAAAGTTCATCATGGCCAGGAGACCTGTTTGCTTCAGTCCTAAAGTACTTACAACTCGCATTCTCTACTACGCCCACCCCCTTTATCATATTTCGCTGAACGTTGCATTTTACAGCACATCACGACGAACTGTCTATCTATGGGTCTGGGACTTATATCTTCCTGTTGTCAGTAATTAACAATTCTCACTAGATTTTACCATTGTATTTCTAATGCTCTGTGAACTTGGGACTATTAATACCCGGAGAGTAACGAGACTTCGAATGTCAGTGACCCATTATATTCGCCCACTTTTTACCTAAAATATCAATGCTACCACTTTTCGTTTCCCTCCTTTCAAAGTGCATCAACATTTTCACTTGGGCTAGTCAGATTGGAGAGAACCTTTCTTCTGTCAGTTCAGGTGTTTATCCATTGTTAGCACCCACATAGGTCACGGTTAGAGAACTGACATGAAACAAGCGATTAGGGTTGAATTAACTATTTACATTCTTGGTGAACAGAAACACCGATGATGACTGAAGGGCTGCACTATTCTTGCTCGACAGTAATTTGTTGGTCGCGCCGTGACATGGTCGTGACTAATCACTAAGCTCATTCACTGATCCAAAAATCGTTGTAATTGCCTGAGTCTAGGATTAAAGGTACGACACCATGGGTTTGCTGAACCATTGATCCCAACTTTTACAGATGTCCATTGCTGACTGGTTTATCAATCCTGATCTTCACTCCTCTGCCTAGTATTCTAGAGTCTTTGAAAAAGTTTCGGTATGTGCAATCCTTACTGATCCACCATGGAAAATCGGGTAATACGTTGACCACCGACGAGTTACGAATTGCACCGAATAGTCGGTAACTTAGGGGAATGAACGGCAACCATGTTTTCATTCACCGTTATATTTCTTCTCGTCTTTCCCTCTTTTGATCACATGATCGGTAACAATAAATCCGCGTAATGAATTGTGCTCACCAACTAAATATATCTGATAAGGCTGTCCCATTTGCGATGTCTGTTATTGAATTCAGTTTTGGAAAACAAAATTTTTTGTACCCCTTGCACCAAATCAGCTAACAGCGACTTCATAATACAATTTTGTAACTGGTGTTCTTTAGGCTGCTTGTATCATCGGCCTTGTAAGTGAGATTTCCACATTTTCATCGTTCGAGTCAGATCATTTTCGTACCGAGAAAGCTTCTCATGTCTACAGCGCATTTACAGAAACATTGCATGTTTATTGTATTCCAAAGGAGTGAGGCAATCATAGCCCCAACGTAAATCTCAGAAATTGACCTTGTGAGCCTCGCAAATCCTTACTCGCAGTGTGTGAAAATGATGCTATTTCTTGGCGGACTACAATTTCCAAGCACAAACCTTAGATCACCCGGTCATCCATTACCGTGCACGAGTTTTGCTCACATTAGATCTCATCAATGGTACATGCGCTACCGGGTCTTTCAACTGGAAGATCCGTGTGTTGCCGGCGCTTTTCGAGTCCCCGTTTATAATAATAAGAATGTCTAAGTGGAGTCATTTCATATGCCGTCCACGAAGATAGCTTCCATTCAGCTGTGGCCCAAGGGTAAGGTTGGGCGAAAGCTTTATCGTTTTTACAATGCATTGCTCATTGTGAGAGAATATGCAGATACTTTACCGGCAGCTTATCGACTACCGAGAAACCCACTTCAGAGCCAACGGTTGATCACATATTTTGCTCGTTTGCATAAATCCGGGATTAGAATTTAATGAAAAGGCTTTTTTCGGTCCCACTGAAAATCTACATGCATCGTTCAGACAAAAGAAAAAAGATATCAGAAATTTACAGATTTGTAATTTTTGAGATATAAAGGTATTTGGCGCGCAGAATAATCATCAAAATTCCTGGCTAACACTGGTTCTTTGAGCCAAACAGAATTTAGGTGAACGCAAAACGCTATTTGTTGTCAGTGGTTGCTGGGGGAATCCAATTCAGTTTGCACCCAGCTTCCGACAAAAGGGCAGCGCTGATAGTGAAACTTGACCATGTATTTATGGCGCCGTTTTTGTTACAGATTTTCTCATCCAACTCGGATAATTAGCATGTTGCATTAGGTCAATTCCACAGTTTATTGGTTCGCATCCCCATCACACAAAAAGAATCGATTTTTTGCTTTTCTAAAACCGAATTTATCAAGCACTTTTGTTTCCGTCGGTTTACAAATGTATGAATTAATTCAACATTATTCGTTGGAAATAGGGGACGTCCTCCTTTAGAGTCCTACCCATCTGCGCCAAATTCCATTCAGATGGGTTTTTCTCCATGGCAGGAAAAGTCATACCATCATTAAGGACAATAAGCGGCTAGTAGCACACTTTGATGGTAATCAGTGGTACCAGTGATAATTGGCTTATAAGGGCAACTGGCTGTCGGAATCCAAGGAGAAAAAGTCGGTGGGAGAAAAGTGAGAATGATATAATGGTAATATCACGGCGTTGCTGGTAGATGTAATGCCCCAACGTTTCGGCTAACGTGGGTAGTCTTTCTCATGGTAAGTTTTACAATCAAATCAAATGAGCATTCCGTCTCCCAAAATCGCCATTGTAAAACGACAAATAATTTGCTGCTGTTCATAAATATGTGGGATTTCTGTTGTTTTGTTCTTGCAATTTACTACAAATTCCCCCTATACCTAGGGATTCCGAGATTACAATGGGATTTGACGTCAGTTGTGTAAAGGCTGGTGATTTCTTATCTCATCGTAGGTTCGCGCACCATGTTACTACCGTCATCTCTGTCATGTACGAACTGCCAAACCATTCAATGCGTAACCGAAACTGTTGATGGATTTTTTTCCGCGAACCCGTTTCTTCGATCATTCTAGCTGGAACCATTCTTTACCACACATGATGAACCGTATTATTTTATTCAAAAGGCTAGTTTTTCGGAAGCAAAATAACGGCCTGTTCTGTGAAAATTTCATTTATCCACAAGGTTGATTGTACGAAGATATTCATGTCAGAACCTAGTTCAATCAGTCTACATTGACAGAAAGTATGCTGTGGCTTCAGTACACCTTCCCTTTTGGGACCCGTTTTGTGTTTCGGAATAATTGTGCATAAGTTATGTGGAGTTTTAGTCCTTGCCAACACGAATACCGTAGATCTGTCTACATTTTATGATCAACCAAGCATAAACATCTTGCAGTTTAAGGACACCATAGACGACGGCTGCCAGGGTCGACGATTCAGACAAAGAATGTGCCCGCACAATAATTTACTGTGCAGACTAGTTCGAGGAAAAACAAAGCTGCAAATTGTAGCCAGGCCTAGTTACACTGGTCTGACTCGACATGACGCTCGTTCCATCTTGTCTGACAATGCAACCCAATTTCAGTCCTTTTTCTCGTGGGGAAATGTTGCATGAAAAAACAGTTTACGTCAACTTGTAATGCTCTATAAATAGGTGTCCATATAAAGGCGAAAACAATTGTCAACATTTTTGCAGCACAGTATTTTACAAACCGAACCGTTTACCTCTCGTTCCTTTCCTTTCAGCCGCTAGGTCACCGAAAGCCATGCTGTGTAATTTACCATGTCGAATCATTTTGATCGTGATCAACACGGCAACCTTTGTAAGTTCATGGTTTCATTTCGTTCCTAGCTTGATGTCATTGGTTCCGTACATCACACTGAACTGAACAGGCCTTCCAGCATTGTTTGTTCTACTTGCCCAGGTACAAATAAGAAAAGGTGTCGAGGAAATGACGAGGTTAGATGGATTGCATCTATGCGTTTCTTGTTTGCTGCGTCTTATTCTACGCGTTACGAATATTACTTTCTATCAGAAACCGGAAAGTATATCGGTTTTCAACCGTTTGCTATACAAACAGAGCAAGAGAGCTAGGAGCTGCAGTAGGGACAGTATTCGTAAGAATATTTTGGCTACAGTTAAAGTTATCTTTCAGGGTCCTTCATCGGATTAGTCATGCGAGATATGTCTTATTTGAAATTAGCTGAAATATGCATAATCGGTTAAACAGGTGTCTCCATTTGGAGGGGGTTTGACTCCTTCAAGTACTTCCTATTCTCTCTGAGTTGCTTTGTAAACATACCACAGACAAGTAAACCGTTTACTAAAGAAAGATAGTTCCTTAATGAAATAATAATTTGGAAATGTTCCCAAAAGGATGATGGATGGTCATTTACAGTAACGATCCAGGTCATTCATATATGCAAGAGTTAATAGGAAAATTACTGATCCCAACTAAGGCCAATTGTGCAGCCCAAATTTAGTGGGTTATTTTACTAATCGTAACTTAACATTATAGCAAGTTGGAGACTATAGTCATATTGTCAACGCCCCGCGTGACGGTTTATATATATATATGAATAAACATGCTTTATATTCAGGAGGAATATATTACCAACTTAAAGACAAGCGACCGTTGAATCAGTTGTTTCGTGAGTAAGACCGCAGAACGTGGGAGATTTTCTCTTTTTTCGATATCCATTATATATTTGTTTGTTCCCGTTTTCGACGGTCCATCAGTGCCGTTCATTAGTACCGTACTGGGCTCGGCCACTTATCAATCATGAATTTGTCGGTTTTCTAAATTGTTATTGCCTTGTTAGAGCTGCATATTCATCACGCCACCGAAAGTGGTGGAGTAATCGGAAGAGAACGGATAACGACCATCGCTTTCCCCAGTGCCTTACTCAGCTTAGTAGGATTGAACCTCGACTGAACCTCGCTTGATAAGGAAGGCACCCGAAGAAGATTTGCAATTTGTCGTGTAATGTGAACTGTTCCTAAAGATTTGAAATCTTTGTTTGCTATACGAACAAGCCTGTAAGCAGTAGAACGCAGTATGTGAACAGTGGAAACATACGCGGTAAAAGCTTCATGTTACCAAAGAACTGACCATTAAATTGTTATCCGACGGGCCAGATCCTCATGCGCTGCGTTTTTTCTAATACAGTCGATCTTTGCAACTTCATATTCCATCAGGAAGACAGTGCATGTACGCAATTTTGCAGCAGCATTATTCGTGTATTACCATTGCATAAAGAAAATTACTAGATAGCCCAATGGATCGAGCCGTTAAGGCAAATGTTCTACGAACTTGCACGGACGGTAAAGTTGGTTCAGAAATGCCATTCTAATTGTTGCCAATGCCAGTGCAAAGTGATCTGTAACGAGCAAAAGCAACTGACAGATAGGTTTTCCATCGATTGCAGGTGACTTTCAATAGACCTACAAAAACCATCCAGCATAACCAAGCGGTTATGATTTACGACTCATGAATATTCGTCTCACTTTCGAATAACAACTGATGTGCAATACACATGTACTATTGATTGTTCCTAACAACTGTGCTACCTTTCCATGGCTTTCATTAATGAATTCAGTGTCGATGCTCCCCGCTTAATCACGTTATCGAACAGTTCAATATTTCGGTATTTTGACTGAATACAGGCTAAGGTCCAAACTGATGGACTACGGCCATCCTGTGTAGCAACAAACATACAGAACGAAAGTTTATTTTCGCATGTTAGCACTGCACCATCAGCTCCCATCCGGGTTAATATAAAACTATCTAGTTAATTTTGTTCGAGTATCGTTCTTGATTTAACTCAAGATCAAATTTATTTGTCCCGAATGGTAGAGTTTTATAACGAGTAACTCTTTGCTTTACTGCTCCCCGGCTGATGCAGTTTTACTTATCTCCCATCTATCTCAGCTACAACAAAATAGGTCCTTGATGATGTTGTTAGTACGATCACTCAAATCATGATAGACAGAATAAAACCATAATTGCGAGCACAGTTACAAGTTCGGATGTTTAATATTTCAGACTAAAAGGAATTTTGACGTAATCTGTTATCACGCGAAATGGATGCACCTGATCAGTTGATATGAAGCTGGCAAACCAGATCACTTACCTCACGCCCTGGGAACGGATAAAGGAAGCCTAAATTTTAAAGGCATTCATAAAGCTAAAGACGATTTCCGTCATATGACATTTTATCCACAGGCGATACTATAGTACTGCTACGATCTTTTGAATGAACAAACATTTTTGTAGTATTCTACTTTAAGGAATTATTGTGCTTATTCGCAGATTGCCGGAGCTGCACTGGTGATCGTCGGCGCTTTGATGATTTGGGGCAAAGGAGCGCTAAGTGGTATCCTGGCGCAATTCATAACTCCACTTTTAAAAATGCTCAATACCAGTCAAGATGCGACTCAAATAACTGAACTGCTGTCACGTGTACTGACTACTACAGGTGAGTAGTTCTAACTCCTAACCAACGTAAACTGCCTTTTATAATGCTTTGCTACCTCTTAATTGAATTAGTAACTTCATCAGGCCCGGAACAATTTTCCGATGATGAAGACGTGTAATCAGAAGGTAGTAATTTAAACTAAATTGATCAGGTTAATGGAAACACATCATCCTTTCAGTGTGACTGAATTCAGACCGGATTTTACCGAATTTGAATTCTACTGCAACCTATCATTTTACGAAGCATTTAATGATTGTCGACCTACGCAGTAAAATATTGTGTGATCACGATTAAATAACGCGAAACCAATTAAGTAACCATTGCTATTTCTTTTGATTTAGTTTAGTCCAAACACATATTCACTTACTTCCATTCCTCGGTTGCGTTAGGCATGTCAAAATCTCGAAATATGCATGGTATCATAGTCATTTATGCATTCTTCATTGTCCCTATTTGTCACGATGGACATTAACTCACGACGCTGAAATCCGATGAATCAAACCTTGCTCATCAGTTACATTCACAGATGATTCATTTGGCACCTGTTCCTGGTCACAGGTTTACACCTTTGACTTTGGGTAGGAAAAATATACCTAGACCCCTGAAATATTTATATATTCGTAGACTGGTCCATCACAAACGCACTGTTGACATCCAGCGGTGACTCAGGGAAACAATGCCTTCAGCACAAAAGCCAAACATCGCACTGGTGTATATGGTACGTAAACCTTAATCCATGGATATATTCAAGGGTTTGCAGCTGGACTTTCGGGTTGCTATTTAAGGAATCTTTTCGTGATAAGAATACAGATAGTTCCAGATGCGGTATAATCCTGAGTTCAGAGTCGTTCGTGCAGCCCAAATCCTCTTACTTCTACGGGGTTCTTTAACTCTCTTCACTTCTTTCTATTTTCTTCATTCATTTTGCTTTCGACCATATTGTGCTATGTAGCAGTAACCGGAAATAGAACAAGTTAATGTAAAGATAGAACTTGCAGAAAAATGAACTGAATTCAAGGGATTCGTGAGTTATATGCAGCAACTAAAAGATTGAAAATCCAAACATAATTCAAGGGTATTTCTGTGCATGTGCATGATTCACTCGGCAAAATAGACTGATTTTGTTGTTTTCATCTCTTATGAAAATTTTCTTCTGATTTATGAGGCCTTTTTCCACAGTCAGATCACCTGTTACCTCCCTGATACTTACTACTCTGTCAGCTGGGTCCTTTATAACTGGCTGACGCCATCCGGGAGCATGAGCATGGGTCCTTCTGATTATTAAATTACCAATAAGATTGCCTTTGTCTGTTTACCCGAAGTGATTTGCCTTAATTAATTAAAAATTCTGCGAAAACATGCACTGTGCCAATGCTCCCGGTTGATCATTGAACATCCATAGGAAGTCACAGGAGAGGATTCAGTCAGTCAATTGTTTTCACTTTTAGCATTCTATTTAATAACATTCGTTTACGAATGCTGCACAGTGTTGGTCTCAAATATTTCTCTATGTTCTTCCCCCGTTCTTCAGCTCCGATTGGAATGGCAATATTGTGTGTGGGCGCGGCTTGTGCGATCGTGTCCCTAATTGGATATTGTGGAGCTTGTTGCAACTACAAAATCATACTTTACCTGGTGCGTCTTGAACGTCTCTCGGCATAGCAGCGTGCTCATCTCCAAAGTGCCATTCTAACCACGACTTTTAGGTTGATAATAGATAAGACAACAAAGGATACCAACGCGTTAAACAATGTGGTTTATGCTGTTTATTAAACGGCCGCCTTTGCACCAGCAGTTCGCCCTCCTGTTACGTTTTTTAAGCTCAACGTTCATGCTGAGTTAAAAGCCACAAACAGTAATAGACTTCAGAGGGATGGTAAAATCGCCACAAATTTAAGAGTATTCGTCAAAGCAACCGCTTCTTATTACTTTGGTTGGTTATCCGAGGATATCCGCTATTTGAGCTCTCATGATGATGGCCTGTTGTATAACGGTTCACTTGTCTCTGTTCGCTGCGGTCTGCAGTCCTAAATTTGGCCGTCTAGTGTCCCGCACTGCGTGTCTTCTACAATCCTACCGTTTGCTAGATGTATACTTCTTCCCAAGGCCCAAAGAGAAATCCACAAGTGTGGAACTTAAGAGTGGCACATTTACGTCATCATTCAAGTGTAAGAGTTATCAGAAGTCTGTTCCCAGTATGAACTCAATCCTTTTGATGCATTTCGTATTCTGTCGAATGTCCATCACACCAGTGCAGCCGTGCCCGGTTCAAACCAGTCACGGCAATAACGTAGTGATAACTCAAACCCCGAACTGAGGAAACTATAGTGGGTATTCACTTTCTTCCTCAAGGATTTAAACAATAAATGAAAAGTGGTGAATGAAGCGAAACAGTTGTCTTCCTGTTTTATTATTAAATTTAACCTTTGCTCTTTCTGAATAAACGTCGATCATTACGGTAACAATAGACAGGTACCATTTGCGCTTGTGTGAAAAGCCCATTAAGTTACAGCAACAGGAGTCTGCAAGCAAATTTCATTTTTGCCAGTTCAATAACATCAAGTATTCAAAAACGAATGACTGAGAGTTAACACCCATTATTTTAACCCAATCCGTACTGCTTCCTTAACTTTTGCACATACTATTTCCTGTCCATGTTCACGGACTAAATGCGTTCCAGTTCAAGGAAGCAAGCAAAAGGAATTAGTGAAATTGTTCGGCTCATAACTGGTAGAATGGATTTGAAGGTGTACAGTGTGACGGATTAAGGATTTACATAAGAACAGTCAAAATAAGTACAGTTAGGCTTGTGGAGATGCGGCTTATTGCTTTCGAAAGGAAAATGATTAAATCAAATTTAACAATTTCAATGCCACCTTTTATGATCTATCAAGCATCGGCAAACTGGATTTGCGAAGAGACGAACAACTGAGGAATACCCAGTAATGTGTCAATTCAATGACTGATAACACTTGCTACCGGAGATTAAATGGGAGTGAGTTGAAATATGAACAAATCATCAAGTTCGTACTGTTCGTCGTTTAGAAAAACTTTGATTCCCAGACACGAGAAAAGATGCCTTTCGACCAAAGACAGATTGTAAGGTGATCAGATCGTTTCAATTAAACAGAACGGGAGCAAAAGTAATGTGGCTAGAGATATCATTTTTAAATAAACATGGAGGACCTTGCTAGAAAGGAATGCAGGCAGATAGGCTTTGTTTGAACGCTTCCAGTGGAAGTGCCACTTGCTTCTCATTCTCATCCACTAATGCGAAAAACAAAACAGAACCCCTATGTGTGAACTCGTAAAAATAAACGAATTGTCTTGAGGGCAAATAATGCTCTTGACTAAGCCTGAACAGTTTATGAAAGATCCCAAAGTTAAAAATATACCTTCGTTATATAAGTCCGAAATGGTTTAGCTGCCTATGGGCTGAATGCCGCTACGTCAGGTTGGTATCGGAGAAAATGGCCGTTGACCATAAAATGACTCAATTTTTTGTGTGAATAGGGTCGAACAACGTCTGTTGTAGAAGTCACAAACCTCTTAGTGAAACAATGAAAAATAAATACACTGGTTTCTGAAAACCAGTGTCATCGGTGTAGTCAAAAGTGAAGTCTATTCATAAACTGTTTTCATCATAATTCAAAGACGGTATGCAGAGGATCCCTATTACCGCCGTATGCGTTTACTTTCAGGAAAATGGGTTAGATGGCCTCAAAAATATGGCGATAGAAAATAGACTCACTGATTTCGTTAGCCAAAGGCAAACTGAATGAACAGTTAATTCTTGGAGTATGAATGCGAAAAGATGCAAGGAGTGCTAACTTTTATAATCCAAGCCTTTCGGCTTATAATTCTAGTCAGCTGCGAATCCCACATCGTTGGTTCAGCGGTTTCTGTACCCATCGTAGCTCCCCGAATATTTGGTTGAAAAGAAACATCTGCTTTTCTTAACAGACGACCAGCTCCCGTTGTTGATTGTAAAGCTGAAGACCCAGTGTTGATGACAACTTAACAGAAAATCCTTTTTCATAAATAAACTCAAAACTAATCCTCATACAAACAAAGATCATGCAACTTTTCTTGAGAGCTAGCTAAAGACTGTCATGATGTGTACAAACAACCATAGCTGTACAGGATACAAAGCTAGATCTCGTGACGAGTTCAAACCATTTAGAGGAAAGTTTTGGAAGAGCTGTAATTGGTGAAGTGCAAAAGATCTGCGTGGTTTATTCGTAGGATTTTACCTGGCTGACATAGAAATTCGTCACGACTTGGCTGGAAAAGTTTGCGGTTTTTACCACGGTGACGACGCATTCTTCGCGGTCACCCGGGAAATCTTACTGACGATGCGCAACAGAAGTGAACCTTCGTTTCCCATGATTGGCCTTTCAGGTTTTCCAACATCTGTTAAATGTATAGATAACGAGTGCATTAGACGTAACGTTAAAAATCCAACGAAGCATCTGTCTTTAGGTCCAATTTGAAAGAAAGAAATAACTTTCATTTAATGTTGTTCATACTGTACTGCTTTTTAGATGAGATGTAGTTCGATTTACTGCAAACGCGCACCACACCAAATCTTGGATTCGGGGTTTTTAATGATTTAACAAAATTCATGTTCTCTTGAAAATTTTACAAAAAATTCCCCATTGTTGATTAGCTCTAAGGTGACATTGACTAACCTTAAAAAACAAAACTGTTTCACCAGTTTGACACTTCTTGTAATGTACCCATCAGTTTACGAAACTATCTGTGAACATGAGAAAACGTTTTGTGTTCACAGTGTCGTAAATGCTACGATTTGGTCAACGTCCACCTCGCAGCAAAAGTCTTTATCTACTACTGAAACCTTTGAAATATCACGAAAATCTATTGTTTTTGAAGAATCATCTGGATGAGTAACTTCCCCGTCCACTGTAGTTTTCTTCTTCTAAAGAATAAAATTCCTTAGGTTATTTGACAATTCTTTGTCTGTCACAGGACAGGCACTCATCACAAATGCGTCATCTGCAGACAGCACTTCGTGATTATGTGGAAGCACGAAAATGGACAAGGACGGCATGTTATACAATGTCGATTATTTCTAATGTGTTGCTTATCACTCAGAAAATTAGCGAATTGCTTCAAAGTGTAGCCGTAACAGCCCTGCAAAAATACTGTAATCCTAAACATCATGACTACGGGCGAATAAAATATCTTTCGTTGAAACCAGTGAACAGACGGTTCACGAATGTCGTCATCATTGTCATCATTGTCATCACTGTGTCCTGTCAAATAACTCATGCTACCCTCTCTGTTCCAGTATGCAGCGCTGATCGGTCTCCTGGCTTTGGCCGTTCTGATCATAATCATCATCTACTTCGCAAAGCGTGATGCGGTGAGTTGAATACAAAACACGTTCCGGCGAATATTTTGTTTCTCTCGTCGACCAGTAAGAGATTCAAATTCAGTATTATTATATGAATAGGAAGGAACAGGTTTCTGGGAATGAATCATTTTAATCAATAGAAAATGAAACTGATGTGGATTCTAACAACCTCACACAAAAACAAAGCTCAACCAGCTTTTCGACGAACTCTGGTCAGACATATGGCAAGTTTGCCTACCTTTACTGCTCCGGGGTATTTCAAAACCAATTACCGCACTCTAATTTAGGATTCTTACTTTACACTTTGTGCATGGTTCAAGCTGCCCAAATTTCATCACTGCGAGATAACAAACGACGAGGATCATACTGCCTATAGAATACGCCCTGAACTTTCGTGACCACAAGTTTACGCTTCAAAATCAGTTGTCTTAACCCTGGAGTCTTTCATTCGCCAAATTCTTCATACGTGAAATAGCTTTGCCAATGAGCTGAAGTATGAACAGATCAACAGCCGTTTTTCGGGAAGTTCAGACCTCGGGTTAAACAAGTACAAAATAGAAAAGTTAATATTGCTCTTAGTTTCTTTGCCGCTGTTCAGCCACAGATCTCCTCATACACTGGAGTTCATCCAACGTAGAGCTTAAAAAGACCCTGGACCGGAGCATTTTAACTGCCCTCCACAATTCAAAAGTGTATCTGTCGGGCATAGCAGTTGGCCAAAAGATCAAAGAAACGGTGGTTGATCTTACATCTATCAGAATTCATTCGCAAGTTTGATCAAGCGATCCTCCTCGAAAGACTACAAAGCGATAAGAAATTTGTTAGAGGGAGCCATACCAAGGAGAATGGTTTGACACCCATGCCTCAAACTACCACTCCTAGTTGCATGCTTTTATTTAACGATTCACACTGCATATCAATCGGGCACAGAAAAGCAATCTACTTGAAGTTAAAATAACCATTTCTGATAAGTTCAAACAAATATTGAGGAAAAGACCAGTCGGTAGAGAGACATATTTTAATCCCAAACTATCTACCATGGTAAATCCGTTTCGATTTTCTGCCTAATCTCTTCAATTAGGTTTACTTCTGATTAGACCACTCACGAAACAGTTGAGCAATAAGCCATTATTGATTAGGTATTTCATTTTTGGTTTGCGTGGCACATCGGTGCTTATTCTTAGTAAGCACTGAGTTGTTCCAAATGAGATTTTTTGTGACGTCTACAGTCATTCAATACAATCGATTTCATTTTGTTCGGTATTTGCTCTTGGGTGTAATAGATTTAAGTATTCCAATCCTATTCAGTAAGATTTTGTCGAACCCTGGGCAGAAAAAATGCGCAATTTCCGATTGCACTTGTGATGCCAAGAATCAAACAATTTCGACATTGTAAATTCCCGACAAATAAGTAGCTTTAAAATAATTCCTGTTTCCAATCTTCTCATTTAGGGTATTTTGATTCCCTTTCAAAAATGTTTTTCGCCTACTCCACAAAATGTGGCATCGTTGCTCGTTTATGTCCTACTTCTTTCGGCACTATGACAATGTAACTGAAGCAAATGCCATTTCAAATGAGGGTTCTTTCCTAGGTTAGCAAGTAGCGAGTTTTAATGAGATGCTTGAAGCATGGGTGTTGTGAAAGAGGTATGACCCATAGACTCCAGGGACCACCACACCGAAGAAAGAGGAACCGGCAACCAAGACCCTGAAACTTGGAGTGGTACAGGAGTAATTAAGGTTACATTAGGTCAGGTGTGGTAACTAGCCAAGTGATGGTGAGCTGCTATCTACCAGTTTGTTGAGGACCTATTAATTTGAAATAGTTACCATTGGGAAATGTTTGAACCTCGTACGATGCGCCACTGAAGCTCAGCTGATAGTGAGAATATGGTACGAAAGTACGAGTGACATCCACCTGAGTGGTGAACTTCCCTCGAAATCCGAGAATTCTATCATTTAGGTCTATTCTCCTTGTGACAAATTATCATGTGGATTTGGAAGATTGTTACTTCTAATTGAGGAAAACGCACTGATTGCTTGTAGTTGCTGTATCCAATTGACCACCTGATTCCACCAATGGCTAACTGGTTGGCTCACATTCATAGGCGAGATTTTGTACACAAATGCGAATCACGCGAATATATAAAATCGAGAAGGGCCTCATTTGTGTATCATAATGATCAAGGACTTTTGAACGTCACCAGCTAACTGACAACAAGGACCATGCCAAAATTGATAAACGAGCTTGTTTTTCTATTCCTGCTAAACAAACAGTCCTTCAAATTTACTCCACAGTTCTTTAGTTGCATGTGGAAGTTCCTAAATTGTGACTGCCTTCAAAATTAATAACTGATCGCAAGCTTACCTTGCCAAGTCATTCATGTCAAATTCGTGATTTTAAGAATTTAAATTTTCCGAAACTTTGTTTCAGTTAGGTGATATCGTGGTGAATATGTACGCAAAGAGTGTAAAAGCCTACGTATCCCTGGAAGCGAACACTGTGGACAGTTTGATCGTTGGATTGCTTCAACCACCGGTGAGTTTGGATCCGAGTAAAATGCACTCAACGATTGCAGGATAGACCTTGAATGTCAAAACCACGATAAGACAATCCGTATTGCACATTTTCCTTATTGCTTTAATAAATGCCAGAGCTATTGCTCATTCTAGAATACTAGCATCTCGGTGCGATTATGCAACCACGACTAGTATGAGCAAGAAATGTAGTACGAATTTGGCAGATACCTCAAGAAAGATGGGATTCGAACACCATGGCACCTAGTCATACCCCAAGGTGATGTTGAATTTTCCCTCATTTGCTTTTAACATTGATCTGCCCGAAGACCATGCGTCATCGAGACACTGCGGAGATGGAAACCACCGAAAAATGAAGGGAAAAGAGAAATAAACGAGCAGAGTTTACCACTCATTTTTCAGTGATTTTCTACTCCATCATTATGTCATTAGTTATCCATTTTTATCCATGAGCCTCTGATGGGCTTTATTAAAATCGCAGTCTGAAAGTAACTTGAAGGGATGACCTAATATCTCTTAATTCGGCTTCTGAAGTGAGAACAAAACTAAAGGATAGTGAGGTGACGTCAGTGTCTCATAACCTAGTGGAAACTGGTGCTTGTTTGTTCATAGCATAGGTTCTTCAGGTGATGGTAGATATACTTGGCGCCCAAAGTATCCCTGGGCCACTGATTCTGGCAACCATGATGGCCTAAGCCTTCTGCAATAACTTTGATTGAAAGCAAAGTTTAACAGCCACCCTAGGGTGATCACTAACTGTGTGAAGTGCACCGAACACTCCCGTTGGTCGTCGAATTTTATTGGGAGTACCTCCACCACCAGAAGACAGTGAACAAAATCTCGGCAGAGACTGAGATACACGGTCATCTAAGAACAATTAGAGATAAAATTAAGGTCAATGCTTATCCAGGATCTTGAGAAATTTACCGTTCTATTCTAGTAGATTAAAAGATCTGCTCGTATTTGATGGAAACCATAGGATCAAATAAAATTGCTGATCTGGGCTTCCGCTCAGATAAAGACTGGTGAAGGATATCATCATGTATTGCAATATTTTGCAATGCTGATGCCTAGTTCTCCTTTAAAAGCCGACTGAAATTGACAAGCGACTGTAGCATTTTATCACAGATTCTCACTCTCTGCCCTGTAATTTCAGTAGGCGATTGAGCGACAAAACAATATTGGTTACTGAGAAACTAAATGAAGTATTCTCTTGATGCTTCCATAGCGTTCACACATGAACTGATAATTAGACCTTCATTTTGAATATTCTTGTCTCCCGCAGATTAAGTAGCTAAAGGGAACAAACTGTCTGCAAGTGACGATGCACACTACTGCGAGAGTAACTTCCTAATTTTAAGCAAAGTTACCTGAATAAGAGTTTGTGGACTTTGTGATAATTTGCTATCATCTAAACGACAGATTTTGACACGCAACACAAGCCAAGATGATTTAATCACCTTTTTAGTATCAGTGCCTTCTTGCACACAACAATATTTGGACTCATCCAGACAAAGTCTAAATGGCGAAATACAAAGTACTCTAAGTGTCCAATTTCATTGGGGAAGGTCACAATGGCACAAAAAATAAATTCAGACGGATTTCCAAGCCTTTCTTGATTTTGCCGCTGTGCTTTAGATCATGTGTAACATGAGGAAATTGGACAACAGCAAATTATATATATATATTAGTAGTAGTATACCTTTTCTTTGTATAAATCTGTGTGCAAATAGTGTGCCTTCAGAAAGATAATGAAAGATGAAGACAATGAATGACAAAAAAGAAAGGAAAATAAACAAGGTTCAAGGGTTCACCACACATTCTTATTCCTTCATTCTCCATATCCACGTCATTGACTAACCATAGAGACCCATGTTTCTTCGGTAGACTTGGCACATCCCAGTTGCCCAAACCGAACTAGAGGGTTGACCCAACATCAAGCCGCTGACCATAAGGCAGCAGAATGACACGAAGATCACGTAACTTACGTGGCAGTTGGTGACTGATTTCCCCGTTTGTACACATTTGGATGGGGTTAGACACCCTGGGTGCGCATTACAGACCGCCACAAATGTCGGTCAGCATGCAGCTGTACACTTTACGAGCCATCCAAGTTCGACTGGGAATCAGGAATTAGCCATCATTTCGAGAATGGTTACCAATAATTAGTCAACCCGGTGGACATCTCTGGGTATTTCTGTTTGTCCTACCACTTTTGTGAAAGCACCTAGGCCAAGATAGGGTAGAATACGAGACCTCCTTAGCGCACGATGTTTGAAGTACACTGGCTTTTGGGGACTTATCCAGGGGTGTTCAGAACGAGTGGCAGTCTCAGGGACCGAGACACTCACCCCCGACCAAGCTGAGTCATTTGGAGTATCCGCAATTTAAATATTCCGTTTCTCAGTTATATGAATTGATTTCTGTGCGATTATCTTTCCTCAGAATATCTCACATAGTCTTTCGTCTTGATCTCCGGCATATAAATGTGTACATCGTCTGATAAGATTGTCAAATAGCTGACGGGTTCTGTCATTTCCAGGTTTACTATTTCAGTAGGTGGACCACGTAGATACAGGTTCGATAAACGGTAATGTAGCTACACCTGTCATTTTATTAATTCATTTGTTTTAAAAGTTGGTCTTCATCTGCCAATCTCGCTGTGTGGGCTGTTTTGCTTCAAGCATTCAGTATATTTCAAGTGGTTCGCCATCTTGCTTTACTTACAATTGAAAATGATGTTATGTGAAGAAAAATTTATATCTGATTAGTGCAGAAGTTCTTCACAAGTTTCTTATGCAATTGCTCATGTGTTTCCAGTTGCACTGCTGCGGTGTTGACGGTCCCGATGATTTCAAAAACATGTCAAAAACTGATGTTTACAACGGCCAAAATTATCAAAGTAAGATATACAACAGATTTTCCCGTCTACCACATTCTAGACATTTTTGATTTATTCATTTTCATGATAAACTACTAGTCCGCGCAAACAAAGTGTTCTGAGCAGGTCGGTCAGTAATCAATAAATCATTAAAGTATCGTTCTTTCAGTTGCGTTGATGAAAACAACTAGTATTTTAAATGGGCAACGGAAAACCTGGGTTAAAGTCCACTAGCTTGAATCCACTCCTAATTACGTACCAGCGATGTTAAATTCCCTTTTTACAGACGACCCTAACGAGATTGGCGCCCTACTCAAATTGCACATACAAACGGGCACCCAAGAACTGGTAAGGGATTTTCCCCATGTTTGTGCAGCGGGGCTTGATTAGAGCTAATGAAGTTCACCTCGACCCGACGAGACTAGATTGAATAAACTAGAAACTGACCATTCTGGGACCCAATAGTGATTAATGAGCAGATCATAACTAATTGCATGGAGAGCATTATACAGTTAACGATTGCACACCTATTAAGGTTTTAAAAGTTCGACAACATTTATAAATGCTGTTCGGGATTAATTTTGAACAACCTTTTGCAAAGCCTGTTGTTGATCGTCAATTTTGCTGTATGTTTCATATGTGAGAATGTCTGTTTATGAAGAATGTTATAAAGCACAAAAATGTGTGATAGTATGCTGGCCCCTTCAGTTCACATCGTTGTATTTAACTATTCCAGAGTTCGTAAGTTCCACAGTTCTATTTGCAAATTTCTTAGCGAATGCAGCAGCATAGTAATTTTCGAAAGGAAGCTGCACACTTTCTTGTAGGCGAAACGTTGATGTACTTATTCAGGTTAGCAGACTCAAATAAGAATACTTTCATCTGCCATTACTATTTAGCTCACAGTATATGAGTTTGATCTCTGTTTACTCTGTGAGCCGTTCTGTAAACACCTTAGGCGAGTCCATGGATCTTCTAGTACAATGACAACGTATTGGAAATGTATATAGGCTTCCAAAAGCTGAGATGAGCTGGCGTATATATATATATATATATATATATATTATATATATATATATATATATATATATACGCCAGCTCATCTCATATATATATATATATACAAATAGACCGCCCGTTGCGGAATTTGTGTTTACCTCATCAGCTATTCGAACAAATGCAGATGCTCGGGAAAGTGCGTACCGGCTGATCTACATCGAGTAATCAGGCTAAACAAGAAAGACGACGGTAAAAATTTTAGCCACTTCTGTTTTGCAAGTTAGACGTGAAAGACGGGGTTACTACAAATTTAAAATTGACGGGATTAGCCAATCAGTGTTTAAGGATGCATGTAAAAGCTCCCCTTCGTACAGTTTCTGGATTCATTTTTTTACAGAAGTCATTGAAACGGTTTTGTGACAAAAACCTATTACTCTTGGAAAACGAACTAACTTTCTGCGAATACGTCATTCTGCGTTTAGCTGTTGACGCTTAAAATATATTTATTTATTTATCAATGATTCCTTTTTTCCCACAACACAAGATCTCCAATATCCAATTCCGTGTTGTATGATGAACGACAAATATGTCATAACCGGGGCCAATTGTCCTCAAGCGTTCACAAATAGTAACAGTTACATCGGTCATCCTTGTCGACAGCCATTGAATAAGCAGTTTGTCAAATACATGAATTACGTGGCCTACGGTCTGATTGCAACACTCGGTATTTTGGTAAGTTTCTTCATATATGTCGCTTCTTTTCCTTTATATTATAGAGTTGTACGTCCCCCAGTAACACTTACATGAACACATAGATACAGACAAATGTAGGCAATGAATTCAAAACGACCTAACACAGATTTTAGCTACGACAGGATTTTAGTAGTTGTCGGAATTAAATTGTAGAAAAGAAGTTCTTGGACTGACTCGGTTGAAATTTATTCAATTTGGTTTGTTCAGTGCACCAACAATGCGTGAATGGATATTTTTGCTTTCGGACCTAATCCGGGGACCATTAGGGTCAATAATTTCTTATCCAACATGTTGAAATTACTATGCGTGATGGCCCTCATGAATTACCACAATTTACCGATAATGAATGCATCCACGTCATTCCTCTATTTATTCAGACATTTTACTGCGTTCCGAGTGTTTCGAACGGCTCGGCAATCAATCTAGTAACACTACCTTAGTCAGATGGGACTTGGTTCTCTCATGCCCAGTATCCCCTGTTCACCGAAAATACGTCTATCGGGTATTTAGGATTATCTTCAACTCGTCTCAGAATCGGTTCAAATGATTCTCAATGTAAACACGTGCACGCAGTCGTACAAACACATCCAGCCACTCCAATCCAAGAAGTCAGTGGTTGTGGACGCAATCCAGTGACATCCGAGGCTCGATCACTTTACTGCATAAACTGTTTGAATGGCGTTTCATCTGAGACCTTCTATATTCACACACACAGGCATTAATCAATCATTGCTTCAAAAAACGACATTTGCTCCTAAGCATCAAAGATCAGATCATGTTGTCACATTCAGAACTTTCGAGAACCTGATCACCTGATGTTTGTTTAAGTCGATTGCAGATATAAATATATATGTATATATATGCATTTATGTTCAATATATATATATGTGTGTGTGTATATGCACATTTCCCAAATAATTCGTCACGCAGTCTCAACAAGCAACTTAACATAAGAAATCACGTAAATCCATGGCAACTTGGATGTGACACTGCACAACGAATCATTCGACAAATAAAAACAAACTATATATATATATATATACGGCAATGGTTTGATCGCTGAGCTGGGCAATTTGGTTTCAAACGTTTCATCGCCAGCCAAGGTAACATCGTCAGTGCCATGGTCTTGTGGCGAGCGTCTGATTGCCATCGTCCGCCTAAATAAGTCACCTAGTCTTCACTCCGTATTGATTGGTCGCTCTGGATGAAGTGGTGGAATAGAGATGCTTTTCAGTTGAGTTGTTCACCTTTGCCACTGTTATCATGTTGTGAGCTGAATCAGCTTGCGTTTCTACTGGCTTGCAATGGTTGGTCCTTTGATCGGATTGATAGGAATACGAAGTCTAGATCAAGGTGCTGCTCGCCAGGTGTGCGCACCTGGTACCCCAAATCACTTGTGATTCGTAAATGGGCTCATCATCCATTCGCGTTCCTAACGATTCAAATGAGATTCTGGTGGTAAAGTTGTAACTTTTCTGTCTTCGTGAACTGAAATCAGGGAAAGTGTATTGTGCGTTTTTGTTGGTAACTGGTGCTTATGGATCCGTGTCCCGAGTTTCTTTCCGGTTTGTCCAGTGTACTGTTTTTCTCAGTCCTTTGCAGTCGATTAGTTAAACAATGTTCGTTCAATTCTTGTCAGCCATCGGTTCTTTCATCTTCCATAGAATGTTTCGTAGGGTTTTTGTTGTCTTGTGCAACACTTCAATTCCTTGGGGTTTGACTAACCTTGTTGTCATTTCAGAGGTATGTTTGATTTACGGCAAGACAGCTCGTGTTTTGGCCTGTTCTGCGATCGTCTCTCGGTACTGTTTTTTGTTGCCGCTTCATCTGATGAAGTTTCGTGTGCATCCGTTACTCAGAAACAGTTGAAACAGATATTTTTTTGTTTTCTTTGCTTCATAGTGGTGCAGCGGGATTGTTCTTTTGAAAAGTCGCTTAATGAATCTTTCCTTATGACAGCTTGAGTGGTTACTTTGAATGCGTGCATTTGCGCTATACGGATGTTTGCAATGTGCCTGTATCTGTCCGTGTGACGAGCACGGCTAGAATGGGCAGACTGTTGTCGTGTTCTGTCATCATAGCGAACTCTATTTCCTCAAATACTCCTTCACCCAGAGCAACCAATCAACACGGAATAAGGCTAGGTGATCCATTTAGGCGGACGATGGCAATCCGACGCCCGCCACAAGACCATAGCAATGGTGATGCCACCTCGGTTGGTGATGAAACATTTGCAACCGAACTGTCCATATTGTTGAATCTAAGCTACGATAAAGCACATTATTCTGCAACTTGCTCCCATATACACATATATAAATAGATATAGATATATTCAGCGACAACCGTAATCTTCTCATCCTTTCAATCTAACCATGTTGAACACGGTGATTTTCATTAGGGTGTCACAGTTTTGCTTCAGTTATCACTATAAAGATGACACATTCATGTCACCGAAGCAACCGACGAAAGTATCATTCTGGTGAAATAACATAAGAATCGTTCAATAGATATGGCTTGACTGAAAGAAAAATTGTCGATTACCCAAACCCTAATAAGCGGCAATGTCTATCAAGCGATTCTCAAGTAGTCCCTTAAAATGATTTGAATCCTTAAAATTTTTGACCTTTTGTGATGCATTTATCAATGTACCAAAATTTTCACATTAATTTAGTGTGTGAGATGGATACCGGTAGAAATTCATCACCAAAACAAAGCTTTGTGGATGTCCGAGAAACCGCAATTAAATAAAACGGAGAAAAATAAATTAACCAGATTTTTTGATTGAATTCATTGTATGTGAAGTTTATCACTGTTGCTTAAATTCCGACAGAAGGAGACTTTGTTCTCTTTAGCTGTAATGTAGTCCGTGCGTGTAGGTACCTCGCAAAAACATGTCAGAAGAGTGCAAATGAATTAACCATGTAGCTAATTGTCTCAAACTTCGCAATTTGTTAACTCCGTCTCTACAACTTACACACCTGTGTACATGGACTGCGATTAATCACGGTCAACCTTATCGGATTAGTGTAACTTGCCGCGATTAATTAATCATCCACGCAAAATGAATTGGTTTTTTTACATCAGGTCAGCAATTATTTTAAGCAAATGAAATCTCATCATTAGAATATCCCCTCTTTTGGGACTGTGGAAATTCCCAACACCCTCTAGCTGTGGCATAGGTTTGTTGCCTACGCACTAACAAACGCCCTGGTTCCCGACAGATCTAACTTAGTGAGCACAGCGTCTCATTTTTGTCATTGTAAGGAGGTCAGAACAAATCAAAGTGGCTGGTGACTGTATGGATCATGTCTATCAACACGTATGTATAGGGTTTACAGAGAATTAGCTGAACTTTTTAGACCTAATTTGGCTTGAATGGGAGTAGAGAAATATATTGCTTTTTTATGCGGACGATCAAAAACGAAGATCATGCATGGCAATTGTGGACAAAATTTGCAGCCACTCTTTGGCATGTAGAAATAGGCGTCAAGAATAGTATTTGTCAGCGAACATATTATCATTTGCGAGTTCCGTTCGACTTAAGTGATGTTGACTTTTGAATATTCAGTAATGCAATGTGCTCGGTACGGAACGTATGCGAGGAACATGAACTAATGTATTCCTGTTCTTTTTTTCCAGGTCGCATTAATTGTGTTCACTATCATCACTGTCTGCGTGGATGTCATCTAGGCAGACGGAACAACGAGACAACATAAAGTGCAAGCATTTCTTGCAAAACCAAAATTATCCCGTGAGGTCATTGGAACGGTTTTCAAGAAATTATACGTTTAAATTTGTTCATCACGGTTAATTATCTACATTACTACAGCGCATCATTCATCTGTTACTTTTTACCAAAAAGATATTCTGTCTGTTTTATTCGGCGTCAAACTTTTCTGCGGACATCTTTGTTTTTTGGTTCAAACGTGCAAAATTACAGTAACTGAACTTCATTTGTTTATTTTAATTGATCATTTTGAAATATAAAAAGCCATTCAAAAATATGACCCTCGTTTACATTCCATAGCGCAAGTCAGTTCAGCTCCTGTAAACCCAAACTGTGAAACCGTGCTCTTTGGATTTGGTGAATATCTGAAAGTACTAAATAACAGTGGGAAAAAGCAATACCGTGAAGCAGACGAGTTACGATAAAGCACAAGAACTTCGGGTGCAAGATTATCACTCACTGCAACAGTCGGCCACATTGCCAAAGTCTTCGCTCATCGCGTTCGGGGATCTCATGAACAACAGCCTGATTATCTAATTCGACCACCTCCGGATAGTTCTGAACCAGAACTTATACTTCCTAGGCAAATATCAATGCTGTTAATTTCACATGGGGACAGAGCAATTGCCGTAATCATCTCGGTTAAAAGGTTGAAAAAAAGGAAAAAGTATACCAGACGAGCACGACTTCTATGACTACTTTTGGAATCAACCAACGAGAATATTTGTTGCCTAAGGCTGTGGAATTCGAGCACCTGATCTTCTTTTAATTTGAAAACATCACCCCTAGAATATACTAAAAGATCTTCTGCGTTTGCAAAAATTTCTGGCTCGACAAAACAACTTAACGAGTCAAAAAACTGTCCATTTTATCAGCAACTCACATTGTTACGATGCAGCAAATTGTATTTCGCTTGGGCTTATTCCAAGTCTGTACAGTGTAGACAATCCTTCATTAAACACATACATCCGTGGACCCGAATCAGTCTGCTTGTCCTAAAAGTCAAAATTAGGTCAGCAAGCGAAAGTTTAAATTAAAAATAGACCCTGTCTTCACTGAAAAACCACTCAAACCTCAGGCGACTTGTAGGCTTTAGGTAATGATTATCCAAGGTTACGCAATTGAAATAAAATAGCTGGTGATGGACAGCTCAATCAAAACCTAGGTTTAAAAAAATTTGCTGTCTCTCGATATTTCGGAGTTGATCTAAGTGTGCAAAGTCATTACCTGTGGTGTGATTCGAAACCACCCATGGAAGCAAACCACGAATTGTTTACCCTTGACAAGTTCCTCAGGTCTTTGTAAAAATGCCGTATCGGCCGGCATGAACATTTTGCAATTTGGCTGGCAGAGTGTGATTGTTCTTTAAAAAAAAATAGTCATCCTAGAAAATGTTTACTATTACCAGATAGAGATTAGTCCATAGGAAACGTAATATCTTTCAGGTATGCAATGGAAAGTTTACTGTGATTGATATGCTAACGTAACTCGGGCGAGTTACCTTCGACCCTTCGCGAAATCCCCCAGCGCTATTCAGCTTGACCTCCTAGCACAGTTAGTATGGCGCATGCAGTACAAATGCCTCCATTAAGTCCATGCTTGGATTTGAATCCACCTGAGGAGAAGGACCTTACTTGTGGATCAAATATATATCTGTCAAGTCTGCCAAACGTTACCTGGAATAAGCCTTGAAAATACAATGCAGCGCCTATAAATGCCCGTTAGCGAATAGGCACGATATTAGTATTTGACCCCATGAAATTTCTTCCCAATCCTCGGCATCACATAACAAAGCATAATTGGAGTAAATGAAGCTAAATAAATTCTTTCTCCCCACTTTCCATGTTTCGTCAATTTCTTCCAGATACTCTTACTGACAACACAGTCCAATCCCCAAAATCATCATGTCTGTAATATACCAGTGTATGAACTGGAAAAAAGGAACGAAATATGCACCGACATTAACTGGTTCGTAATTATTCTATTTGGATCTGTGTTTGTCTAACAGATTTAGTCGGACAGTCAAAATACACGAGACTGAAACTGAACAATCTGTCTGGCAACTTTAAAACTTTTCTGTCTATTGCTACTGATCAGTACTCGTGCAAGACGAAGGACTGAAACATAGTCAATCGTTACCATGAACATTTATGGTCGGTTTTCTCCCGTTTGATGCGGGTAATTTTTAAATTTGCAAGACGGTTTCTTTTATTTTATTTTCACGTACTGTTTTTCTTCAGAGCATTTGACCAAAATTTAAGCGCACTTTGAGAAAAATTCTATTGAAGAAATACACACACAAGTGGAACAATTACAAATCAGTTAATTTTACTACATAATTTCTCGGATTTTCTCATCAATACACTGTTATTTTATCGGTGCGGTAATTTGGGGATCGCATTGGGTGGTGAGTAGGAGTTCCTGCAAAAATTAGCAACGGAAAACGCAAAGTGAGGAGGAAAAAATTATTTCCTCTCACTTGGTCCAACCGTTTTGTTCTACGTTACCAAGAATTTGGAGGGGATGTGCTGGTGATAAATACTGGTGCTTTAACTCTATGCTAATATTTGATCAAATAGAAGGTATCTATATGAATTTATGTTTCCATTGGTATTTATTTTGACATTTAGTTACAGGTCAGTTAAATATATCCTTTTACATCCATACATATATATTTATTGAATAATGTGGGGTACAAACTATTATTAGAATTGATTGCATGTAAACTTATACTATTCGGTGCCTAATAAAGACAGGAATGTTACTTTGCTTCTATGCATTTATATATAAATAAGGAAAAGAATACTTAGGAAGATATGTAAATTCATGCACCGCACAATTTGACATATCTGGCTTCACGAAGTTAACAAACCCGGCGTCTACATTTCGGTTTTACTGTTGACAGTGTTGCTAGCAATTTACGGTTGGTGGAATTTACTGTCGGTTTTCGGTAAAACCCCACAGATCAAACTTGACTCTGCCTCATCCTGGTTCATGCAAGCTAGTTCAACTTGCATTTGGCAAGTATGACTTGGCAACCGACCTCAGTGATGTCTGACTAGGGATTTGACTGGAGTTTCTGTAAGGCTTGTGCCATTTTAATATCACACCTCCAGTAAGTCATCGTTGAGGTCGGTTGTTATATCAGGCGTTATAAACTTGACCTGATTCGGTCGAAGTTTTTCATTTCAAACTATGTTCATAGCCTTTCACCTGAATGTGATTATATTGAAATCCATCTTAATTTGATACAGAATACATACAGAGCCTTAAATGGATAGTAGACTTGTGATCTGAGTTCAACAGTTCCACCGAAAACATAAGAGTCCATTTCGGTTCAGTATCAGATTTGGTTGGAACAATCAGGCACCTACTAGCACAAGCGAGATGAACGACACAACTAAAATCGGAGATCTTTTGACTGTAGAATTAACCAGCTAGTCATATGATAGTTAGTTCTTCGTCAGTCGCGTGTAAGCTGACCTGCCACCCGTCATGCGAACGTTTCGAGTAAACCTAACACTCTTGAATTTCCAGCTAGGGACGTACACATTTTCAACTATAGACTGTAGGTTGAAATTCCGCCTGCCTGCTGAATAGACGTTGTTCTATTCTAGCTAATTTTAAATGTCTCACCGATAAAAAGTAATCTATTCCTGCCGCGACACTATCTCAATGAATATTCTCACAAGATATTCTGTAAACCTATGCTTTGTTAAATAACTTTCTATAAAATATTCGTCTTCAGATATCAAATAACATATTTTGAAAGGACCCGTTCGTTTTAGGGACACCTTAAATCACCTAGAATCAAAGGTTCAAGTACTTTCTCGATGCTTTTAACTATGAAAGAGCACACTTTTACACCTAATAAGGACAGCCTGCTGTATTTTTGTACCAACCCCTGAACTCAAGCTGTCATGAGTATAGTCAGCTCTTTCGACTATTGAAGGATGTAGCGGACAAACAGATTATCCTATCGTCTTTATGGAGATGTAGCACAACGTCACATGAAATCATACAGTTTGTGTATCAGTGGGTGTGTCTATAGTAGATAATAAAGTCCAAAGCGACATGCAGATGAACTGTCCAAAGGAAATTCTACTCCACTAAATTAATTTCTACGGGATGGAATTGGTCGTAATAAATCCGGTCAAGGGTAGGGCTGCACATGATCTGAAGGGAGAGAACAGATTTCATATTGCTCCAGGGGTTTACTACTGAGGTAAACAATTTGAGAAAACGCGGAACTAGAAAAAATCCCTGAAGAGTTAGACCCAAACTCACACTGTGCACCGGTCAACTCAATGTGCTGTTCGCTAAAATCAATGGTCATGCTGTTGTTATGCAATTTTTTCTAAAATCTACACCATGGTTAGTCAGAGAGGAGCAAAGGATATAAGTTGTTTTTCACGCCAGACGAACAAACGGCACAGCACAAGCAGAAACAAAATTCTCAGCAGCATTCACCATTTGTTTTGAAACTTCGATCGTGAAATACAAGAAGATAATTGGACAACTTTAGCTGTGTCACTAATTCCATACAAAGGATCGCGTAAATGTTAAAACCATGCTCCAAATGTGATGCACAAAGATCGCACCAAGAAAGCTAAGAAACAATGGGTTATCACTGAAGGAGAGTGTTGTGTTTGTATATCAGAAGTGCCGTGGGACCCTGAAGAAGCGGGTGTGGAAAACCTGTAGGAAATGATAAGGTGTAACCATCAGTAGGAGAACGCGTGAATCTCAGAGGACGACGTTCAGGCGTCTGTGATAATAAACCTAACTGAGAATAGCTAAACGAAGAGAACAGAGAATATGCCCTGCTAATGGTTCTCCTGGGACCTTCCAAAATGCAACAGATATGAATTCAGAATTCGCAGCTTTGGTAAAATACACGTTTTGTCATTTGGAGTAGGAATCTGTGCTAATCAGACCAAAGTACGTGTAAAGAAGGGGTCTATAAAAGTCGTCTTGAACTCGTTCCCATAATTCGTACGATAAAAGCCACTGAGTCCATTTAGAAAGCTGGGAATGAACATTATGTATGCAATCGCGCCTTGTGATTTGTCCAACCGGACCTGTGGCTTGCAAGATCCAGTGATTGATACGGGCGTTATATCATCTGGTGTTGATGTCCGATAAGCCGTTGCGAATCATCTCGGCGGTGGCCAAACGGATAAGGTAGTGCTGTTTGTGCGTGAAGGTCACGGATTCGAGTCCTCACACTGCCGGTCAACTTCACCACTTGGCAGCCCTCTGTTGGCCGCGGCCTCCTTCCTGAAAACTGATGTATATTATTGTTCATTAATAAAGGAGGTAAAGATAAACGATAAAAAAGTAATTGTTAAGGCTTTTGACTCCCAATAACTCATTCCCAAGTCGAGGATCACACTGGAGTAAGTATTCCTTCAGAAGCCAAATCAATCAACGCTATCTGCTCTGGCCGCCGGAGACCCAGAGGACTTTGAGGGCTTTCCATATGATCTGGGGAACCGGACACGTCAAGGATCATTGTGGTCCCTTCAATCCCTCCGGGTTTCACCGACCGGTCAGGTATCAAATGGTGACGTTGAGACAAGAAACAAAATGAGAAATGTATGTGTGTCATGCCACTTAAACCATATATATTCGCCCGCGAGAATATCTCAAGGGAAAGTCCTCAATTAATAGACCATGAGACATTTCACGAGATCCTAACACGGTTAGTTGATAACCGACGATGATTCTGACTGAAACAGTAGTGAAATGAAGTTTGGCCAGCGAAGGAAAGTTTTAAAACCCGTAATAAAGGAATGCTTCATATTCTTAATCGTAAAGACATTGCCGATAATGTTACCGCGAGGATGAGAGCTATAACCTTCGTAATTGAAGCGCTGGAGGTCGGATGACAGCAAAGAATCTTCGGACTAATGGCCAACTGAAAATTCCTGCTTACTTTGTATGAACAATAATGTTACGGATTAGGCAGGTTTGTTTGAAATGTTTTTGACTCTAGGACTTTCACCGGCTCCATCAAAAAGACTGTTGGTAATTAGCTGACGACTTGGTTTTGAAATCGTTCACAACTGCTAGTGTCCTCTGTCAGGAATTGAATGGCAGTTTTTCAACGTAAAACAGCAGGACACGAATCAACGAGAGATAGAATTCCTCGCTACTGGTCACAAGCAATACTTACTTAGTCAATGAGCAATCTTGAGGTGAGAGGACATTCTACTTCAAACCAAGACAAATAATTCAATCGATCAATCAGTTTTATAAGTCCACCTACAGTTAGTCAGCAAAATCTCACTTGAAAACTTGTTTTTGTGAGCACAAAATGAACTCACAGTCAGAACTGTTCACTTCCCACGTTAAGCACTAGCAAGCCGCCCTTTCGACTATCTTAGAATTTGCAGACAAGAATTGATTTTTTCACCAAATGCTTTAACGGATCAGGTGACTTAGAAACACGAGATTTTGGTGACGTCAAGGTTTCGGTCGAAGCATATGCTTCTTTGTCAATGAAAGTTAGGAAGTCTGCAGTTTTCTTTTCAGAATCCGTTGCCTGGCTATGATCAAACGACCAACTTTATGGATTTTTGACTGGGCACTATTAGCACTGAGCAGGGGATTTTTAGAGGTATCCTATGAAATTCTGAAAAACCCTCAGAATTTGCCTTGCATTTCATTTTTTCTATGATCACTATTTAGTCATTCCTTCCAACACGGCTGTGGTCAGCAGGTAGTCGCCCATCAAACCCTCAGTTCTATCGAACACGCTAAGAGTTTGTCACATGCTCTAAGGCATTTGAATTTTGACCTATCAACAGATTTTGGGACATTGCCGTTAAATTTGGGAAGGTTCCAAAGAACATTGCTATTTCCAGATGATGTGTTCATTTTGGGTTGACAAAATGCTCACAGATTCCCCTGGAATCGCAAGATAAAACTACTGAGTTTTCAGTACATACTTATTTGCGTACAGATGGTTTAACATTATTCAAAGCCTTATTGCATCCATTGTGGCCCACTTCGTGGAACCGAAGACCACAATATTCATTGTTGGCTTGCATCGGTAAATGTGTCAGTAGAGAGATGGGCAAGAGCGCATCAAAGATCTTACTCGCGAACTGCGTCGACGGCGTGATTGTTTGCGGAAATGTAGCACTATCTAGCCATTTAGCAGAAAACCCCAGAAAATTCATCATGAAGCCCATGAGGCAACACTATGTGATCTACGGTTGTCATTGTAATATCGAGAGCGGTCACTCGGTGCACAGTCGTGCAACTTTTCATGACAGAGCTTTAAAACTGCACAGTGACCTCCATTTGTGTAACGTGCACTAAAAGGGGCACTGCGCTGGTAACTTATATTTTAGACAGCTGCTGGCAAATGTGATATGCCTGCTCCTTGAGCAGTTGTACTCAATAATTAGTGACTGTAAGCAAATTGTGTGCTTAGGATCCATGATAAGGTTGGTCTATCTGGTAAAAACCATCGTCGAAAGGCAACCTCTGGTGGATGCAGCTGCTGCAAATCAAATAAACGAACTCACCAAGATGCTCCAAAAAACTTGAGTTGATGATTTTTTGCCTGTCGAACATTAAAAGTTACCAAGTATCCGAAAATCACTGAATTTAGCTAAAGGTCGCTATCCGTTGGGTTAACTAAATTTTAGTTTGAAGTGCTTCGGGAATGTTGCAAATCCATCATTCACTTTTCCACTTTTCTCCTAAATTCATATTCATGGCATGCGATGCGTCAGTCACAATGTATCATTCATACAAGAAGCAAAGGTTTCCCTCTGGGTATTCGTTTACAATGGCTTGAGTGTCCCTTTAACATCTCTCTGAGTGAACCCTACTGAAACAAAAAGGGGCACTCAGGGTGCAGCCAGCCGTTTAGACCAGTAGACAAAGGCGCATCATTTGCTTAGATTCCTATTAGTGTTGCTACCATTTGGCATGCCGTCAACGCTGCCTCAGATTGTAAAATTTATGCGTAGTTGAAGTGCTTGAATGGTTTTTTCGACCAAAAAATGTTTCTTATTGCGAATGACACAACGTCAATGATTCATAGTTGTTGGTAGATGCATTTCGATGTGTTATTAACACTATATCATTCACAATAAAAAGCAATAAATGGCGCATCAATTATTCGATGCACTCCTTGTGTCACTCCATGCTGAAATTTGCAAACCTTTGCTTTTTCTCTCCATCATTAGGAAGACCTAATTTAACTTTCAGCTTCTCGGGGTGCGCTAATAAATATCCCCAGTCATGATTGCATCACACAAAAATGTTTACATATATCACAAGTCGCATTACAGACGAACAGTTATCGCGGCTTCGTCGAACGAACTAACGTTCACTCTCATCCCTTAATGAAACCACGAAATAAATGACTACGAAATCTACGTTCAAGTTATTATTCACAAACGACAGTTTCCCGCTGATTTTATTCACTTCCGTCATTCCAATCTTAAGAAAGACAAACTAAGAGTCATTAGCCACCGACTGAGAAGCCACGCCACTGCAAACCATAATGAGCACTTAAATTATGAAGCAAAACGTGAACCTTCCTTTAAAATTCCTACTGTGCACATAGAGAAAACACACGGTGGAGATAAAACTAGCTTTCAATACTCAAGTCAAGTTGTCCCAGTATGTCAGGAAGAATTCTAAGAGGGATAGAATTAGTCAGATATGATTATGGGTGGTGACGGGATTTGTGGTGTTATATGCAAAACCTGAATACACGAAACATATTGTTTCAATTGTTCTGTGGTCTAAGATTTCCATTGGAAGGGAGAGTGGGCCAGGCGAGTTGAATGGGAACCACAAGTTGTTTTTGAGCGCACAATGGGGGATTATGAACACGAATCGCAACCTTTTCGTGTTCACATCAAGAAGACGGCCCAATTCGGCGATCAGTACACAGGAAAGCCGCGTGGAATGGACAATACATCAACTTCCACAGTTTTGTATCTTATAGCGTCAAGAGGGACCTAATTAGATACCTCATAGTCAGAACAAAAAGAATATGCACAAAAGATATTCGTGAGCTGAACTGCAGACGATAAGAAAAGAAGCAGCATCAGCTCAGTCATTCGTTGGTGATCCCATGCAGCAACTATTCACTGAAAGTGGTTCCCCAAGTAGATTATTCCATAAGATTTTCGGGACAGAAAAGGATGTTTCTAGGAGGACGGCGGTATAGAGAAAGCCAGTATACATATCTCTGTCATTCAAAGGTGGCGCGTTTGCGAAGATAGCACGACGAAGAATGACTAGCGTTAACAATAGGACGTTTTATGCAACCAAGCTTCGAAACTTCCTCAAACCCCGCCCTGTAGTTTTACCACGGTTGAAAGACAAAGTTCCTGATTCTGCAGCCTCCTTTCGTACCCATTCATTCACACATCCCTATTGGACAATGTACATCGGCTGCAAGATCAGGCCCTTGTCTGAACGCATCCGTGGGCGCCAGCCTGCTTATCTGGTTGCCCTTCAACTTCCATGGCTCTTTCTCCGTTCCATCGGAAATTTTAAATCACAAAAGAAAACAATACGCTCGCGTGTATTCAGGTTATGCATGTAACACCACAAATCCCTTTCTCACCCATATTTTTATCTGACTAGTCCAACTCTTACTAAGGAAACTTTTTCCAAAGATATAGTGACGTAATGGGATGGGTACGAATCGCAGAAAACGGTCTTGTTCGCCAGCTTGTGCCTTCTCACTGTGAACGGTGAGAATTCTCAAGGTAGCTAATCTAGTTTTATAAATTCCAGGAAAATTGCCCTAATACTTTCGGTGTACGTTGGACGGATTTGCTTGCTTTATCCCTAAGAAACGAAAATTTTATTTATCAAGAGGCCAAAACCAAACTGTCTTGTAATCCGTTGACTTTCAGATTTCGGTTGCTCCGGCGATCCAGAAAAGTTGATCGGGAGCAGCACCAACTGACATATCCATTTTTTGTTTACGGGCGGAGCAATGTAGACGGAGCAGCGTTTGCTTATGCCAATCTCTAGTTTTACCTTGTTTGCGCCAGTATCACAGGTAACCATGCCACCCACAGTCATGGTGAGGCGAAATCTGGTAGATAGTTTTCATTAATCAGGAAAAGGAATGTGCAGGCAACTGCCCCTATGAAACACCTAAATGAATTGGCCAGACAGATGCATAAACTCCCAGCCGAAAGGTAAGTCTAAGCAGCAAACACTGAATTCGGGAATGCAATCGGCCGATTATCCCATACAAATTGAGCTCAAGGGAGAGGATCACGAGATCTTCTGCCAACGGAGTTCGAAAAGCCAATGAAGACCGCATGGGATATCTTGCCACCGTCAAACAGTTATAGCAAAGTGCCCACTAGGCATGGCATATTTGTGATACATCTGGCCACGATCCATCCCAAAACGGAGATACCAATCGATTTCCACGCGGATACATGAGAATATCACCTCTAATGATGCGCCGGAAAGCTTTGCTGGGAACACTTGATAAGCTGATCTTCCAACGACCTGGCAAAGTCTGGCAGTCACTTGACCATGGGGCCAACATTTGAAGATGCCCCATTCCAAGCTCATGGAACACAAGCGGCACCTAGTGAAGGCTAGAAAAGCGGGCTTACGAAACGTTAACATTGAAAGCCGGCGCCTTTACAACACACGAATACATCTGGTTTGGTTTCGTGTAACCAAAGAACCGCCATCTGAACCGTTACTCCATTTGGCAGAGCGAGATTTCGGTGCTTTATGATCGTGCATAGAGCTGCCTGGCAAAAGGGTCATTGTAAGAACAGCTGTGGTCACTCCTGGAACTAAATATGAATAGAAAGTAACCCTTCATGTGTTCCAAAATTTGCTCAACTATTGTTGGAGATGCAGCCGGAAGCTCCAACGCATGGTTCTTGTTGAATAGCGCAGCCTTTTGAACAGATTGGGTTCATTCTTACGTGCTCCGCTGCCTCTGGCTTTGACTCTTCATTCGTGCTTTAAACAGGTTTCGGATGAATCTCAAAGCTCCTTGCCACACCGCTAATGGCGTACGTTTGAGCGATGCATGTGGCGTGGAACGTTCCTCCAGCAAACGTGTGATGGAAATTCAAAAGGGAGTTCTTCCCCTGGGAAGTATAGAGAAAGGAGTTTGCCAGCCGCTTGAAATACGCATTGGAGTCATTTACTCACACGTTTGTTGTCCGCACATGGAGCCAAGCTTGACGAAGTATATGAGATCATAAAGTCAGTTGGTTATTAATTCTGAGGTGATTGAAAGTACCTTCTCTCTTTCCTTTTATTCTCTTTTTTTCTGATGCCACACTGCTCTTTCCAAACTCGCCCTGTAGGACGCTGATTTTAGTCATCATTTATTTTCTTTCCAATGCATTCACCCTTGTTTTGCCCTTGCGCTATCTGGATGAGATTACTTTTGTGACATCAGTTGTACCCTTGGTCAGCATAGCTTCGGGCAGTTAATTTGTTAATAATAACAACATTTATATTTATCCAATTACCAGATTCATACTTACCGCAAGAACAGTGTGTACACATTTGGCGTAGAAAACTCACGGGGATGAGGTTTTTAATTGCCAAGGCAGTGAGGAAAAAGGAGGGGTTCAAACACCTGAGATTAGCTAAATGCTGAAGACCAAACGAGTATAATACCAGGCTCTCTCAGAGGTGAAAGCCTTGGTCTAGACCAGTAGACCANAATCTTCCCCAGTGGCAGGATTCAAGAATCCGCCAAAATGTGCTATTCATCATATGAAAGCATGACAGATAAATGGGTTCGAAAAGAAGTAGCACGCCGGAGTCAAGAAAATACTGCTGTTATAAAGGAATACAATTCATGAGCAAATTACAGTGAGCCGGACGGATTTCTGCTGGGAGAGATTCGGGGAGGTTGTGAGAAGACCGAATTGAATGAAGGGTGAATAAGGTTTGGTCGGAGTAGACGACTTGACATGGGTAATAAATTGTGGTAATATTTGCTGTTGGGTGAGATGATGACAAGTCAACTTGAATTAAAGGTATTATAGATGCTGAGGATTTGGTGGCTGAGGGGATGGTGAGCATATATGAACGGTCGGCAGTAATGTTTGAAGTTGGGATAATTTAGGTCACCTTGCAAGCCACCCAAATTATGCCTGAGCCTTGCTACTAACTGGCAGGCAAAACCTTGAGACAAATAGGGCAGTTAGATTGAGGATATGAATCTAACGCTCGAGTTGCCGTGGGGGTCAGGATGAAGGGGAGGATCATGGGCATTGTTTCACGCGAGGACGACATGATAGCGCCAACACTTAGATTGGATTTGAAATCCAAACGGGCTGGAGCAATAAACGATCTCGAGCAAAAGTTTGGGGAGTGTCCGAAGGGTTGAATTACGGCCAACTAATGGTGCTGTGAGGCAGTCTGAGGTCATGAATGGCAGTCTGATAGTGTTTCGTTTGGGAGATTGTGATGAACAAAACGAAAGTAAATAAACCCTCTAATGAAAGGATCAAAATTATTTTCAGTAAATGGGAGAAATGAGGGGGCATATCGATGGCACTAAAGTGCCTGCGAGTTGAAAGCATTAGGCATAGTGGTGTGCAAAAGGTAGATCAAACCTTGAACTGGTTCGATATGGTCCATTGATTCACTGGTCTGCGAGAGTTATTCTTCGGTATTTTCAAGATTATAAAATATATGTGGTCATTTGATGCTCACCCGCGTATTGGCATGGAAAACAGGCTAGTTAGAATTTGAGGGAGGAGTTGCAACCATGGTCTTAGACAAGCTGGTAATGCAATCGGCTCAGGGGATAGCATTTTTACATGGGCTCTGGTGGCTGCATTGAAAAACAAATGTTTAAAAGAGGATAGAATTTCTAAGTATCACCTCGAGGAGGACGAAGTATTAGAAGAGAAAGTAGAAATCAATCCATCGGTGAGAATGCACCAAGAGAAAGCGAAGATGGTGGTTCAGCATCTGTGGCTCAAAGCAGTAAGTGGAAACTTTAGTGACTTTGTCACTGGTACCTTTTACACATAACAGGACTCGATCAAGAGGCTTACCGTTGGCTGATTTGGAACGTGCAATAGTGATGGAGCAACGGAACGTTTTACTTTGCCCACAAGATTGTGCACCTGTGAAAGAAAAATTTGCCAAGTTCGTGGCGGAGCTGGGACGTGATTATGTGATGCCCTGAGTGCATAAATTAAGCATATGTGCCCAGCATGCATGTGAGAAACAGGTCTCTCATTTTTTGGTTTTCTTCTAACACTTGCGTGGCTGAAACTGCATAGGGACTTTCCTTAATTCCTCCCCCAACTATGGCTTTCCGCGTATTGGTGATATTTTTGCGACTGTCGGTGATGGTCTGTTTTTTATACTTGTTCGCAAACTATAGGCTTGCTCATTGGGCAATCAAGGGCTTTACTGCTCCGAGCTGCAACAAAGGAAATTTGGGGTAAAATATCTTACAGTTGCAGTACAAAAGGTGTTGTGCAGCATCGCTCTTGAGGTGTGGAGAAAGACACTAAAAACTTCAACCACGTTTTAAGACTCACATTTCAACTTTAATTTAATTTGACAATGGACACATCTTGATTTTCGGGTGTCATGCGCAAGGCAAGGCCAAAGTTATATAAGGGTGATGCAGAGAAGACGCGAATAAGAGAAAGCAAAAGGGACAAGGAGTTCAGTGCAATCTTGGGTTACTGGGGCAGTATACTGGAAAGTAGAAGCTGATGCTGCAAGACAATGCAAGAAACACAAATACGGCAGTCAGAAATCAAATCTATAGAAGTAATTCTGCAAGAATAAACGGAGGTTCCCGAGACTGTTTGTGGACAGCGGACTACGGGTTATTTCGTGTTTAAATGCACTAAATTTTCGTAGCGCTGAGGCAAAACATGAAAAGAGGTCACTGGCGGATGTCGAGATTTGGCGGGAGTCGCCAGACAGCAACAACGTTACGTAACTGACGAAGAAGTTGAGCCGAGGAAATGAGGAGCAGCGGGGATACGGTAATTGAATGGAAGTAGTGAAAGCCAAGCGGAATGTCATGCAAAGTGGATAAGTTGGTGGCAAGCAACAAAAATGTAGGGCCATAAAAATGCTGAAGAATATGCGGGGATACCGTCCAGATTATCTCAAGCTATCTTGCGGATATTTTATGAAGCTTTTNCTATGCTGTCGTTCTTATTGTTGCAGCTTTTGATCTTAGCCAGCAGTATGGGTGGGGATTCCAGGAACTACGTTAGTCGTCCCAGCAACAGTAGCGACCGTAATTTGCCCAATCGTAAGGATTCATCCGAGTTGGAGCATCGAAGGCGGTCGGCGGAGTAGGTTCGGTTGAACTGACCAGTACTCGAGCGACAGATCTAGCTAGCAGCTCCCTAGCAAGAGTGAGAATATCGCAGATTTGAAGATGCCTTTAAGAGAACGAGACCAGTAGCAGCTCGTCTAGCCCCGAGTGGGAATCTGAAACTTGCAGGGGAGTACTCTAGCTTGGGTTCCAGTCTCGGTCTACGTCGATTATTGAGCAAGAGAAAGCAGACTGGAAAAGTACTGCTTCTGTGGCGTAACATTTGCTAAATAGTCCTGAGCTATAGTAGTAGTTTTAGGGGTAGTTTCAATTTTGGGATTACCAGAAGCCGTCCATTCAACGTCGCCACACCGGTCAATATGATAGGATGACATTAAATGAGTGCAGTACACAGGCAAACGCGTTTAAAATCACAGAATGAAACGAGAGAATATATTTACCAACTAGTGTGTTGACAATTTGGTCAGCCAACTTTGGGAAAGGCTCGACGGTTAGTCATCTACGCCAATGGTAACAAGAGTGCATCTACTAAAAGAAGAGGAGAGGTCAAAAAATGCATTTGCGTGGACGTGCGAGAAAGTGGGGTAACAAGAGTTGAAGCTTAATTCCAGCAATCCCAGATGGCGATCTCAGTGAGGACTCATTTATGGACTAGAGTTCAAACCTATGTTTGCAAGCCTCGTCTAGTCCAATGTTAGCATGTCTCAGGTTGATTAGGAGCGGGACCCTACGTTAGAAAGATTGGGAACTGCCAAAGGAAACTAGACACAATAACTCCCATGAGAATGAATGAGGAAAAGCATTTGGGAATAAAGTGAATGATGATTTATTGGGTTTACTTTGGACGGAAGAATTGCACAGTTTCTGTGAAGAAAATGGCATGGCTAGATAGGAACAGCAAGGGGGAAATAAACGGAACGGTGCGATGAATTTCATTAAACGGTAATCTGTGATCCAAGTTTTACTGTAATTCTACTGTCGTGTCTTCTATTATCGGAATCACCACTGATCATGCAGAACACGAATTATAGGGAGGCCTCAAGTTATGTTTTAGAATCCGTTGGCTAGATCAAAAGCATGCTCTTCTTAACTATGGATGTTGGCCACTCGAAAGGCCTGGGTGGCACACACAGAGCAGCTTCCAATTTGGGTTGGTTATTTATGGAGTTGATAAATTGAGAATCCGGAAAACATACTGAAGCAGCATAGGATAATCCATTTTGATGTTGCTTGGTTCGCCTTCTTAAATGAAGCTGGAGCATAAACCGTATAACGGCTTAGCTGTTAGGATTGCTGTTCATAAGAATTCGGAAGCTAAAAGAAAATAGCAGCGGGCCGACAGCAGGAGGATTTGTTGGCCATGTAGCTGATGCACGGACATGAGTTACTAGGTGACGCTTTCACTTAAACCGGCGGTAACGATTGTCAATAAAAATGTGTCGTGGCAACAAGAAAGATGGGAGAAATCGAAATGGATGGAGAGAGATAAAAATCTCCATCGCTGATAAGCCAGTGTGAAACAAAAATGGGTCTTTTTCTTCCTAATCCTACCTAAGGGATGCCGCTATTCACAAATTATTCGCATGGATATGATCTCAGTTGCTTAGAGGCCATTGTTATAGATATCCGAAGGCAGAGAACTATGACCATGGTTGAACCAGAACCGCTGTGTTACTCAAGATCGAACAGTTCTAACAGTTGAGTTGCGTCAGGGAGTACTTGCTGCTCACAGCACGTTAGATTTGCAGCCTTGTTCCCTGAAATGTTAGCCACTAGGGAAGGTTCTTCGGCGATTTACGAGGATTCCCGTCACGGTGAGAAATCTCTGGGATTATACCCGTTTACAAAAAGAGTAAGCGCTATGATCCTGCAAACTACCACCCAATAATGCACACCCCTATAGTGTCCAGGACCATGGAACACCTGATTCAGAATGATGTTATATCCTAACTTCTAGAAAAAAACTTATTAACCGTGGACAGCATGGCCTTCTTTGTAAGAAACCTTGAGCTACTTGCATGACTTACTGGCTGAGCGCTATCGCTGAGGCCCTAAGCACTGGGAGGTCAGTTATGGTAATCCTTTTAGACATGCCGAAATCCTTCTAGTGTCCCACCCTAGGTCGCTAAATAAAATGGCATCCTACGGTATTCTTGATTCAGTGCTATCGTAGTTTTAATCTTATCTATCAGTTAAAAGGCAGAAAGTGCAAGTAAAAAGCCCAATATCTGAACCTGGACTAGTGAACGGCGGTGTGATCCAAGGCAGCTTTCTGGGCCCCCTGTACTTTGTGTTATACGTTAACGACGTCTTTCATGTTATCCTAAACGGAATCCGTTTTTTTTCGCAGACGATATCAAACTTGTTTGCACCCTTCGCCCTGAAGCTTTAGAGTCAACCATAAGTAACATATCGCAAGACTTAGCGTCACTCAACTACTGGGCAAACGACTGGACGATGAAATTCTCCGCGGAAGAAGCAGCATCATGGGGTACAAATGCGTTATGCCCCATAGAAAATTTGAGCTTGGAATCCAACCCATCAGCATTAGTTGCCAAGTTTTCGACCTGGGCCTAATTTATTCTTGCACCTTAAACTTCTCGGAGCATGCCCTCGCACAAGTGGCGAAGGCAAATAAATTAGTGGGGCTGCCTATGCGACTCTGTGTTGAACGAAGAAGTTTTGGCCGACTGAGAACGCCCAGCGTGCAGTTATCAAAAGCAGTTGATCGGCTACTCTTCAAGCCTAAACTACATGGAACGCTGTGGAGTCCGCTGAAATTGCTCTGTGGCTCCGACGCAATAAGATAAACGCAATGTATGATTTAACAATAATTGTTGCAAGTGCGAACAAAGCTGCGTCCTCTGGCAAACCTCGGTTAGAAACCACTCCCACCTCTTGGAAATGCGGAATGCTAACTACACATCTTCCAGTTCCAAAGACTTCCGTTAGAGCCAACTTCTTTCTTGTTAGATATTCGTCATTATGGAGCAAACTCCCCCAACAGGTGCGCACTTTGTCACCATGATCTATTGCATTTAAAAACGAAGTACTTACTGTAGTTACTGTGCCCTTTCTCATTAATCCGCACCATCCATACTCACCTGAGGATCGAGTGTATGAAACTGGATTGGGCTTCTGAAAAACGCATTGATGTCACCTTTTCGTTCATTGCGAAAAGGAAAGTGAATCTCCTCACTCATCATATAGGATGCGAGGCCCAAGAAT
>LUCM01006146.1:0-10209 GCA_008360955.1 Fasciolopsis buskii
ATGCAACCTCGACCTGGCCGGACTTCGGCCTGTTGTTCGCGGATGTTACTCTCGCGAATCGGAGTCAAACGACGCAGCATTATTGAAGTTAACACCTTAAACTAACCCGGCGCTGATTGCTACAGTCACTCCGTGTGCCCTTCTTAAAGATGTGTACAATCAGTGACTCACCCCACCATAACGGAATACGCTCCTTGTTCCAAGTATTAAAAAGCAAAAAGATAAGGGATATCACCAGAGCTTCTATACCCAGCTTGAAAAGAACTAGAGGCATAGATTTGCGAATGCATCAAGTTCCTTTACGTCCGCGAATTCTAACGACAGATCGTTCGAAACACTGACAACTGAACTGCAGAATAATTCTGCATCGACATCCAGGCGGGAGATTGCTTGCCGCAATGTCGTCCTGTAGCAACTTGTTCAACTCTTGGTAGTCAGATTCAAAATTTTGTCGGGATTCACGCCTGTTTAAGTCTTTAAAATTGCGAATGTTATGGTTGTCTCCTCTGAAAATACGCTTACTCACCGTATACATATTTGAATCTTCCAGTCTTCCCGCGTGAATTAATTTTCTGTACCTCAGTTATCCTAGTAGCTATTCGGTAAATATTCTCGAGACATCCACGTACTTTCATGGAACGGCATCCATGTATGTATGCGGTTTCCTAAATGTGGTCTTAATATCACCTTGTGCACAAGAATAAACACCAGTTTCCTATAAGGTCACGTGGAGCTTAGCCTAAAGAGCTCCCCTTGCTTTTTGGGAGCACCTTCCACTGTTGGGCCCACAATTTGTCTCACGATTATTCCAGGCCCTTAGTGCTCTGGATCACACCAATTGTAAACTTTCCATTTTCTCTTAATGCAGTTAGTCCTTCTGGGATATCCGTAAGCAGAGGACTTCTACCTTCCTTCGGTGGCACATACCATCTCAGAGCAGAGAACCACTTTCTCAAGATCCCTTGACGAACCCTCTTGACTGCTTGCTCTACTAACTTTCACACTGTTGTTCTAATGTTGCCGCCTAATGGACATCGCAGAGTAGGAATAATAATGGTCCAAACTGACCCCACTTGATACCTCAAACCGCCCCGAATTTTTATGTCTATTTTGATGTAGAAAGATCTATTTATCAAGAAGACCGAAACCGAACTGAAGACCGAGGCTCCAGTTCTGAGACTGAATATGTATTAGCAGACGATGATTCATCATCAAAAGCCTTGTTGAAATTCAAACTGCATACGTCCACCAATTTCCCCTATCAAGTACCATAACTTCGTTCAAGAATATAAGGTCCGAGAGACACGATCTGCATGCTTCAGTGTGTGCGTAGACCAACCAAACTCGGCAACATAATACTGCATTTTGTGAATCTATGCTGAGCTTTATCTACCGTCTAAACGATAGTGTAGGTACGTTTGGTATGCGTTTTGCACCTTTAAAATGTAAAACGTTATTCCAGGACTAGATCAGCTCAAGAGCGAGCCTTGTTCTTGTGGAACAATAACTGGGTGAGGTAGACAGATTTAGCTACTTGGGTAGTTTTATCTCACCCGACAGTCGTATATCGGGAGGAGTGTCTTCACGCATACGGAAGGCCCAACTGTCAAACATTAATTTCAGGCGTGGTATTGGTCGGACATCGGGTTGTCGATCAAAAGTCAAATATACGCAGCAGCAATGAGGTTGGCATTGGTATACGGCTCCCAAAGATGGCCGCTGAGAGCAGGTAATATGCAGACTTTTGTGTTTGAACACCGTTATCTTCGTAGAATTGCTAGAATACAGTGGAAGGGTTTCGTGAATAACCAAGCGGCCAGGCGCAAGATATTGGGTCCTAGGATTCGACTTTTAAAACAAGCAGTGAATCAGAAAATGCTAAGGCATGTTTTGGACACCCCAGTCGATGATATGGGGAAACGGATGAAAACTTTAACCACATATACTCTTGTAGGGATAGTTGGACTACCGGATTGGGGTATACGGCATGGCTGAACATAATGGGTGATATGGATCAGTGCGGCAGTCGGTGGAGCTCTTGTGTTTCAAAACTTTATGTGTAATTCTTCAACCCGCTAAGTCACAGTCGATCTTTCACAACTTCTCATTTTTCTTCTGTCTGAGAAGATGGTGATATGAGGCAGCAACTAAAACTGGAAAAAGTTTGTGCAAGCTTAGTGGTAGCACAGGCTTAACTGAGCTAAAATGCCCCGGCTCATGGAAGCCCGGAAAAGACTGCTTATGAGCACTTGGTATATCGGGTACTGGTTTCAAGAGCTAGGTGGGTCCCATCCGGACCTTCGTATTTATCGGGGTTTATACCTTTCAGCACCCGCTGCTTTAATTTAACCTGAATGTTAATGGTCGTAGCAGGCGGGTGGTCCGCTGCTCCTCCTATCCGGTCGAAGATGTTTGGTCCACTATTATCCTTAAACACTTCTATTTCATTATATGGCATAGGCATCGGTAACCCCCTCTAATTGCTTCCTCCCAACAGCGCATTCTGGGATTATTTTCACTTCTTTTTACGACGCTAACTCTAACTCCCATCGCGCACCTCGTCGCACTTTTGATGCCTTATTCCAATTACTGATGTCCTCCCTCTAGTTCCTTCCGGCTTGCCTTGTTGACCTGCTTTCTACCGAAGTTCACCAGTCTGGTTTAGCCCTATGACTTCCCTGTCCCATTGGAAGGAACAAATCAAAGGACTTTACATGAGGATTCGTATCATCATCATAGGACTGATAAAATGTCGATAAAGCAGGGCACATTGGTGATGCAAGATCTGCCTAGGATGAAGTGACATTCAAATAGACATACTAGATTTTTACGCAGGTGAGCGGGAATTTCACATTTAACAGTGTGACGAAGGCTTTACAGTGCGCTAATTAAGCAAAGGGCCTGTGTATTTTTAGGGCATGTCGGCCGTTTTCGAAAACAGGAGTGGTAAACACTCTACTTCATGTCTTGAAGTAGCTTTTGGGTTCAAGGCGGGAAAATAACAGGGTTCATGTCCATATCTGGGGTAAACGACTGAGCAACCGATCCCGATGTAAAGTGGCTAGATGCAACATCATGTGGTGAAGTTTAACAAATCGTAATGTCTAAGGCGTTCGACCGAAAATCGTTCGCGTCCCATTTCGAACGCCCTGGATATGCACTGTTGATGATTCCTAACAAGGATGAAACAGCTGTACAGTTCTTCCATGGATTCTTGATCATGAGTTCAGTGATTATATCACATGGTGAATTATTTCATTTCAATCCCCTACTGCTAACACATATAAACAAGAAAAGCAGACCGCTTTTGGTTCGAGAAATTCCAAAATGACAGAGACTGGGACTAGATAGTTGATTGGGAGTCACCAGCGGAGGTATATCATGCAGACAACCATCGTAGTTGCACAACCAATCGACCCATTTCAGTTCAAATCAATACAGTTCACTTTTAACAGGACAAGTTTTGGCCCGCTTCTAGAATTCTTTCTATATGATGCACTCCGGTTTCCCATTCACCTCCTCCAAGTCTAGTTCAATAGGTAACGACAGAGGAGCAGAGGACACGATATCTCACGTCACTGACGGCCGGATATGTTACTAGTGGCGAGCATTCGCAATTAAAATTAAGAATATAGGAAAAATAAACCAAAACTTAACATATCTTTCCCTTTTGACGCGTTGCCTCGCGACATACCGCATGTCATTTTCGATCCAGCGCTTTCGTAAACGGACTAGGCTCTGCATGACTACCAAGTTCCAAGTAGTCGGTTGAGCATATCTACGACCCCGCTAATAAGGAAGTGCTGCATTAACTAAAGTCTGTATCGTATTTTGAAGGTTTTCTCTTTTGTCTATGTATGTGAGGGTCCATAAATTGCTAGAGGAGGCCGCCTGGGCTAGGACCTGACAAACGGGTTGCGATCTTCCCGGTCTCTTCAGATACACACGGTGTCTCTCGTTCATCGGGATCCAAGATACGGAGTTGCTAATTGTGTGATTTTTCATCGTTCCCCTCTGTCATCCTCGTGACTAATCGCCGTTCCTGTCCAAAGGATGTAACGTCCTTTTAGAAGGAGGGGGGCTAGGCCTGCACACATTATTCCAGGCGAAGTCTTACTATGCCCCTGCACAGGAGTACAAACGCCCGCGTGCTACGGCAGAATAGGGCTTCATTCTAAGCGGGTCAACTCTAGGCTGTCGGGCTGCGGATAACACTGGTCCGCCAATTTAAAATCTGACGTGACGATCATTTCTAGGCCCTTCATCTTGCTGACGGCGTTCAAAATAATCAGTCCCTGGTCAAGTGGACTGTGGGACATTCAGTACTTCGTGATAACAGGTGGTATTCACTCTTTCTGGGGAAATTTCCACCGGTAAGCTAGACCTAAGGCAACCCTTATATCGCTCCTGATGTCTTCTATGCTCGTAGACCGTACCACATTGACACCGTTGGTGAAGAAAAAGCTGAGTTGTTCATGACGGAGGCTGGATCGTTCTCCAAGTGCAGAATAAAGGTTGGCCTTAACACTGACCCTTGCAGAACCCCGCTCTTGACTTCCAGCTTGGCCGACCACCTTTCCCCTGCCCCTACTTAACATTTCGTCCTGATAAGAAAGGCCCTCACAAAATATAAGGCCTGCCCCCAATACCAGATGATTCTAACTTGAAAGATAGTGGGTGATGATTCACTGAATCTAAAGCCTTGCTTAAGTCAAGATACCAGCCACTAATCTGTTTACTCTCCCCAACTTTTCGAATGGTTTCATCATGGAGACGTAAGGGGTTGGCGAGGCAAGACTTATATGTCATGGAGTCCCGCTGAGCCAGGCAGAACACTGAGTGCCGGGTCAGTTATTGGGCAATATGAGCCTGGATTAACCTCCCCATCGCCTTGCACTGGATGCTAGTGATTTTGGCCAGCCTGAAATTTCCCATGAGAAAGCTCGTGCCTCCCTTACGTTTAGGCAAACCCGCTGCACCGCTTCAATCCTTTGATACTTCTCAGTTTTCTACACTGACCTTTGGTAGCCTCAACACCAGACCAGCCGTGATGTCGGTTAGTGGATTGAAGGCAGCTAGGTGAATATTGTCTGACGCAGCAGACTTGTTTTTGTGTAAGCCCTCCAGTTGCCTAAATACTCCCTCCTCCGTTGTCCGTGATGGCCTGGTTTCCAGCCTTCAACGGGCTGATATCACCCTTGGGGGAGCTTCCCGGTTAAACATATCTACAACACTATACCGGCTGCCACATAACGCATTGTGCCAGTTGAAACGCTCACTTGGAGTTTTCAACTCGGAGCAGCTGCGTTGTGCTGCTCCTGCATCTCGTGCACTGTCCATTATTTGGGTTCCGCGCATTGCCGTTATTCCCCCAGCATTGATTTAGCCTAATTGTCTTTGACATGGATAACCTCCACCAAGATATTTCTGCGTTTGGATTCATACATCCCAAAGCCGCTGACCGCTCCACGACAAAGGCTTGTGCTTTTGGGTCCGGCTGATAAAGATGCCTCTTTACGGGCGTCATTAGCTTACCTCCTCTATAACTGCACTGCTTTCTCCGCCCTATGTTTAATATCAATTCCTCCCGAACACGTGAAAATGTCGTCAAGACCGCGGCGAACAATAAAACTAAATATCCCATCCCACCGTTACATGTTTGTTGCTCATATCTACTAAGTCGTAAATTTCCCTTTCATTCTTTCCTCTTGTGCCTTCACCACCACATTACTACCACCCCAGCCTGGACCTTTCATCTATCCTCCCTATCGCTGCTTTTAGAATTTAAGGTTACCAACGTGTTAGCATAGAGCGAAATTTTGCGCGGCCTACCCATGTTCCACCTTTGAAATTATCTTTCCTATCCACCACAACGGCATAAAATCACACCACCGCCCATCTACTCCCACTAATAATAAAACTTGTTTTACTACTTACCTGTCTTCGCGATCTTACGACCCATCTTCACCGTAAGGCGTCATTGGCAAAGTTGACCTTTTCTGATATAATAAACTGCGTTCTGTCTTAAAGAAAATCAGTCACATAATATTGATGACAATATTGATAATACCTAGAGTTCTCGAACTATGAAATGCTTGCTCATGACAAGAGTAGTCGGTATGGGGTGGTACAGAAAACTCATGGAGAGGAGACTGTTTGCACTTGCGTGGGCAGTAAGGAGACCGGACGTGACTAGCAGCTGAAATTGGCTGACTTCTGAAGGCAAAACGGGAACAATTCCCGGCTATGCTAAAGGTGAAAGCCTTTTTCTCGGGCAATGGATCGTGGTAATTGCAATTTTGTTCGAATGCATCAACGGACAATTGTCTGTCGCAGAAATTACAGAAACTGCTCTGAGACGTGAGGACCAAGAATCACCCAGAATTTGCTCCTGCACATGCGTAAGCATAGTGAACAAACCGGTTTGAAAGGAGTCGATGCTATAAGAGGCAAAACCCGAATAACATCTGCCTGCGGAACTAAGTAAACGGCGGAAATATTTCTGAGCGAGAATGGTAGTCGGTTTCAGAGGTATGTTGGAGGGAAATGAATGAACTCGGAACAGAGCCTGAAGAAAAACGAAAATAATGAAAAAAGGAGGTGAATGAAACAGATTTCTAACGAAAGCCTCGGGACTGTGCTTTTGCATAATCTTTCGATGTCCTAGACCTAATACAACAGTTCCTTTATTTCACATCTTGCATGAATAAATATATACCCGTTTCTTGCAAAGACAAGCTAGACCTTTGACCAGAGAGTTCCACAACGGCTTGCTCCCCCCTGCTCATGCTGCCCGCCTTAGCTGATCTGACAGTCTATTAAAGAAACATGGACACCCTCTCACCCTGTTTGGTCTTTGTTTTCTTTCCAAGTTTTTCTTGTGGTACCACTCATGATGGTCATTCTCTTCTGTTCGCCTTGGCGTCCCTCGGTTTACCAACTAAAGCGTTAAAGTACGCTGAATTTTTCTTCATTCTTTAAGTGTTGCTCACCTGGCCGACCTACAGATGGCTGAGTCACGAAAAATAATAAGTCACCGCAGCGCCCCAACCATACACACACACGTGCGCTCCACAACTACCGTTTTACCGTCCGTTGTGATCGCTTATCATCATTTTGCAATTTCCTAACACTGTGAAGTAAAAAGCATGATTGCGGCGAAAACAATCATGTTTCACGGGCTTCGTAGATAGTATATATTTCCTGACATCCGAAAGGCATGCGCAAGGCAGGGGCGAATTTGCACAAGGATGGCATAGAGGAGACACGGGAAACAAAATCCCTACGCAAAGGTGCAATGTGTTTGTCCTCCCATGAGCAGAACCTGCAATGTGAAAGGCTAAGCCCGAGTTTTCGAGATTTTAAATCAAAGCTAGGTAATCCTTTGCCAAGACTTTCTGGGGCTGGTTTCCAGTCACGCAGTGCGAGTCAATTCATCTTTAGATGCATCTAAGGTGCGCATCACCGGCGCGAAGTTTGGCTGGGAAGCAGTGGTGGACGTTGCCATACGGCCGACTTTCTCAAAAATCGAGAGGGTTGCATGGTGAAGATGAAGATCAATACGGACGTCATAACGGATAGCATATAAGGTGGATGGAGAGTGGTAGTTAACGCCGTTTAAGAGTCAGTATAATGATGAAGATTAAGGAGCGCTAGACATCAAGTGTTGCATCAGAACATTTAAGGGATGAAAATATATGAGGAATTGTGGACAGAGAGACAACGGAACTCACAAGAATGGTCACTGGTCTTATTCGGCTGGGAGCGGACTGTGATGTGTGACGGGGAGAAAACGAGTTCGTATAGGAATTAAAATCGGTGCTTAAATACACTTGCCATGAATGACCTATGTGTTGTACTTGTTTAATATCAGAGATTATGGTGTTCTGAGGCGATAAGGATCTGGAGATTGGGTGATGGTGCAGCATTTAAGTACTGTTAATAACAGTGCTTTGCCAGTCATAATGGTTCATCCGAGGTGAAGTACCCAGGGCATTCATTGGCGCGGCTTGGTTTGTGCTGGGTGGACGCGGCCCGGTATTGGAGCGTCAGATCCAAATAGCAGCTTCGTGGCCGGGATAAGCAAACATCGCATAAGATGAGGTGGATCTTTCGGCGAGAGTTTGCCTTGCACCGGTGGTCATTGGCGAGCAAGAGGTCCACCCCACCATTTGCAAAAATGTCTAGTACGCAGAACATTATATTCGGTCGGAGGAGCTATGAAAGGACTCTATACGAGCCTAACCACTGGAGCGCCGAAAAGAAATGGAAAGGGCGAAACCGAACTCTGAATTTTATTGGCCACCGGAATCAAATGAGGCAATGTCTGTTGGACTTGTGTGGAGAACAATTTCCAGGAGCACCGGTCTATTGCCAAATTTCGCAGACCGGAATAGAGGTTGACGAAAAATGACGGTCCTCAGCTATTTTCGAATGTCAAAATGTACTGTGAACGTTAGTTCACATTAAATGCCAATAAATATCCTGTTCTTTGTGAGCCCGCTTTGTATGATTTTGGCAGAAGAATTTTGGTAAGGAAGAAGAGGAAGGCAGCACAAAATGGTGCGCGGGAACGTAGGAGCTACAGTGCTGTTTACCAAAGCACTGCTAATGAGTGGGGCTGACCGAGTGCTGTCCACCCAGCTTGAAAACACCGTTTTGGGGTGGACGCAGGAGGTGCAATCCACCAATGTTGCTGCACCCGCGCACCGCCGCAGCCAAGCCGCCGGCCCGATGTGCGCCGGCCAAAGCGGTGGATATGACCGCGCCCCGCACTATTTTCGTAACGTCAGTGTAATTGTGGTTTAAAGAAAGACACTTAAGTATGGTATGGGTGGGGTTAGGGAGACGCCGTTTTTTCCAGGATTGGATAATCGCAGGCGAGCCGAAACTGAGTTAGCCAGAGCATGGGGTAAGTGTTTCCATCCAAGGGAGAGAAAAAAGTAAACCAATTACAATGACATGCAATTTTTTCAATTGTTGCAAGTTAAGGCCCTAAACCACGCTCATTGTTTGCTAATAACTCGGTGTTTCGCGACGGACTGGTTTATTTTTTGAAGCTGCTTCTCCTTCTTGTCAAACAGTAACCCTTCGCATTCCTCAGTTTCAATCACTCTTCCTGGTTTCCACCGTCGTTTCCAACGCCAGATATGATCCAATCCTTACGCTGATTTTATTCACAGGCCCAAGCAATTCCTGGGCTTTAAATGCCTTCTAATTTAAGGTTATTCAGTGGTCCACCCACTGCATCGGAAAACAGGAAAACCAAACCTGCTAGCGCTTGCTGGCAAATCTTTGTGGTTAACCATTTTGTAAAAAAGCTCCCTTATCCTTGTCACGACGGGATGCCCAACACACTCCCATGCACAAATTTGTCACTAACACAGTATTGATCTTCCCCTTTTTTCATCCTACCCCATTATTTTTTGACTATTTTTTTTCTTTGCAACCCAACATAAACCTCAGCTGACATGTCGTTTAGACTGAGGCCTCCTTCTGTTGGAAATTTCAGGATGTACGGCAGCAGCATGATCGGCCGCAAATGATCCCCTCTGACCCTCTCCCGTTATTGCGGCAATGGACCGTCAATTATTGCACTATATGATTGGGGTTTCATTCCAACGAACCGTCGATACTCTCACTGGCTGCTCCCACGCGACTCTGCTTACTATCCGCTCATTTGTCACCGATTATCATGGCATTTCGATGCTTCATTCAACAAAAGCCCACGCTGGTTGCGTGGCGTAAACGGTAAGTCAGTAGCAAGAACTAAGCACTCCATCGGAAGTTTGTTAAGATACAAAGCTATTTCGGGTACAGCTATTTTGGCTGGCTATTTCTGTATCTTACCATCCTGCCCATTCTGACCACTTCACGGAACCCTCAGTGAGCATAATAACCCAGCTTTCAGTAAACTTATCATTTTTATTTTACTTATCAAAAGATTCAAATTATTTGGCTCGATCTTAGTGGTTGCTATTCAGACCATAAAGCATTCACGTTTCGCAAAATACCTCCTTTTTCGCGAATGTTTCAAATTTTATTCAGTTGAAATCTGTTTCCTCAACCATCATCTGTTGAGCAACTCTTTCTCTAACCAGGTCATTTTTAAGTTCCGCCACACCCCTTCCACTCCACTCCGAGGCATTTTGGGGGGTTTTACTCAATCTTTCTCCAGCCTTTAACCCAGCTATCCTCAAACGTACACAC
>LUCM01006147.1:0-129775 GCA_008360955.1 Fasciolopsis buskii
TACTAATACTAATACTAATACTAATACTAATACTAATACTAATAATACTTGGATATGACTCCTACCGTAATGATAATAACCCCGATCCACATTTAATGAACCATGCGGTTCGTTTTTTAATCTCTGAAGTGCTATATATATATATATATATATATATATATATATATATAATATTGCATATGAACCAGTAATTGTGGATCAAAACGGTGCTACAAATACCTAAACTGATCCATCACTGTGGCTCTAATTAGGTGAAGTGCTTTATGGTTGTCCATCTCGGCATGAATATTTGGTTTTCAAATTAGTGGATGGCAACAGGTGGTTGATTTTTCTAAACTAAAACAAACTGATAAGAATCGTTCACATCTCGGACAGTTGGGGATTACGACCGGTGGTTGGTTAACACTCGGTCACGAAATGCCCGAACAAGGGCTCACTTAATTCTGGAGTGTTTTTTCGGCTGAACGGACCAAGAATAATGCACTTTGACTTGATCTTCCCCAAGACGATTTCTCCACTACCTTTAATGTTCACATAGCCATTTTGTTCAAATCTTAGAGACTTAACTGAGTTCCACAGGAAGCAAACAGAATCACTAGTGAAGGGGGTCAAACGTGCGTTGTTTCTAATTCAACGTTCCTCGATTTTTCAACGATGTAATTTTATTGTTCTATCTGTTTTTAGGGTTTATTTGGCTAACCGACTTCCCACATAACTGAATCGTGCTGTACAAATGCTGGATTGTGTGTGGTGGTGGGGGTGGTGGGGGTGGGGTTTAAGCATTTCGAAATGGCAGCTGCGATAGACTGGTGTGTGTGTGTGCGTGTGTGTGTGTGTGTGAGCACGCTTGACTGAACTCTGATTTGTCAGTTTCGTTTGATTGTGATGTGTAATGATGTTCTACAGCAAACTGTGAGCCACCAAGCCCTTGACAAGCCCAGACGTAGTTAGTGAGGGTGGGTCGATCTAGATGGCGTATATATATATTATACACATATATATATATATATATAGGTGGACCAAATCGACAATTACAGATGAGACAGCGAAGATGCAATGAGGCGGAAAATTGGGGAAAATTGCTAGGTAATACTGGAAGATAGGAGATATCCCGCCTCGGGGATGTTTGTTCCCGTCTCATATGTGCTCAAACAAGCAACCAGTCTTCAAACGTGCAATCATTTGGTGAGGGGGTTAGGTGCGCGAAAGGACAGCTTTACATCAAACAAGTGTCAGATGCCATCTGAAGCACAGAAACTGATCTCTTAGATGAATTTTGATTGCGTCAGACACATGCACACACACACACACATACACGCAAACAAGATTACAGACACCAGTGATCTTTTCATCCCTAACGGATAACTGTCTCAATTGTAACTTTTCTACCAGGAATTGGACACGTACGGGCAAACGAATATACAACCACCCATCTGTCGACTAATTCGAGTGTCAAGTCAGTCTCGATGACCTTGGAATTGCGCAACATGAAAAACGAATTAATGATGATTAGGCGGTCGATATTCATGGGAAACCAGATTCTTTCCTATTACCGTAAGCTCGTGAAAAACCATTCACTGGCTTAAGTTAAAACTTGTAAAAATACCAGTAGCTGTCTAAAGTACGGGTACCAGATCAGTTTTATTTGCTAAGACTGGACAAAAATTACACTCGCCTAGTAGGAACTTATCTCTAATAGAAATCGCTGAAACTAAGTCATATTTGTGTTATGTGTGATTATTATTGTTTATAGTATTACAAGCTTAGAGCAAGAATTCAGTGAAAGAGGCATACCTTTAGATCAACCGCACTAATGTTGAAGCCAGGCTAATTGATGTTCATGGATGCACTTAGAGAAAATTTCCCCACCCCGTTCGACCCAAGTAAGCCGTAACACGGGTACAGGTGAGTTGTTAGACTGTCTTTGTTCTTACATTTAGTGACTAGTGTAGTTGAGAACATCTGATTGCCAGGACGGACTGTTCACGGTAACCCAGAAACCATGAGTGGTCAAGTTTAACAAGCTGACAATAAGCTTCTACCAAGATCCCGAGTGAGTGAACTTTGCATGCTAATAGTTACTTTTACTGGGCTTCGGTTCATGTGTTTTCTTTTTTTCCATTTGTGGAGTATAGATCCGGATGCTGGTTCGGAGTATATCACATCCGGAACCACATTTGACTTCAGTAGTTTAGGTCTGGTAGCGAGCCGGACCACTTCGAGCCGTGATCCGAAAATCTGGGATTTCATTCTCCGAGCGCATTGAATTATCACATGGGTAACTCACTCATCCACGGTCGGTAGGGCATGCGCATTCCAAATCCAGTCGCACTGTCCCACTAAGTCCAGAGCGTAAATGGCATACAGAAAATAGGCTACGCTTGGCCTGTAAACGATAAAAACACATTCATAGAGCGAATATGGACGTCACATCGTTTCCCATTATTGTGTGTGTGTTTATGTGTATGTGTGTATGTGTCCTAGAACTGGTCGCTGTTCCATTTACCTTGGCCCGTCTTACTCACGGACAAGCTACAAATGACTGCAACGGTAAAGCAGCAGTTTACAATGTGTCATACTGTTACTGTCCACTGTAAAACAGTAGTGAACCTAAGGGAGGATTGCTCGTACCGGTCGCTCCACATTCGTACACCAGAATCTGACGGAACATTGCACAAAATGCCCTTTCCACAAAACATATATATATATATATATGCATTGTAACCGAGCAAATAAATAGTAATTCGATCTGAATCGAACGAGGCTCGAAGTGTACTGGGGAGAATGATAAACCATATGATTTTCGCATGACTATAATTCATCAGAAGTAAATAACGCTAGTCTGGGTTAAGGAGGCTGGAAAACTGATAATTCGTATCAATCGAACGGTCTACAGTCCGTAGGTATTACGGGCAATCGTGCTGTCGAAAGGGAGGAAACGAAAATGCTACCATCGTCCAACTAAGTCATACTTGTGTATTTTGTACCCTTTTCCCAAGGTAGCGATAGGTACAAACATTATCCAAGTTCCCAAAATCATACGTGTTCCGGAGTTCCTGATCAAACTCCTGACCGAATTAGGAGACGTAGAAAAACTGGAGACCGATAGGAATTAATCGTCTATGTGTCTGTATGTGTCGTCTCTCACGCGTGCGTTTGTACGTCTGTCTCCTAGTAGAATAGCACAGGAACAATGTTGATGATTTAGACGGCTCAGATCTTGGTGGCATCAGGACCCGAACAAGCAAACAAACAAACGGCCAACCAACAAACAAATACGCGCGGGAAATTAATCTTTCGCGCATCTCTCCGGTTTTTGAAAAATTAAAACGAACGGTTATTTCCCAAAGACACTTGGGTCATTCGATTGCTCACGTGTACCATATGTCGTTTTATCGTTCAAGCCTAGCGAAACGGGCAAAGAGAACATGCAAGTGGGCCAGAAATAGAGGGAAGTGGTGAGAAGAACAGAGGAGTGGAATTGAATATTTTCACTTTCACACAAACACGCAGATATGCGGGTTTCGTCGCCGTGGCTTCCCTTTCTACGATATTTACCGGCGAGGAAAGTGATTCTGGTTAGGCATTGCATTAAACCATTGAAGCTTGTGTTGAAACACGAGAATGGGAACAGGCATCAGAATTGATGGGTGAGTGTGTGCGTGTGTGTATGTGGGGACGAGGAAGTAGAGAGGGGAGGAGGGGTCAAATTCCAAGTTTTGCAATCGGTGTAGTCCCTCCTCATATCTCATTGTGATTCGAAGTGCCCTTGGTGTACTTGGGTCCTCGTGGAGTTCACCGGCTGCATTGTGTGTACGGACGATGACGACGACGACGACAAGAACAAGAATAAGAACAACAACAGCGGACAGTAAGGAAGAAAGAAAGAAAGTAAGAAAGAGGTTGGTTGCGATGAAGTGCTTATGTGAGCATTTTTCCAGTCAAGGGTGAGAGGCGGGACTGAAAGTGGACATTTCAGTTCAATCATCTTTGAAACGAGCCAGATGGCAAGCAAAATGAAATGGCATATTCACAACGGCCCCGTCATCTTCATCTTGTGCAGAAAGGTAAGGGTGAGCGTGAGGGTGGGTTAGAGCGGGCCCGATTAGCCCACTTCGTACAGATGGAAACCAATAAACGTTTGATAACAATGATTCGTCAACAGTAAACGACCGAAATGACCTAACCAAATGGTGCTGCAATTTTCACGAAAAACATTCGCTCCTCTCCGTTCACTAACTATCATCTTGATTTACTGAACACCGGTTGTTTCCCTCTGTTGCTGATTGTTATTGTTATTATTACTGTTTGTAATGATGCTGCACTGTCAGTCAAGAAATCTCTAATTTGGAACATCTGACGATAAGGCACAAGTGAAATTCAAGTAAACTTTCAAGCTTGACATTGGAGATTATCAGTAGCCATGACGGGCTATTTGATCAGTGCACCACCGTCGTAGACGGAAGCGCACATCTAGTCTTAAACACAGATCAGTTTTTCGGACGAACTACTGACCTGGGTCTCAAGACCTCCATATGGGTATGAGCAAAATACGAAGTGCGTAAGCTATGTGCAGGACTAGTCCCTCATGGGCTTGTCAGACACGAGGCATGTCTGCTCCGTGGCCTTCTCAACCAAATGACATTTGTGGTAATAACCATTCCTTTGTGATTTGCCCACTCAGTTTTTTCTGCCCTACTCTGTTATTATGACTGCCTCACCCAAAATAGGTCCTCATTCTCCTACATCATTGACAATTTGTAGTACCTAACTTAGTCAAGGTTTTTGATTTGATCTATCATTGAACGACTACCCTAGAAGGTCACTTATGTTCACCTGCTTAACCGGACAGTTGTCAGTGTGACCTTGTGGGAGTCATACATTTATGTTCCTGGACTAAGCCCTTTGTGTAGGCCTTGTTGAGTTGTGTACAATAGCACTGGCGCATGATCTGTGCGTACATGCCGTTAGTAGGTCTCATATCGATGATTTATGAGAACTCGACTATTCCATGAACCGGTTCAACACCGGGGATCACGCAACTTACATCACCTTGGAGTTTTCTAATCAGCTATCAGTCAGAACGATCTCCTAATGCGATTTCATCCCAAGGGAATGGAATGCTTGTTCCATTCAACCCTGACTAACAAACAGTGGTGAGAACGAAATCAAAATGTAATATGTTTGAAAGAAGGCAGCGTTTTGTCCATTTGCCAGTGAGTTTTACGTCAAGTCGCAACAGTTAAAACTGTCTTGAGAATTATCTCCAACTGTGTCCATAAAACCGGTTGATTCTTTACTATTTGGTTGTAACGTAATTAATAGTCCAGGAAGGGGAAAGGGGGGACGTGGTTATCCTACACCCGTTGCCATCATCAATTTCGATCACAATATGAATGACCATGTTTGTACATATTACGACTGTACATGTTATTCGCCTTCAAAATACCAAAGCTAAGGCCATTGGGAAAGCGAAAGATCTACAGCCCAATGAGGCTACTAGGAACATGAACCAAGTTTGATTAATCCCTGACGATGATGTGACGCACCGGACAATTGTTCGAGCAACCCAATCCTAACATCGGGGTTGTGGAAACCGTCGGAATTTTCCCGCTAAGTGAAGGTAATATCAGATAGGCTAACAGTGTCAGTCCGACGCATCAACAAATGACTATAGGAGCACAGTGTTCTGTTCAATTGTACAACACAATGTGCACACTTGGTTTCGCGATTACGTCAAATATGTTCGGAATTTAATAAACAAATGCCCGTTTCACAAGAACTACCAAGGCTTTTATCCCTCAACAAAGTATTAACCGGCGAAGGCAAAAAAATCGATACCGATTGCGGTGAGCAAATGTGTACGAAATCGAACGAAATGTTTCACGTCTGAGAAGCCGAGGTCCGAGCGAGCCAATCACAGTTATGGGAAGCAATTTTTGAAAAATTACAAAAAAATAATCCTAACGAATGTTCTAATTCCACCACGAGGATTTTAGTCTGTTCACGAAACACTTCGATCTGCTAGTACAGAAAGACCGACCTTAAACAAATTCTGTTCAATGATTTTTGATACCGTCAATTCTGCATTATTTTCCGGAGATTAAGAGCCAGTGTGGCTCCTAACTGACTTACTGTGGAGTTTGATTCTTTAATGCACACAGTAATACGAAATCGTTGACCGGAATCACTCATGAGAACCTCTTAGACGTTACTCATCACAGCAGTCTTTAAAAATCCTCGCCAGATGAGCGCGCTTCGTCTGTTTTGTACTAATCCGTCCATGCATTAGTCACTTTGTTCGACGATGCATTTTCCCAGTTCCCTTGTGAACTGTCCTGATCTGACCAAAGCTAACCTTCAGCCAGACTGTCTGCATGTCTTTATGCCCGAATTTCCTAGGTAATCTTGGAAAATTCCTCCCGTTTTCTGATTGATTTTTAATCTGACCTGACAATACTTGAAAAGCCTAGCCAGTCTACTAACCAGTTGATCCCAACGGCAAAATACCTGCTTTATAGGGCACGTAATTTCGTTGGCATCAGAAGTGAGGTTCATTCTTGGCGGGTGATTTCCACACATCTGCTGTAGCAATAGAACACAAACTGGTTGGAAGCAATAAATCAGCCAACATACCGACAAGCTTACAGTTTTTGAGATAAATGTGAAATGAACACCATGTCAGTTGGGAGTTATAAAAGCCAGCGTCAATGACTGTGTCCCCCTTGAGTACTGATATGACTGCTGATTCTACGAATCGCATCAAGTTTACTTGGGGATGCCCGCTGTACTCGACAGATTCTTAGGGGGGAGGTTGATCTCGGAACAACAGCTCCGATTTCTCACTACAGCAACAAGGTCGCAGACGTGGAGACTAACAAATGCGTCGATGATCCCCTCCTGGAGTATCATTGACCTATCCGGACATCTGCGTACTGAAGAAATTGACACTGATGATTCCTAACAAGGACGAAACAGCTTCCATGGTTTCTTTATGGGGAATTTTGACCATTGAGTTGTTTCCAAAAGAACCTATGTCTGAGTCTCCTTCGTGGAAAACCAACTAATTGCAGTGGTTCAACGGTAAAAAAGGATATGAATAAATATTCGGGTAAGATTATCGTTCTTGTGACCACGGGATGTGGACAGCTGTAAGTATTAGTTCTTCTCTCTTTCAAACTATTGAAAACTAGTCCGATTGATCTAACAGTATTTTTCTGATAATAAACACTCTATCTGTCAGGAACTGTAAACCCTTTGGGTGCGCCGTAATCAAACAGTGCTAATGCATAAATTTCCCGTGGTGTTTGTGCGCATGTGTATGAAGTTACCCAATTTACAAATGCTTTCAAAGACCCGCAATAGAGTGACATGCCTGAGGTGTGAGTTGCTTTAGGGAATAGATCACGGACGAGACCGGGTTAGTTTGAATTAGCTCGCTTGGTGCATCGAATTTCAGCGAGGACGTGCCCTAGTCATCACGTCATGCGGTGTTCATATCGCATTCACGGCGACCAACGACGGGATTAAAGGCAGTAATTAAAGCGTGCAAGAACGCAGAATTCACACCACTGAGCAGTGCCGTACAATCGCCTGTTTGAGACTTATAGAACCTAGTTGTGTATATATATATATATATATATATATATATGCGTGTTTGCATGTACGCATGTACGTAAATACGTCTGTACACATTGTATATGTGTGTGTGTGTAGGCATGGGAGTGCCACCCCAGTGAAAAATGCCCCTGGGCTAGAATGTCGAGTTAATGAAGCATGTCTAATGCATTTTTCGCAGTCTTCTGAACCACATGTCAGTAATCTGATAGGTTGTATGGCTTCCCCTTTTGCGGCTCGAAGTGACCACTGTTGTTTTTAATAACGGTACGCAGATCTCATCCTGTGTTTCAACCCCCCTCTCTTTCCTCTGGGCAGTCCTGCCACAAATTAACACATGCACAGACTCAAACATGGGCACACACCACACCAAAGATCGACTAAAAATAGACGGACGCAAACATCCAGTGGAAAATATTGTGTTTAATGCCGAATTAAGTGTACTCAAGGGTGGCGGCGCTCCGATGCATCATGAGAGTGTTCGTGCTCAATTAATCGATCGATCGATCGATCGATCGATCAATCTATCGGTCAGCCAGTCAGCCAAGTAATCACTCAGCAACAGTACCGATCAAGCTAGTCACCATGATCAGCATATATGTAAAAACCATCATTTCCATTTGTTCAACCGCTTTTGTTTTAGTGTGCCCGACAGTAACTCCGATTATCAAGGCTCTCAGTCCGAATGAGGGTTGGATTACCGGTGGAGAAACGGTCACCGTTATTGGCGAGAACTTTTTCCACGGGCTCCAAGTCGTTTTTGGCTCGACCGTAGTCTGGGGAGAAGTAAGTTTATGGTCGAAAAGTCATGCAATGCCGGATTCTGATCGAATGTTGTTTAAAATTAGTATTTCGTCCTTGAGACACTAAGATTTCGAAGTTTTAGTAACTGGTTTCCAGAAAGACTGTTTGCTTCTTTTCTCTGTGAGACGGTCTTCGTAAGCGATTTGTCGAGTGTTCTTGAGAATTTGCCAATCAGGCCAAAATAAGTCCTATTGTGTTTTGGTAACCACCTGGAAAGAATACAGGTATGCACTGCCGAGCGTCCGAGATTCATGCGCCTTGCTTCCAAAAGTTGGGGGATCCAAATACACCGGCAACCAACTGTTGCCGCGGGTGACGATTCCTTCTAAGAGGAACAAAAAGAAGAAGCTGAAATTCTCCCAAGTAGACGTACCAGGTGGGTATACAGTATTCTGGTGTATGTGTGCGAAGAAATCTATTAGTTACTCACTTATTCAATTGTTCACTTCCCCGCGTCCAGCTCCAACTCTAGGGTGACTCAGTTTCGCGAATGCTGCTGGTGGCATCGAGAGTAACGCGGGTGAGATCAGCATCTGATTTCGGTACTGAGTATCGTGGGCAGACCAGGTAGAGTCTCAGTTACTCAGCTTCTGCTTTAAACTTAACTTTTACTAATTTACAAGTGTCCTCTTCTACAAAACGATCGTATCGTCAGGAGCATAAAACGAGGATTAACTTTTCACCGGTAGTCGTGTTAATAAATTTACGAAATAGAGAGCCTAGCTTCAGTTGGCTTTTAGTCGAGTCTGTGTTATTATTCCCAAGAACAACCAAATATCAACAATTATCAATCAGAGTAATCAATAAAACAGTTCAGAGTCCATGGACGACTGCTGACGGACCGGATGGAAGGATTACCGGACTCGGTCTGTCGGCCTAGTCAACATCGGATGGAGAGAGTAGAAGCACTGACCTGGTCCGAAACAACACTGAAAAGACAGCGAACATCTCCGGGGTAAAGTGGAACACTATATTAAAATGACATACAGAAAGAGAGCCCTAATTGGAATGAACAGCATGAAGAACTGGTACAGGTGATATTCAGACCATCTTGAATCAACCCATATTCTGACTAGCCTATAGGAATGTGCGTGCATAATCTTTTAAAATAACAACTTCCTCCTGAGTCCTGGTCAAAACCGCACAAATACAACAATGTGCAAAGTTTCGCCAAACTTGCAGTTCTCGTAGTATTTCAAATATTTGAAGATCGGGATGTCCTTTCGTTCACTTGTACTCAAAGACACTTTCCACTCCACTCCATTCTATTTCACTTCACTTCGAACCCAACCCAATCAACGGCTGATTCGATCGGGAAGCTGCTAACTCCACATGCTTTACGTGTTCAAACTCCACCACGTCATTTGCCAGGTATTGTGGATGTGACGATCGCGTTCAAGAATAAAACGTTCTGCAAAAGTAATCCCGGACGATTTGCCTACATGTGTAAGTGTTCCTAAACATAATGAGCTGTCGTTCTTTGTAGTGTAAAAATATGCGTCCATGAAATCCCAGTTTTTTTATCATTTCACCAGAAGCGAATCATTTTTCTATTTTCCCCTGGTTTGTGTAACGATTATCGATCGCGTGAGGGAAGGTGACCTTGTCAGGCTGTGGTCGTCAGTCGCAAATTCATCTTTGAAGATCCGTTCAAATTTTCATGGACGAACTTTTCCAGTATGATGCTTGGGTAACTGGATGATCACGTGACCTATTTAACGGACCAGTCCATACCGTCCTCCGAATGGGGTCTAACACCACTAGCTAGAGTGGTAATGTATAAGTCCCAGCAAGTTTGTTACCATCCACCATGAAGTGTTAATTGATTCGAAAACCGGGCTATAGTCAGACGTGCCACTAACTGAGCGTTTCCGATTATATCTACTCGTAAAGAAAATGTCACACTGTAACCACATTTTACCCTATCATTGCAACGGGCCTTTGAAATGTTACTGTGCTTTCTTTTCTAACTTCAGCAATTACCGACCCGACCATAGAGTACGGATTCCAACGTCTTTGCAAAATTATTCCCCGTCATCCTGGCGATCCTGAACGTTTGCCTCGTGAAATCATCTTAAAGCGAGCAGCCGATCTGGCCGAAGCTCTGTACACAATGCCTGCACGCAACATGTCCTTTGGGTCGAGTAATCTATTTCGTTCGGGGACTGAAATGACCATGGATACCAATCGTCCAATGGACGATGATGGGCGAGGCTTGCGAGGGGGAACAGAGAACTCGTCCTCTCCCTCACCCAAATTACCATCTATCCTTGCACGTGGTCTACCGATCATCCCGCCTCCAACCGCTCAATCAGCTTCGGTTATCCCCAACGCATCGGTAACCGGGTCCATACACTCCAGTTCGATGGGCAATTTTTTGGCCTTATCAGCCCAGAATGGTTTGGATTTCGCCTATGCCTACGAGAACCTGGACCCAATTGGGCTTCGTGATCCAATGAATCAGACTCATTTGCACGAGTTGCACTTAAACAGCGGTCCTTATAGTCAGTACGATCAGAAAACAATGGGTCCAAATTCGTCTTTGCTGATGCGTTCTCTTTCCGATTCAACTTCAGTGATACAGGACGAGGTGGTCAGTATGAGTCAACACAGCCTTAGCAGCGGAGCGAGTAGCGGATCGGACAGCGGTGATCTGAATGATGCATCCAATTCAAGACTGCAAGTAGATGTGGACGGCGATGGGAGTGGTGGTGGTGGTGGTGGTGGTGACGAGGATGATGACGAGGATGCGGCAGTGGCAGCGACGGCAGATTCTGCCGAAGGTGAAGATTACAATGAGAATGATGACGGTGATGAGGACGAGGATGATAATGATGATGATGATGACGACGACGACGACGACGACTACGTGGACGAGGACAACGATGAGCGCAGGAAAGGTGAGGAATACGGACGTCGTCGAGCACGATCTGATACTAGGCTCATGAAATTCGACCAACGTCATTCCACAACCGAGAAGAATGTTCGAGTGAATGCTTTTTACCCTACAATCAGACATCCGATTAAACGGGCTCGATGTGATTGGCTAATTGGTTCACAAGATGCAGAGGGCTTAGTGACGTCCAATGCAACGGTAACAACTACGACGACAACAACCCTATCGACAACCACAACCACCACAACCTCCAGTACCACAAACACGGCTGCCGAAACGAATTCAGAAAAAATAGGGGTGCCTTCGAAGATGACCGCGTCATTAGTTCCAACCACTTGTGTCAATATTATTCAAAACACTTTAGCAGGACAAAACAGAATCCCTTCCCTTTCGGACACGATAAGAACCGGTAACAAGGAGAATCGAAACGCAACAAATCCATACCAAGACTCGTCTACCATTAGGGAAGAGAGTGAACGAATGCGAAAGTTTAACGGTTCTGCTTTTCTTGCCGACATTCCATTGGAAAGAACGGGTGTATCACAAAATGAATCAGAATTGAATGAAGACAACATTCGGACACAGAGTATGTTACCAAAAAAGTTGAAGATACATCGTGAACCAATGGAAACTGGCATAAATCCACTGGTACCACAACATGATATCGAAACATCGAAGGTAAGTAACGCGAGTGGGAGTGATAGATAACTAACTAGATAATCAGATGGGTAATTAGACAGACAGGCCGATAGATAGATAGATAGATAGATAGATAGATAGATAGATAGATAGATAGATAGATAAATGGATAGATAGATAGGTTGATTGATTGATTGGTAGATAGATGGGTAAATACGAGTGGACGGATAGATAGAACAGAATGGATACATATGGGTACAAATAAGGTTTCGGTTGTAATGAAAATCGCCGAGTCGCGAGCTTCTTCCGATTTCACATATCTCCCTCTTCAACATTTCTTTACTACAGGGGGCTAATGCTCAATCGCCTGATCTGCGCAATACGCCGCAAACGACACCTTCCCCGTTCCCGCAACTTAACAGTTCTGACAGGCTGTTTCCGTGCGCAAATCCTTCCATCGGGAAAATGGGTCAATCTCGAGCTAAGTCGGACGAGATGAAATGCATGCCGGTCGACGGCACCTGGTCCGATGCTTATTCCTTACAGGTATGTAACAAGAAATCGCGTTCATTGATCGATCAGACGGGGCGAGCACGCAAATCTCTGTGAAAATCCGGTTGACTGGCCATAACATTTCTGTGCCCACTTAGGCAGAAATGTGCAGCATGACGAACTCCGTTCTATTGTAGACATTTGCAAAATACGGTTTGGTCAATAAATCTTATCTTTTGGTTGACCCTACATCACGTCGCCTGTGGCTTTTTGGATTGAAGATCGACAATAAGGTTCAGCCCCTATAAGTTAGTTCATCTATACAGCAACGGTTTATCTTTACCCATCATTCGTTCTGAGACTCCAGTCCCCTTAATCGCCTAGAAAGAAGTAAACAGTTGACTAAAGGTGGCCTATCCCCAGTTTTTGATCAAAGGACCCAACCTACAAAGCAGTGAGTATGCTCGCATCTCATTCTTGTTTAGCCACCAGAATGCAGGTCGTTTCTATATTCGCAACCTGGCGTTGTGTCAGGCAGCTTGGAGCTCTGCTCTCCACATGTTCCAAAGACCCGGGTATACTTAAGCTTGAGTGGCTGGATGCTTAGTCCATACCTCGTTCGCATAGGGCTGGACATCTTGAATGCACATTCTACCCGTCCACCACAAGTGTCTTTTTTAGCCATGAGGTATATATTATTCTTCGGCTGTTCATTGATGACTTAAAACCATGATCTAGCTAGCTTCCTTGGGATAATTACCGGAAATCAATAAACATGATGGAGATAGTCACGAATCTGTCTTTATTTGAAAAATTTTCCATGAGTAGGCACTAGTTAGGAATAAAAATAATTCTGCGCTTGATATTATTTTCCAATCCAAACTGATGTTTACCACTCAACTTTTGATACGAGAAATATTGCTCTTAGTAGAGCTCATTCTCCACAAATTTTTGTCTACCTTATTTTTCCTTTGTCAGCCCACCGGTTCCTCGTCAGGTTTGTATAACTTGCAAGGATTTACCAAGATCCGCGAGGAGTCCTCTTATCCGGACAAGAGTGTACCCGTGGATGTACAAAATCCGTTAACAAACTTTGTTAAGTGTGTTACCACGGCTACGGGCACAAACAGTGAACTAAACGCGTACAGTATTCACTCTAAATTGTCCAACAGTTATACATCCCAATTAGACTATGCACAGATCCCTCAGCAGACCACCACGGGGCCGGCGAATACAACTGTGTCAACAGCACAGCGGAAGCATTCGTCCCCAAATTTGACAAATTTGACGCAACATCGACTTCCCCAGTCGCAATCGGCCCAACAGCAAGCTCAGTCGACAACCACAAGACAGGTAAGCGAAAGTGAATAATGTTCAACTTGACGTCTCACAGATGCAAGTACACATAGTAGCTGATGACATCAAATGATATGGCTTAAAATGTACGCATGCTGGGTTGAATAGAGCGCGGAAACTTATCAGAGTGCCAACATGAGTGGCACGTATGTTGGTTGTGTCTCGGACTATGATTAGTGACAGCAAAGAAACGAGAATAGGAAAACCAATGCTTCTGTTTTCGACTGTATTTTCTCACACTGTTGTCAAATCTTGTCACACAGCTGGACGCAACACAGACCTGGAAGCAAATACTCAATGCCAATTCAAAGAAGATTCCGGACCAAATTCTCGGATTTCTTCATGGGCATAGGGAACAGATACAGTATCGTGACCGTGCGTCTTCGAGTGGCTCAAACATTCCTAGAGAAGCGCCAAAAACCAGAATAGCCGAGAACAGACGGAATCGCCGACATTAAATGCCCCAATAGTGATGGTAGGAATGAGAGAGGACAAGTGAGCTCAGTCTCGACTAACGATCAACGGGATCATCATGGGGATGCAGCTGGGGATGCGACAAGATTGGAGGGGAAAGCTTTCATTGAAAAACCTGACTGACGTTTGTCGAGACATTCTAGCAAAAACTTGGGACGACTCAAACCTGCTTATCCAGACCATCATAGGGCACTGGATGCTTGAATCTCCCAGGATGGTCTACCTCTATGAGAGAAAAATCGAACTGATTAGCTGCTCCCTGTTTGCACCAACTCTGGTTGTCTGACAAGGTACAACGAGTGTGATACGTAATCTCGAAAAAGAAGTAATAGGACTACCCAAAATGCCGACATCAGCCGTTAGTCGGCCAATAGCGAGTGTGTTCTTTATTTTCACAAATCACGTGCTTTTCCGCGGACAGACTTGAAGACAAATGTGTCCCATTCACTTACCTCTTTCTTTCCGCAACCAGCACTGTTTGGGTTGAAGAATGCCTGCCTGGGTTCGACCAGTATCACCTATAATGGGCTAGCGAACAATCTGGTCGTCTGATGGCCTTCGAGTTCGAATGATAAAGTGGACCAACTGTATTCTGGCTGATTCGTCATGATATCCGTTCACGAGACACATTTGGGGCTAGCCATAGGTGTGCGAAACAAGAACAACGATACGTAATGGGTATCTCAAATTTCGAGTGAAATAAGAGCGACTGTCAAAAGGTGTCTAATCCCATAACAAACTACAGTTAGCAATTAGTAAAGGGGAACAACTCAAAGTGATCAGAGAAGACTTTTTCGATTGGTCCGTTCTCATCATGTGACTTCTTGTGATTGTTTCCTACGTCTATGTGAACTCTTTGGACGGCAGAGTAGTCTGAGCAGGACGATGTGGAAATACCGTCTAATATCTACATTCGTATTATTTATTCATCGCCAACATTTCTCCTCGCTCACTTGGTCGGAGCTTCGCGAAGTATTATCTTTCGTCTCAAATAAGTTCGAAGGTCATCGGGTGTCTAACTTGTGCATCAGTATGATGCTTTCTGATTTCCATTGGACCAAATCTCAGTGCAACTAGACCCCGGGGGAAATAAACGTCAGTGGTTGGTGGACAGTTTGGAACGATGGAAACCGAGGGGTGATTGGACTCAGTTATTAGACTCGCGTTGTAGAAATGACCGTACAAAACGTGAGGGAAACCCGAATCGGTACTTGAAAGTTTCGACTAAAAAGCTATTTAAAAAACGGTGTACCTGATTAGTTTTCTAATTCTGTTGATTTTCTTGAATTTATGTCTCCCCTGTCGTTGTTCTGATATTATGGTTAGAGTGAAAGCAAACAGAGTTTTTACGCTCGAGGGTGCAACCGCAAACAAAGCTGGTTATTTGCGCATTTATTTGTCAAACAATTGTCTCGGCACTCAACTCACCGCTGAAAGCATCAAACCGCTTTTCCCCGCTACTAAGAAAGTATCGTTGGTGCCATGTGTGCTCGGAAGGTGAATGACAAGATCAAATTATGTGATGAACAAATTTATGGTTATTAGCCAACGTCGGTGGGTTGATCGTGGTGTGCAAATACATATTTTCCCGGTTAGGCTCCCTTTGGTCTGTAATTCGTCCATCATTTTGCGGTCTGTGAACTGGGGGAAAGTTATCAACACAACAATTCCGTTGTACCTTGCATGAAACCAATGTTCAGCAAGCCTTGGAAGGTCACCGGTGATGCTCCAACGGTTGAGATGTCCAAATGGCAAAACCCACTTCAGATTTGATCCCGCTCTGGCTCTAGGCGAATAGGCATCGCTTGTGATTCACGACTGTTCCGATGAGAGACAGCACAGTACACACTGAGGTTTCCTTTAATGGGCTGAGCACTGCATTAGTTTCCAAGCAAAAAAGGTATGTTCCATTCCTCACAGTTCATTGTTACTGGTTTTCATGACCAATATGTGAAGACCTAAACTGAACTGTTGCATCATAGTATTGGGTTGGAACTTTGTGAACAGGTTCGAACTAGCCAGGAAGTAGACACACATAAACGCAACTCATACCGGTACCTTGGGATTCAAAACCACACAATGGTTGGCGTGGCGTCAACACGATTGATTGCGCTGCTTGTCAAATCCGAAAATGCGGACAGTTCGCAGTCTGCCCGAGTTAGTAGCCTGCAGTGTAACAGTAGATCTTTTGGTAAAACACATCACGCATGAGTACAGTGGATGAGGTGTGTCATGCAGCCACTCGGTTTCATCATACGGGAACTGAGGCCAGCAGATATCACCTTGGAACCTGGAGTGCGATAGAGTCACATTAGGACCGAAAAGGTCAGGTGTGCCAACGAACCGGAAAACAGCGGATTGCAGTCTACTACCGGGGTAACTGGTGGATTAGAGATTCACATCTATGGTCTTTTTCGAAAGGTAGACGTCCAGTCCAACTGATCACCACAAGATACAGTTACAGTGCAATTAATAAGTCCCCCGGGATAGATTATTCGTTGCATATGGTCAACTAGATGAAGTCATTAATAGAATCAACGGGTCCACTTATTTGTAAAAAAACAGTAATCATTTGTTCGCCTTTTGGATGGCCATTTTTTTACCATTATCTGCTATCATAACACAGGGTAACGATGAATTTCATTTTTGTTTTTCTCTAACCATATGCACACATACATACAAAGCAGAAATGGGACTCATACGCGACGGCTTGTTCCTAAACCTTGGGTACACCAGGCACGTGCACTCCTCAAGGTCACTGACCCATGGAAAGTGAGTGGACCAATCGCCGCAGGGACGACGGTCTTAAGCAATCAGACACACAACAGAAACAATACACTTAACAATCAACGACGCAAGTATGAATCAGTTCTACAAAATTTCTCCACGTCTTGCTTTTTTGTTACAAGGACACTTACAATTATAATGACCACAACTACGGAGAATATCATTTTTTCACTAAAACGAATCACATGACTTCGTGTACACTTACATTCCCGAATTCGATTTTGATCAACGATAAAAAACTACTTGTAAAAGCCCATCCAGCGCAATATCTCTGCAGTTCATTCTGCGGCTTTGTCCGAGTACAAGTGAATCGAACTTGCTTATTTTGCCATCTGTCAGATTCCCTTGATGATGATGATGATAATGTGTTTGTGTGCTTGCGTGTGTGTGTGTGTGTGACATGTATAGTATCCTTCCCCGTGTATGTCCGGTTATTTTGTCCTTCAGCTCGATTTCTCCGAGGCACTTAACTCACCTCTCCCATGTTTTTTGTTTCTTATCTCCTTTATGTGCTCTGACACAAACACGCACACACGCACACGCTCATACGAACAGATACACAATCTCCGAACTTGTTTCCACTGTGATGACGCCACGGCTTCAAGTACCAATCATAATACACCGTTCTCACCTTTATCTGATGGCTAAAACAACGGGTGGGGACTGTAAGAAAAATAAGATGAAACAATTCCAGATAGCCCACAAGTATCGCTGACTAAAATTACATGCTAAACGGTGACACGAATAATTCTTTCACTCACTCGCTCACTCACTCACTCACTCACCCACTCACTCACCCACTCACTCACTCAATCGATCAATCAATCAATCAATCAATCAATCAATCAATCAATCAATCAATCAATCAATCAATCAATCAATCAATCAATCAATCAATCAATCAATCAATCAATCAGTCAATCAATCAACCAATCAATTGACCAATCGATCGCCCGATCAATCAATCAATCAATCAGGCAGGTAAGCAAACGACCAACCAACCAATCACTCAGTCAATCAATTACGAAGCAAAGAAAAAACAAAACAGTCAATCAGTCAACTAATTAGTCAGTCAATCAGTCGTCCTACCGAACTATTAATTAATCCTCCAAACAGGTTATCAGGTAGTTAGCGATGCACCATACGAATAGTTTGCTGACAGTGAAATACTTATTTTGTCCTTTAGGTATTCCCAACGAGCATCACCAGTATCACATACGCAACAGTAGTATAGTGTTGAACCTATTATTACCGGGAAATTCCTTTTCAAGTGAAAATAATGACGGATAAGCTTTACTCAAATGATCATCATGTTTACAACAGTGGTCATGGGTGCGAAAGTATAATAAATCCGTTATTCGGGTATTTTATAACGTTGGTAGTAGGCAGTATGAAAAGTTATGAGAGATAAAATACTGAGAATTCTGGTGCATTATGACAGGCAGCTATGGCTTACCGCAAAGGGACTAGGAGGCAGGGGTGCAATGACGACGACACCAGTCGAGGTGATCGCCGTGTATGCCTGTGTGTGTGTTTCAGAGAAATGGAGAGGGAAGGCGGGAGATCCGTCACCATTCTTATTATGTTTTTATGGATTCATTGTAACGAGACCTCGCAAGACTCTGAGGCCGTGTCGAACAGTAGGCAGATGTTTGCACGATCCCAAACAAGCAGATTGGAGCAGACAAATATGCTAGCCGAGCTCGACGAGTTTTTTAGGGTCACCGGAAATGAATGTATGAAAGTCAGGTGGCTCACAAACAAGCGTGCAGCTGCTAACTTGAACGATCACCTGCTCGATGGATGATAAATAGCTGTGGACGTGAGAAATATTGACTTACTGTAATTTCCTCTCAGTGACGAATGCCAGAATTGGGGTTAGGACATTGTGAATGAGTACACGCTGAAATTTCCTCGGAATTTTTTGATTGTTTGTATTCGATCATCTAGACCTAAACGCAAGAACTTTAATCAATGAACCAATGGATCAATCAAACAATCGTTCAACCTACTCTCTGGAAAATTGTTGAATTTTGAGATAGTACGAACAGCACACCAATAATTTTACTGATTCCGAAAGGGATCCTGTTAGAACTGCCGATTCTTGTAGACCCTGCTACACGTGATCTGACTTGATTCTCGAGCTTCCTACCCTTGTCCAGTTGGCAAACTGCATCACGACACCCCCATGGGTAGATGAGTTAACCAAATGATAGGTAGAATGTGGAAATTAAACTTTAACATTGAGTTTTTTCCTATAACCTGGTATTTGTGTCTATATGCATTTGCCAAGTGAACAGGAATTCAAATTTTATCGAACGTCACATGACCAATCAGATTTCTGGTCGACTTCGCCACTATCGTCTAGTCTAAAGATTTTATCTATCAATAATCATCAGTAAGATGCTTGTCCGGAATGGCGAATCAAACATTGCCCACAGCAGTTCTTACAGAAGAATCCATTGGCAGGGACGGACGAGCTACAGTTTACCTTGCAACACCGAGATTGGAGGTCGTGTTTGAACAATGGATAGCTTAGATAGTGTTGGGACATTCTGGCCGCCGACCGTACTGGGCAAAAGTAGAGATGTGCAAATATAAAGCATAATATGGATCAAAGTTTGAAAACCACCGGCCAAAAGAGTGAAAATACTCAAAGAACAATCGAAATCAACTTACAGACACCCCGGGAGCTTTCCATTTCAGGATAAGAATCGCTAAAAGTTACTTGGGCGCCAGAGCAGCGAAATCCCTTCCACAACCGCCTAACAAACTGCATTTGACCACGACGTGAAACTTGTAGGACCGTTTTGACTGACAGCTCATTTTGATAACAATTTGCCAGAGTTTGGAGAAACTTTGACGAATCTCGAGAGAGGATGCCAGAAACGGGGATCGAGCAACTGGTGGGCAACAAGCCAAGGGTGTTTGGTGCTATCGTTTGGTGGCCGCGATAGGAATACGGTGTAACGACGGATAAACTATTGCATTTTTCATAATAATCAGTAACCGTTTTTTGCTTGTACTACAACCGGCACAAAATTTTCATCCAGAATGGATGTTTACAGTTTATACAACTATTTTACATTTGGGAGTATGGCGCTGTTTGTTGAGAAATGGAGTACCCGAGAAGCATGTGTCCGTCCTCAAAGATCTCTACCATCATAAGTCAGGCCAGGTTACGATTTATGACCGGCTTTCGCCACCCTTCGTCGCATTCGATGCAGTACGGCGAGGTTGCTCTATATCCCCATTTCTTATCAACTTTATCATAGAGGATGCTGTACAGAAAGCCTTATCTGGTCTCTTAGACGATGGAGTTGAACTCCTCCCTGGGAACAGAGATTTGACTTGGAGTATGCCAATGCTATCGCCTTGCTAAATGACGATAGGCAGGCAGTTGGATAGGGGTTCGACCGCGTGGCTATTGAGGTTCCCGTGTACGGTATCTGCTTTGCATCTTCAAAATGCTCGGCACTTTTCCAAGACTGAGGGAGCTTGTATCTGCACTCATCTTTTGAAGTGATCGGTTAGAGCTAGTCAATAGCTTCAAGTACCTCGTAATTCTGATCACACCTGGCGGAGGTGTTGGGGAAGAGGTCAAATCGCAGACTGCGAACGTCAGAGCAGTTTTCGCGAATAAGTGATACTTGTGGCACCACCAAGACATCCGACGTTCCCTCAAGGGAAGAGTGTACAGTGTTACAGTTCTTACTGTTCTACTTTACGGTTGCCGTACTTAGGGTATCCGCCTTGTAAATGCTCGGTGACTTTCTGATTTTGACCACCGATTTTTCCGAGGAATTGTTCATTCCTGATGGGAACATCGGATGAGCAATGACGAGGTGCGTGGTCGTGTTGGATGCAGACAGCCGTCTTCTGACTGAGTTAGTCACACCACATGGCCTTCGGCGGCTTGGACACGTATTGCATATGTCCGCCCATCACATAGATTTTCGTGTTCTTCTTGCACCTGCAGAGCAAGGCTGGAAGAAATGACATGGCGGTCAGCCTATGAATTGGCATAGAAATATGAAGATGTTAGTTTCGTCTTTGACCGCCATTGGTGCTTCCTGCCTTCATAGTTGAAGCCCGAGATAAGAGGATCGTTGTTGGTTGGAGATGCTGAGGGATATAGACCAAAACCGAAGTCACTGGCGTGAAAGCCACGTGATCTGTCTGTAGAACTTTTCCCCCTTTAAAATAATTAGAAAACAGCTAAAAAAACAAAATGTATACGGTGAAAACATCAAGAAGCTGTTTTTTGTTATGGTTATTATTTTTTCCCTTATTGTTTGTCCCCCTTCAGTGTAGTCCCATAGACATGTTGTTGAACTGACGCCATGCTTTTTTCAAGCCACATCTCATCGAGCTCAGGTGAAAGACACGCGACCGGATTCAGTCCAATCGTAAATCTGGAAGGAAGGTCGGAATCACTGTCCCTCGGCCCAGTTCAAGAACAAGGTTGAAAGTGTACCGGTTTTCGTGACTCGTTCGCCAGTTAGCGGGGAATTCGACCACAATGGATACTGTCGAATAGCTAGTGGACCGCACGCAGACACGGGGAATAAACCAATGAGTCTCCATTATTGACAATCGAAATAACCCATTCGATTCTGCCTAATAAACGAGACTCACACAGAACGGGGTGGGATCGACATGAGACAACAGACCAAAGGGACAACGGTTGGTGAACATTTCCTGATTACACATTAGGTCCGAAGTCGATTAACAAAAAGAATTTAGGGAGCTCACTTTGTGCCGTGAAGTTCAAGTGATATGAAGTTTGAGAACCGGAAAGACACATTATAATAAACAGATTTACTTGATGTCATCATTCAAGTCACCTAGCAACCCAAGTCGAAGTAAATTAGCCAATCAGTGAAAAATTCAATAAATCAGACTGCTAGTGTTCTGAAGCCAGAACTCTGATATAGTTAATCCCGGTAAATGAGAGCACTAGTTAGACTGCAGCTGTGCGACCTACTGATTTAACGTGGTCCAGTCTTACTCATCAAAAAGACTAACTCACCTGGCGTTGCCCGATTATGGTGCTCTGTTTAAGCTTTTGACCAGTCCTGCCTGTTTTCAAAACCCTATCACAACTAGTTATCAAATCAGGCTATTTGTCAGTTATCTACTCTGCAAACTTGAACCTACCCCATCGGGGAAGCAGCAATTTGCCGAGTAAATGAAACACTTCGATCGGAACATTCATGACGGCTTATTTACTATTCGTTTTTTACTTCCTTCTGATGAATGACGCAACTCGTTACAGTGTGTGCAGAATACTTGGGCACATTTAGAAATATTTTGACAAACGTTTATTGTCGATTCGTAAACTGGAATGTCCTAGTTTGATATTTTGCCACCAATTGTGTCAACCTCATTCCTTACCGGCTCGCGCGTTTGTTCCAGCGGGGCTAAGCCAATTACTTTCACTTTTGTACAAGGTTCTGAAGTACTGTGAACAATTCTGGCTAAGCAGCTTGCCAGCAATAAAAAGCTATCGATCGACGGCGGTCGTGCGGTCAAAAACATGACATTTCAGCTTGAAGATATCAGGCTCGACTCCTCCCATCGCCGGACAACTTACGCACTTGGCAACCCTTCCTGGAAACAATCTGTTGTTAGTTTATTAATAAAGCAAGTGGGTAGAAGATAGGGACACATAGGGAAGTTGACATGTCACGATCCTAACCGCCTGAACACTGGTCGGTTTTATCCGGTCGTACCGATTCTTGTTCCTCTCCGCAGACAGTTTTGATGTGGCCTCCCTTGTGCGATTCCAAACTCAGCTCGCACCCGATTTCTATGGTAACCGTGTTTTCCGCTTCCACAATACACACTTCCTTGTTATTGGAACAAGTGACCATCGCCAATCAGGCAATGAACGTCGCATTAGATTAAATGGGAACAATAAATTACGGTAGGTTTATTCAGGAGAATGTTTCGAGTTGAATAACCGGACCTCATCAAAAGTCATTATTCAAATCACGGTTTCGAGGAGATTATGCTGCGTTGTAGGGAATCGAATAAGCGCACTGGGCAAACTATTAATGCAGAGTAGCAAGTTCTACGACCGATTTTTTTTTGATATTACCGTCTTGTCAATTTGGACCCAGTAGCTGGTCTAGTTCGGAGTCCGCGGTTAAACTCCAACAATGATTCTTCTAGTCACGAAGCGTGATCAAACAGATCGCGGGGATGGTTTTTCTACAGGCAATAATTCCTGCTACAGGCGAATGATTCAAGATGAACGATAGACTAGAAGCAGCCACACAGACTAATATTAGTCTAATATTACTGATCTATCTAGCTAGGAACCAGAATAGAATGTGTAGCAAGCCTAGCGTATCTATCATTAAGTCTGGTAGGCAACGCAACTTGGAGGTATCTATCAAGATGTACCCTCGAGTTGAAAGTACACGGAAAATTCGAGGTGCATGACAGTGAACAGAAAAGCAGGAAAGGTGAGTCCCAATGAGACGAAAATTACCCCGAAGTTAAGATAGTGCTCGTGACTTCAGATCCGGGAAAAATGCGACTGCTATCCAACCCACTGGCACATTGAAATGCACCAAGAAAAGAATAGATTGCTGAATGGCATTCTTTCAGAAGCAACACAGTTTAGCTGGTGGAAGAGACACGAACTGATTTGAAAGGATGAGGAAAATTTTTATCCAGTGTAAGAATATTCTGTCTTATTTCCTTTTCCCTCAAGGATGATAAAACAACGTCCATTCTTTTCATGAATCATGCTCTAGGCTAACAATAAGCTTTCAAACTGGGCGGTCGACCGTCGATGGGCGAAATGGAACTCCAAGCTCATGGGCAACGGTGTTGACCGAATGACTACCGCCAGTGTGGATGGCTTGTCAAATCGCTGCCAAGAGATTGGGAAAGCAGAACGAGTTCCAACAAGATGGCTCAATAACAATAACAAGAGCCACTGGTTTGTCAAGAAGAAGCTATTTAACTGGGATATACGGAGAGATAAAGGTTGAGGTGTACGTCAAGACAATCGATGAAAAGGTTTGCCCCGTTTTCCGAGGAACCAGATTCGAGGAGTCACCGTCTGATCACGGTATTACATCTGTCTACGGTGCATGCCTCATAACAGTGGGTGAACGAGCTAGTTTGCAAGGCTGACTCAAATCCAACAGAAAACTTTTGGACAGTCATGGAAGCCGGTATAGTTGGCGAACGAGGGCCTTCTCATAGAAAAAGAGGTACTGAAGATGTATGTGGTTAGGAGAGTATGGCCACTTGAAGACAACGGGTATCGCACTTTCCGAAATAAGGGTAATGTTTCCACTCAGTCACAATGACTTCAAAAGCTTCCCTATTTCTCCGACGAACTATATTAAATATGAAAAGTTCTATCCGGAGTGATTGGGTATCCTAAACATATTGTACTATGAGCAACCTTACCAAGTGAAATGTAATCAGAATTTCCATGGTCTAGACAATGGGAAAGCAAATAAGTACGTGCGAGAAAAAAATGGAACTTCCGTTCTCGAGCCCAATACCGGAATCAATGGCTCTCTTCGAACGAGTTCGTGATTCAAGCCCCGATTTGCAACTAACCGTTGGAACCCGCACCATCTGACACATAACAGTGGACACAAAGTCGATCCCGACAGTGGGTTACTTTGAGAGGACAGGTAAACACTGGACAAGGGAAAACGGGCGGTCTCAAAAAGCCCAATTCAAGTCAAATAGCGCTTTCCTGCACCCGGAATGCAGCATGTTTCATAATCTAGACAATGGCAAAAATAAAAACATCCCACGTCAACAACAATAACAAAACTGAGGAGCTGTTTGAAATAACCGAGATGAATCTGGAGACAGAACACGTTCGAATCACTTCGCCCAATCGATATCGAGAATGGTATTCATGGGTAATGGCGGGGATCGAGGATGACCCACAAGTGACATACATCTATATCGGAAAACAGAAAAAGATCAGTGATCAGATGGCTGTACCAGTAGTCCACAAAATCCATTCGGAGGCGAATCGTTCACTGTCAAAATAAACAATGTAAATTACTACTGAACCGAATCTCCTAAGCAGTTCGATTGACTGAAAATGGACAATTAAAAGCTCTCTTATTTGTGTCTTTATGTATAACGGCAGATGGCATCTAGGCGCTGTGGAATAAATATCACTGCGGAAGACCGGGGGGGGGCGTAGCTTCACGCACCCCTGAGGAGTTAACGGAAAGTAAATGACACAATAGTTCTTCTGGGACCAAAGTACCCACCACTCGGGTGGATGAGTGAATCGGTGCCTGGTGTTTCAATTCCAGCCTTTTCAAACAACTTCAGCAGAAAAAAGCAGCACTTCCGATCGTATAGTGAAATAGTTAACCAATCTTGTATTTTTATGAATTAACTGGTACTTTAATTAAGAATCCACTGGCAGAGGACACTTGCTGATTCCGTAGGTGAAGGTAACTTAAAAGTCAGGTGACCAAGAATCGCCCGCATCCACTTTTGTTCTTTGATTTTATATCCAGTTACAAGCATACGTATATAAATATGCAATTATCTTGTAGACAGCGGTGGTGTAGGTGATTCGAAACTAGTAGAAAAAAGGCTTATCACCAAGGAAATTCAAGTGAGTTGATCTTGTGTGAAACGTTACATTTGATCATAAAGTATGAACTTCTGTTACTCACCATAACAGTTAGATTTTCGATATTTTCAATCTTAAGCAAGAGTATTGTATGTACAGATCTCAGTTTTCTAGTTTTTACTCCATAGTCTGACTTAATTTGTTTCATTCAAGTGACTCACTCGACCACCTGCCAAACATCCGACAAACAGAAAGCTTAGCGACCGATCAATAGCCAAATCGGTGCCCGTCAATGTGACCATCGATCGGTGGTTCTATACCTAGTTCGATATGCAGTTAGTCACGTGCATGCGTAAAATTATACTTTCTCACTGTCGAATCGGAAAACCATCTTTTGGTGGTGAGTAGTGATCACAGAGCTGCTACAACTTTCTCCCATAAAGTGATCATACCGATAGGATTATGAAACGTGATCTAACGGGTCACGTGATTCTATTGGTTGCATTGAGTATCAGTTGTGATTCCTTTAATCATTGATGAATTCGCGCACTAATTTCGGTTGGATAGCGAAATTCGTTAGCCAGCGTCACAACTCGAACTGATCCCAAGGAATCCGAGGATAACATTGGTGCGCATTTATGCTAAACTGTTTGCAACAGTGTCGATGCTATTCGGAGTTTTGTGAGAACTGGCCAACCTCGCTCGATCACCTTGGGTTTGCACACAATCTGTCCTGTAATGAATGCACTGACTGTTGGTCCACTTTTCGTTGGACGGACGTGCGAATGTGCTCATGTAGACCAATAACATCTAAACCCCCGAGATAGGCTTCAATGACCTGGCTGAGTAGCACAATTTCGAAATCTATCGGTAAACACAAAATTTCTTCCTTACTTGGCTAGTGAATCCGGCTTTCGGATACCTGGGATCTCTTCGATACTTCCTAAGTTCTTGCACTATCGATGGATACAAAAGGAAAGTAACGAGTCATCCTAAACGCATCATTCCATGGATCGATCTATCCGGTGAACGAGTGATTTACAAGTAAAGAAGAAATTTGTGTTGACCTACTCAAAATGAAGCACTAATCACAGTACAAAATTCACTTGGTTCCGTCAATTTCCAAACTAGTTTCAGACTGCGGTGTGAAACAACCACGCCGTTGCCCGCTTCGCTTCGATCAGCAATCTAAACGCAGTGTGAAAAATGCTTTCAAGGTCGTTCGTTTTTTGTCGTGTTTTTCGGTTTCTCAGCTCTCGATTGGCTTAGAATGTTGAATACCTGTCTTTCACGAAACTTGATAAATAGGTTCACGAGAGAAATTTGAAGATGTAATCATTACATATACTGCTGATAGTAAATTCGAACCGTTTTGAAAGTATGATAAAAACCCTCGCTTCTTGTATTGTGTATAGTCTACGTGACTCGAAATGCATTCTAACTGTTACTACCCACAGTCATTCTTCTTCATAGGACGCAGTGAAAGAGTAGTCGTCGGGGGATGATATAAAGGTTTCATGTCCGCACTTGCACATGAAAAGCACTATATTTCATCAAATCTGACTTGATCGCCATGTGCCGGAACCGGCTTTCAAAGTGTCTTGGGCCGTCCCAGGCATTGGATTCAATTTCTGCGCCGTCAGTTTCATTCTTTGGGGATGTGGGCTGCAGGACAATAATTCTCAGTTTCAATGTCCTAGAACACTCAGGAGACGAGATTCCTGGAAGGTGACCTTGAACGCACCGCTCACAGTGAGTATTGTGTCAGAAAGAGACGAGGCTCGAAGGTCTGAACTGGAAGCGTATTGCGATAGGAAGCAGCAACAGTGGGGTGCTGTCTTAGTTTTTGCTTTCAGCCTCTAGCATCCTCGTGTCAGGGATTACGCAACTGGTATTTTTCGACACACCACGTTCGGTTTCACTCCATCATGCTTCTGTCTACTGTTTGCTGTCTAGTCCTGCTGAGCTTTGATCATAATGATTTTGCCTCGAGATCACGAGACCTGGTGTCTGGGCTTGAACTGGCAACTGGGCTTTCGTGAATAGTCTTCCTTGAGAGTAGAAAATAGTACTTAATGGTCATCCTTTTGCGAAACGATCTTTTATTCGGAATATCAATTGATAATATACCATAAAATAGTCATCCATTTGGACAAGTCTCGAACAAATTGTCGACTACTTTATTTCGCACAAATAAAATACAAGTAAAAACCAGGTATTAATTGCACCACATTATCCTTTTTTATCTTTTTTCTTTTTAATTATTTTATTAAGGAAACGAAAGTGCACCCCCGTTTTTCAAAAAGGGAGCCACATGCAACAGTGCGCCACCAAGTAGGGAAGTTGACCGGCGATGGAAGGATTCGAACCCGTGACCCTCCAGTCCAAAAGTCAGGACATTATCCGTTTGACCACTGCCGGTCAGTTAAGGCGTCAGGCAGTGAAACTCGTCACACGTTTCTTCAGTGTGTTCTAGAGAGAAGCGATTTACCAATTAGAAGTCGATCATTTAGTGAGTAAATGTCTGGGGTCTGCGAAAATCCAGTAGCAGACAAGGGCGGGTATCATGTGGTGTTGATGTTCGACAAACCTTGGAGGACCTGTCCGGTTGGCTTAATGCATAGAGCCTTCGACATCCCAACTGGACCTGAGGGAACCTTGTAAATTTTCAGGTGCCAAAGTTATTTACTGGGAATTCCCAATAAGGATGAAGTAGTTTTACAGCGATTCCGTGATTCTCTGATGGTCAGCCGGGCTTTGATGATGTAGGACAAATTATTTACGAAGAGAACAAGAACCTCCGAAATTTTGCATTCTAACTGAACAACCAATTTGGATGGTTAAATTCTAATCCGAGACTCTCGACGGCATGGAAGTGGGACGATTAGATTTAGAGTGGAAAAATTTGGCCGCTTTTCCGATACCTAGCATGGTTTGAATAAAAAAACGACACTCTTGAAACGGATTGCAAAAATGTTCACCTAGTGACCGTAACAGTGACACCATTGACCGTTGTGCTCAGTACTTGAATGAAACGTGCTCACTTAGACAACCGAGCAGGGAATTAAGTGGCTGCAGCAACTCCGTGATATACACGAATCATATCCGAACTTGGTAACCTTGGACACTGGCGTTTGTGATGACATCTTGTTTTCATCTAGTTTATTGCTGCGTATATTTGACACAAGCTGGAGTCCATTTTGGGTGCTCAGTCAGACCGAGAATTTGCGCAAAACATTCCCCCCCCCCTCGGGAATCGTGACACTTTTTTTTACCGTTCTTGTTTTGTGTCTCGAATTTTGAATATCCGATGAATTGTTTAGATAAAGGCTGTTGTCCGTGTTTTCAGACCACTCACAACGTTTGATGCCTAGTTCTTTTTCCCTATTGCATCAGTTAAGGATCGACGATCAGTTACGCGCGATCGCACTCAAGCAGACCGCATCCAGCTTGTTCGTCTACAGTTTGCTATTGGTCGGCATCCGCAGGTGTACCTGTGGTTTGGAGTCCTCAACTTAGTTTCCATCAGGTCAACGCCACATTCGTTGACAATGCAGAATGGAATAGTTTCCGGTTTCCTTAAACTATATTTTTTGGTAAAAGGAGTTTGTCGCTTCATCGAGACAATCTCAGCCGACACGAAGATGGGCCCAGACACCAAGCTGGTATTACGGGGTATCACAGTGATCCGTTCGGTTTTTTGACATACTTAGACTAGGCAATTAATCCACTACCCACACGACTAGACTGACCGAACTTGATGGCGCGTGAACCTAATCTTCAAAAGTTGCTCCACATATGTGTTCATTAGAGCTGTCGAATCCAAAGACATTTCCAAACAACAGAATTCAATAGGAGTAGCGGGCCATTTGGACACGGAAAGCAGGGTAAATTCTTCAGTAATACGACAAACTGTTTGATAAAATTACGGCAAATCACTTTATGATTCTCATATGTGTTCATCATCCATTCCCAGTGCCAATGATTCAAGTGAGCTTCTAATAAGACCAATGATGGAGTGCTCAAGTTTGAGGATGGTTGAATTGAAGAGCACCGCGTACGTATAACTGAAGAACGGCAATGACCGCGAAATCGGTCGTGTGCTTCCGGGGAAATTTTGGTCATCCATCAGTATGCAAAACATACTGCTGACAACAAAAACCTGTGGATGCAGCTGATACTGCTTTGGGGATTGTCTAGTTCGCTACCGCAAAGTTGGTCCTGAGTAGGAGATTGACCTTTCAGGATTGACATTCAGCACCATACTCGATCGATTTTCAGTGGTCATTGGAAACATTAAGATGTTCTAGAAGGAACCAAATGTAACGGTACAAAATGTGATTAGGTAACGGGAACAAACAAATCAGCACAAGACAGAAAGCAATAATTTCTTTGCAATCCCATCCTTCCTTCGGAGGCTACTATTATTGGAGCCGGGTAAGCAGTTAAAACAATGACAAGAGATCGACGTCGGGAACTAGCAGCCGATTTAGTGTTGACACAGAACACGTTATGGATGAGATGATCAAAGAGATATTTTTAATTTGCATGTGTGAATGCATGTGAAAGAATCTTTCAGACGGGTGATCGACCGACCGGTCGATAACAATCAGTTGAGTTCATAAGCGAGACTGAATCTGATAGAAATGCCTTCAGGATGACTGATTACAGTCTATATCGGTAAGCTCATAACTGGAAATTTCACATTGGCGGGGGTGATTTCATCGTCCTGTGTTGCACGACGTGTGGCAGCGACAGAATCCCTTGACACGCACGCACACACACACATGCACACACACACAAAGTGTACTCAATAAAGTCGAGTATGAATACAATTTCACCTATTCAGCCCGAATAGACATAAAATTTTGTCGGTTTTTAATCCACGGCCGGATCAGAAACGTACAGACCTGCAAAACTGGATAAATCAATTGATTATTTGAGCACTCCGCCCGGATTGCTTTCACCTAACAAGGGCGACTGGATGCGTTGCTAGCGATGCACACAAACAAACCTCTTCTGATTTGTGCACAGTGTCTGACGACCAAAGAGTGACCACGTTGCGCCCGGATTATTTGTACACAGTGGGCGATCGGAACGGAAAGTGGTGAACTCATTGCTAATGCCGACAGTCTCCAGGACTTGGAGTTAACTGCAAACTCTTATTCACCTCACTGTTGGACTAGCATTCTGGACTAAATTATTACTCGGCTTTCTTCACCGTCTCATTACAATTGGTATTTTATTTGATGTAACTTTCTGTGAATAGCACAGGAAGTTTTCCAAACAAAAGTCAGTTGCTAGATTTGTCCGGTTTATTTATACTAATGAATGAATGCGACTCCCAGTCTGATAGCAGTTCAAAAGGTACTTTTTTCATTCAGGTTATATTTGTGCAATCTGTTTGAAATTTCTTGGTCGATTAAAAGTGTTTCCAAGTTAGTAATATATTAGAAACTGATTGATCCCTCCAGGTAGACCGAAAAGGACCTCATTCCACGATTGACTGCTCCAAGACAAGACAGATCTCGTGCAGAACACAGCAACTGATACTGCTTTTCCACGTCATTTCACTGCACAGCCAGCCAGCATGGCTGATGTGGCCAGTGCATTGCTTCTGCATCACCGAGTCCAGTCTTCAGAATTTGCCCCCCTTGCAAGAGATCAATGATCTCAGATCAGCTTCGGGAATGCACTTTCTCGCGAGCTGCGCCCAACCCACCAGCACATAGTGAAACCAGTTTGGTGAGATGCACAACAGTTGTCACAAGAACACTTTCGACACCAGTGGGTAACATCATAAAAAAACCAAATACCTGAATTGGTATTTCTATTATTACGTGAGAATTGGCCGTAAGCTTTGGTGTTTTCTAGCGAACAAATTGGCTACAGGTTCAGTCAATGTCCCGTTTAACCCGTCATATGTCCATCTCAACCACACATTGCGATCTCCGTAAGGGAAACAAAGTGATATTTATTCGCAATAATCTGATGCAAGCATTGGCAGAAATCCAGTATTAATAAATAGTAACAAACGAAGGCTTCGTCAGTATCTTTCACCAGTCTTTTGGTCATCTCCATTTGACGTCCAGAAACTCATAATTCCGTGAAAAAGTCCTCTGATTAGGTGGCTCTTTGAATTATCAAACCAGATCCTATATCGGGTTGGATCGAGATTCAGACGGTGTTATGTTTTTACATGAAATATCTCCCATCCAAGTGTGTTTTTGTCGGATTTACATCACTCAGAAAGAAAACTAATAAACTCAGAAAGACCTTTGCTAAATTATGACAGACTGAAGCACGGAGCTCCTTTCGGTATACTGGTTTCCCTCAATTAACTGCTTTCGTAGAATCAGGGAAATATCTCCGTTACCAAAACGACAAAATTTCCTTAATCCGTGGTGCATTCTTCTTTTGCCCTCCTTTAAGGGTCTTCTTATTTCATATATATGTAAGAATAAACAATTTCGGAGGGAATAAGAAAGCGGGGCAACGTTTGCAATGAAGTTTCATCTGGAAATTTCCGTTTTATAAAATTTTTGAAGGTTACCACGTGTCATGCATCCATCAGCAAAATTAACCGGTCGACAGAGTAAAGCGCTCGGCATTTTCTACTACTGTTCAGGTTAATTAGATTCTCTGTTTGATTATACGAATACTCTGAACACCATATTGGCTGACACTTGGAGTGTCAGAATGTTGTTCCATTCTGTCTGGATAATGTTGTGAGAAATATCGGTAATAATGTGTGTGTCAGGATTAGAAGAAAGAACCAATCGTAAAGTATAAATGTAAGCATGAAGAACTTTTGTGTGTCACTTTCGGATGTGACGGACTTTCTTCCTGAAAGGCACGTTGTTGGCAAAGAGTGTTCGTTTAAAATGTTGGAAAAACTCAAAAACATCAAAATCGACCGAGGCTTTTTAATCAGTTCATAATCACTGTACAGTATGGTATCAGAGTATTCTGTTGATTCTCGCTTACTGATTCAGCCGGCTCGATAACAGCGCTAGCGGATAAGGATAGTGCTAGAAATGACCTTGAGGTGAGGTCAACTTCGGTATAAATTAAGATCCTTCCTAAATGAATATTTTTTTCCGTTCGTGATCAGACATGATTATTTGAACCCCAGTTAATGAAAAATGTTCAAATCATTCAAGAATTAATCTTAGCTCACTGACAAGCTTATACGGGATTTGCTAGATGCTGGTGTGCCGAAATGCGATTGGCTGTACTCACGGCATTCTGTGAAAAAACATCCATTCACGAATTGGTGTTTACATGCGACCGTTTGCCCAAGCTTGTTGTATGTGCATAAAGTAGCATGGGTAAAGAATAACTCTTCAGTAGGACAGTGAAATTGAAGCTTGTCAAAACTCGTTCTTTGACCAACGACACAAACAACAGACCGTTATATACGTCCGTAGAAGTTGCGAATACCCAAGACTCCGAGACTGAGCGTCAAGTCTAGGAATGAGTGAGACAAAACAGAATTCCCTAACTATTATATTCCGAAAGAAAACACACAGAAAGACGATTCCAACTAAGTTTCAGGACTCGATGCAATATCGATTGAGTGATCTACTGCATTTTCCCGTTGTTCTCCCTTGAAATGAGCAAATCAGGAAGTGAAATGTGGAACCACTTTGAAAAATATAGCGTTTCATGGTTATTCGGATACTTTCTAAAGCCGTGAACTTTTCAACAGGGCTTAGATTAAATAGATAGGTGCCGGTCCCATAATTCTAGATAAAACGCAACAATACAAGGGCAAGTGTACCCACTGAGTAAGATTTTTCATAGGGAACTTAATTGGCACATGAGAAGGTAGTCTTCACTTGGTGGAAGCTGTACGATGTCGTCATTTGGGTTCATTAGTTAGATCACGACTGAAAGTGTATTGTCTGACCAGCGGTGGTTGGGCGGAAGGGGTCATGGCGTCTGGACATGAAGGTCATGGGTTCGAATCCCCTCGCCGCCGGCTAACCTTCCCTTTCTTGCCCGCGGCTCCCTTCTTGAAAAGTGATGTACACTGTTATTCCATTAATAAAGGAAGTAAAAGATAAAATTACTTCCTTACGGTTGTTTGGCTGACCTCAGTAAAGGAACGGTGCAGAACTGCAAACGCAGTCTTCCAATAGGATAGTCAGGTTGACGAACTGGAAACAGCATGTGAAAAGTTCCTCGGGACTATGGTGCATCAAGCTACTTGGTCAACAAACCAGGTCGCGCACATACTTGCTCTGGGGTGCAATCACTAGTCAATAATCAAAATCACAATCATGGATAATCAACTATTCCCGATTGATAAAACAATCCATCTACAGCCATAACAATCGATAACAATGAAACTGCATGTGCACTCTAGTTTCGCTTCAGCCCAACCTTACAATTTAGTCGATATTGCTGAACCTGTAATTTCACACTTGGCTCTTGGATAGGGACGCTCGATGCAACCAGTCCAACACGTTGTTAGGGACGATATCGATCTGTTGGTAACAATTTCATCGCCGGATTTTTGATGGATTTGGGAAGGGAATACATTGTACTTCAAACTCAACACGAGTGTAGAGGATTCGGTTCAACGAACTCAAAAAAGTGCCGGGAACAGTCCCATCTAATGTCTCTGTCCAAGGCTGGTAACAATTTTATCGCTGGGGTTAGATTTCTGTTGAACGAAACTGGGCATCTGAGACCAGGAAAGCCCACTCATCAGCAGAGTGGAGGCGTTGACTCGTCGTTGGGAGCGCTTTGTTATTCGCAGCTTTCATTGTTCGCTAAGTTTTCTCCTCCCGGTCGGCATTTTACTGAGGAAATATAAAACTGAAGCAATAGAAGTAACTGAGTTTTGCAAAACTGAGTACCAATCACAAAAGATCCGCTTATTCTGGTGGATTGGATGCTTAATGCTTTACTGGATAGCAGCTGGTAGTCATTTCTGGGTTCCCAATTCTACCCCTTGGTTGTTACAGGTTTTTAGCTACAATGAACTCAGAGTTTATTCTGGGTTTAATCGTGTACTTTTTGCCCTGTCGTTAGCAATGTACACAGTGCACCCTCCTGTATGACTTTCGAAATATTGCAGTCCCATTCCCAGTCTCCACTAATTTAAGACAATCTGTGAAACTCCTGAGAATTTATTTTAAAATAACGAAATATCGTTTTTAAATTACTCAGGTACAAAGATTGTGCCTTTATTATTCTTATTATTACTACTATTATTGGCAGTAGCCGCGTTGGTTCCCGCGATTATCTCCTCACCAATGTCACATGAGTCCGAACATTAAGCGGTAGACATGAATTATACCACCTGTAATCATACTGACCATTCCCCTACACAGACTGCTATTCTACATTATGCTTCAAAAAATACTGCCTTATCAAGGTAACCTTATTACACGATAGTTGTCTGGCCAGCGAACCACTGTCTCGATAGATCTTCCTAACTCGTAGATATTTTCTCCGTGGTGAATAATTCACCATATTCCGGGGACGACGTCATCACTACTGGTTGTTTACATTAGGTGACACAAAGCATAGTGATTAGTCGTTTCAAATGCGCAACACTGGGTCTCGACACTTTTGGCCGAAAAGTCTGGTATATTACTAATAAATTATGCTTTTTAATTGTTTACACATAGCCGTCAGATAAGTTGACCATTCTCGAACGCACCGTCAGTTGCGAATAATCGACAGGAAGAGAAATTTTTAAGTGAAAAGACAAACTGAAAGCATATCTGTTTACTTTGGTACCAAGACTTTTTCAGCCAACTGTCTTAACAGTTTGTGAGATGGGGCAGTAGTTGCTTGCTGATACTAGTAAATGACTTAGGTCTTTTTCTTCTCACTAGTTAATTTCGCATACTGGCGGATGAAGAAAACTTCCCCGGAAGCACACGACCGGTTTCGCGGTTACTGCCACTCTCCAGGTATGCCTATCTGTCCAACCATCCCTATACTAGTGCGCTTTGCTCCTCTCTTAGTTTCTCACTAGAATCTCATTTGAATCGTTAGGAACGCGAATGGATGATGATGCCTTGTGTCACTTTTCTGAACGTTAATCTTAGCTGACCGAAGAAAATCTTCCGACAAATCACCATGTGATTCTTAAATGGACTCATCATCTATTCCCACTCCTAACGATTCATATTAGACTCTAGTGAGAGACTTATTCCTTGTTCATAGAAAAAATAACCGCGCCGTAAAGTTCGTATCATGGTGAACGCTAAGTTCATTCCATGACATTCTACAGGTTATCAGGCAGAATGGACATTTCGTATTGCCGTAAAATCTAAATATGAACCAATCAATCAGTTAATCAATCAATCAATCAGTCAGCCGACCAATCAGTCGATCACTCGTTCATTCGGTTAACCAGTCAATCAGTTACTGTGTAATTAATAAATAACTTAGTCAATCAGACAGTGTGTACCCAAAGACTCGCTTACTCGTCTGTTTAATAAATCAATCAAACGAGCGAATCGGCTAACACTTCAAATGCTCTTGACGTCTTCTTGTAACCATAAATAATTCAATAGATCCACTGAGAATGAATCATGATAAATCCGAAAGGACCTCTATTGATTAGGTATGCCCAAATCCCCGTTTGTTTCAACCCCGGCTAATCTGATAGGGCAGACCCAAGCGAGGAAAATGAAAGAAAACTAATAGATCGCCATCAATCATTGCATCGCTGCATCAGACGCGTCAAGGCTAGCATAATGTTGTTTCTTTGGATACACTGAGTCCGTGTTCAAACCTGGAGAAATCATGGGGGATAATGACAATATTTGTTATAAAAACTGCTGGAAAACGATTTAACCTTTTCTGAATACCAGCGCATAGTAAAAATAAGTGACCAATCCTTCTTGCACGTTGTTGGTGCACTGTGGATTTTCGAATTTTAACTTCCTTTCAAACCGAGTGGTGGTTACCTACCCGGGATTGATTTGTAGTCAGTCGATCGTGCATAAGCCTGTGTGATTGTGTGATCCGAGACAAGCTTTCTCTCGATCTGCTAAATTGACTGTACTTTTCGAAGTTGGCCAGAACTGGCGCGAGAAAAACATATTCTGTCTCATTTAACAAGAATTTATACCTAAATGAATCTCACTGACCCAAAATAGCTTGTATTACCTTCAGCCCCATCGAATTTGGGCGCCGGAAAAATGCCCACATTGCGAGGAACAATACCGAATTTACGACAGAGTATTTGTTGGAAAGATGACCGAAATTGTGACATGAGTTTCGTGATTCGTGGACTTCAACTTCAAGTCAATCGCAGTAAATCATCCAAAGGGAATTTCCATCGTACAAAAAAGGCGAGTATCGATTTTATTCATATACCTATCTAAAGTTTTCGCCATTCTACTAATAATGTTAATTTTAATAAGGATAGTTTGTATTGCTGCTGTCGCGATCGATAACCAGGTGCTCCACTGTTGGTCTTCTTGTTGAGTTGCGACCTCCATGTCTTTGGATGATAGTCATTAATTAATTTCTCATTCGATTCACCGAGTTCGAGTGAACCGCCAAACAACATATATGAAGCGTCCATCTATAATCATGTATGAATGAAAGCAATCCAAGAAGTATGGCTAGACGATTTCACGTTTGATGGTTGAGCGACTCAGAGTCGCCTACATCGCAGGTTCAAAAGCCCCTAAGCTTTGAGAGAACCAACACTTATGACCCTAAAATTTGCCGCTGTGCAGAGTCACGTGAGATCTCAGTGGGTCAGACATGGTATCGAGGACGGTGACGGCAAATTGCCGTAAACCGAAAATGACCGGCAGACTTGCGTTTCGAAATTCTACTCCTTAAGGTGTTAACTGCTCACTCCAACAGACCGCCTTCGATCATTCTAGGATAACCAGCAACGCGTAACGGCCAACCGGCCTACTGCTGGGCTATGAACTTTGAGGTCAGTGATCGTTTTTGGTGCAATCTACCAAAAGGCTATCCAAGTGGGAACCTAATAGTCAACTAAGCACCAACCGCCAGAGACAGTGACGATTTCACCTCGACTGGTGATGAGAAGTTTGCAATTCAGACGTCAAGGTCAGCAATCAGAACCAAAACCGAATGAAATAGCGCCCCTATTCGTCATTGACAATTTTGTTGGGTGTGATTTTGCTTCATCGCTTCAATGTCTTTTCCCGATTTTTAATAAAAAAACAGAGGAAACAACTACTGGAAATATCCTTGGAAAACCAGTATTCATTAAATTAACTGGTCACCACATAGAATGAAATTATCGGAGAGGAATTTGGCTTCGTAAAATTTCTACTCCTAGGCTACCAACTAAGGAAATACATGCCAACATATAACAATCGGTAATTTTGGTTCCAAGCGAATTAATATTGTCAAAATTTGTGTCCGTACGTAAATAACATGACCTGTTTAATCGATGTGTACATTCGTTACTTAAGTGGAGTTTATGTTGATTTGCCTACTGACAAGTTGATAGTGAGTTTTGGTTTTACTTTTCCAGATGATTGCTCATTCAGTGCCAACATCCAACCTGTCATTGAGAACCATAGAAACACTACAACTGTTCCATCGTTGATAGGAATCGTTAGCAGTGCACATCCAACGCACAGGAACTGGGAGGCGAGCCCGAAACTAACAATCGTTAGTCGAAAGCCCTAGTCATTCCGCTGGCCCAGCTGCTTTTCAACAGCTAATCGAATATCAGCACTACGTGATATAGCGTCCTTATCCGTCTTTGGATCTTGCAGGCCACAAACCAACTGAGCGTAATTTGTACGGCTCTTAGGTCGGGAAGAACTCTGTGGGCAGGGGAGGACATCGTGCTACCTTGAGAAATCATGCTACTGACAAGTCGATAGTAGGTGAATTCGAAATGCAGTTTTACTAGGTGCGGACCATTTCACCGACTCTCGACAATGCTGCACCGTATTTCGTGCTTGATTTGCAAGGGTGAGATGTGAATTGGTGTCACTTGATGAGTAGTTCCAAAAATACTGGATAACTTAGCAGAACTGAGCAAAATGAACATAGATCAGCTCATTGCTTCTTCATTTCCCTAGTTCTTTCGGCCAATGCGTGATCTGTTTCTGTCATTGAAAGATTATTCTTCCTCTACTTTCTGCTATAGTCACCTTCAGCAAATGCACTACTGAGCGAGTCTGACCCTGGAAGACTGCATTCCGTGCGTAGGTTTTTGACCTGTCCTTCTCATCTATCCAATGCAAGTACCGATCATGTGACAGTAATGGATTCATTTACCTCCGAAGATAGAAATGAACGCCCGAGCATTGTTGTCGACAGACGCCCAAACAGTGCACCCGCTACATTTTCCACTACAGAGGGCAAAGAACAATTAACAAAACCGATACAACCTCAGCCTGCCAATACTGATTGTGCGGTTGAAGGGAAAAGTGAAACAAATGACAGACAAACAAGCGCCGAAATCGAAGAACCAATTTCCCGAGAATCGAGTATGGTCGGAAAGCGGCTATGTGTGACACGGGAACAATCTGCTGCTTACGATAAGGCTTTAAAATATTACGGATGGCGCATGCAAATACCGGGAGATCCTCTGAAACTCAAGTAAACTAGCCGTTTTAACATGCACGACATTTTTTCATTGTTCGGTTGACTTTTTCTTGCTTTCAAATTTTTGTCGCTGTTATTCCACACAGAAAAATAACTTCGTGTTTGAATTCAATAATCAAGTTTACCCGCAATTGATGACTGAGTAAAGAATAGCTGGGGAACTGAGTGTTGTCTGTGGCAGACAGAATTTGTGAAAATTGGAGTGTTACTCATCTAATTTTTATGGGTGTTTCAATGCAATAACACACGGGCCTGTGGCTCGACCGACTGCAACCCTGAGGAGAAGTACGTTATCAACCAGACACCCTAGACCGCGGACTGACTGAAGACGGTAGGATTATATGACGCACTCAGAGGGAAGCGGGGATGGTATTCGCTATGTGGACCAAAGAACAGACAATCAGCCCGTTAGACGGGAGGGGGCAATTAACTAGAGAACTCTATCGTGTGCGAACCTGTGTGAACCACTTGATTCTGATAAATAAACAAGAAACTGTCGTGTTGATCGCGCCGAATTTGGAGGGCTGGGATTAGATTACACTCGAGACGACTGACTGAAGACGCTAGAGTTAGCGACCGCAATCAGTCAGATCGTAAAGCGATATGGGAATTATGAGAAGCTTCCGCATCTTTCTTGTTGCAGAACTGCACCTATTCACAGTAGTTTTTAAAATTTTTCTTTCCTGAATTTCACGAGACCAAAAACATTATTTAAATTAATCCATTCACTTGTTCCGACAGCACAGAACACGGTGGACTTTGTTGACGAAGTGAGTGTAGAGTACAGGCTACAGACCGTTTCGTAGATTTCAAACGAATAGGTGATAAGGATGATCGGTAGACTTATCGAGATTTGACTGATGTCTATTATCCCCTATTGCATTCGAAGATGGCGGCTGGGTGGAATTTGGAAGACGGACTCTGAATACTTGAAACCACTAAAACGTCGCTCCAGAATGACCTTTACCGCGCTTGTTGTTCTGACATGGTTTCACGTGGTTAACTTGCGCGCTTTCTTCAAACCTAAAAAGGAAAAAAATTTTCTTGAGTACAACCCATAGACATCATTCTTCGTCATCGTATGCTGACTGAACAAGAAATTCACTAACACGGCGGTCCCATGGCTCCCAAAGAGTAGGTGCGCAAACTAGATTCTCTCCCGTTTGAGTTTTCAATTAGGGCTTGGAGTTAAGGTGTTTGCGATTACGGTGAATTAGAAGTCATGAAAAACTGACTTATGAGTTCGTGCTTCTTGGTTTAAATTTAAAATCCATCATCCGGGGGTTAAAAAACGAACTGGTGAACCGGAGCTTCACCTAGTGATGTTACCGAAAGTGACAACTTTTATTCGGGTCCAGACTTAGATCTGGATCACACATTCGCACTTTTTCCACTCCTGACTCATTCCCCTCACCCAACCTCCAGGTCTGTTTATCCCAAATAGTATTTGTCACATTTAATGCGGTGTAATGTGGTGATTATGAATCATCGGGAACAAGCTTGTTCGCCACTTAATGTTATTCTCCATCTGCTCTGTGAGATTGTTTGGAGGACTAGGCAGATTTCTCCATATCTTCTAGTTAAAACCCCCTGTCACAACAGGGGACCGTATCTCGGTATCATGGCCAAATATTTGGCCCGTTAAGGGGAATAGCACCGTAAGCGGAGTCTAGAGTGGACCTAGAGCGATCTTTGGTAAATTAGTGACACCATCTTCGACCGTTTATAGACTTATACTACTCATCAGTAGTTGAACGATCCTCATGAAAAAACCCCCAAAGGGACGCGTCTTCGTGTACTTAATCCACCTGACCACACTTGAGGGTCGTAGTGGAGGCTTGTTGGCTTACTCGCCTAACTTAGCGCTCCCACCCATTCTGATAGTCTGGAAATGAGAGAAGACATTCGGGCGTCCTAGTTTAAATGACGTCAGAGAAACGAGCGACAAAGTAATGTCATTTACCTGCACGGTGATGAAACAAAAATACACAGGCAAACATACATGCGAAAGAGTGAGCACGTAAGTTGCACCCGTGTTTTTCCAACTTATAGCCTGATTTGAGACTGTCGACTGCTTTTACATCTGTTGAGTGACTGCTGCCTGGCACATACACCTGTGAGCACGAATACAAATCGGCTTCTGGAACCGTGGAAAATCCTGCCTACACAGTCGCACCGCCAACTTAGGTATATTGCACCATGCCTCAGTTAATTTACTTCCGAAACATATTATGACTTGAGGATCAGTAAGCGTGTCTGCGAAAACAAAATTTATTGAATGAAGTCCCCCTTTGTTAAACACACCTGAGGGCGCACTACTGTTGCATGATAACTCATTCATGAGTAGCCGCTTACCTGAAAGTTCGGGTCACTTGGATTATCAGACAAACATTCTGGCCCTTAGGTCATCCTTTGTGTATACCCTCTCAGTTTTTATGTATTTGATTGACATCGTGCGGTTTTATTCTGCCTAGTAGATATGGTCTAATCTGACTTATTACGTTTTCTACCCACTTCCCATTCAAATCCCCTTGGACGCACGATAACACAGAGGTTCATTCCTACCCAGTCGGCTCACATACTACGTGTCCTTCAAACAAGGGACCACTCTGCCTCCGGCACCTGTAATGCATACACGGTGCGCTGACACATTCTTTCAGACGACCATCAAATACCAACCGCTATCATTCGCGGTCCACCCGGACTGGGCATCTGAGGCATTTATAGCGAAGCAAAATGCTTTGCGCAGCAATGGACAATGGGAATTCGGTGCACATCGGTACGCGTTTGCTTACTAACAGGACAACATGGAACTTACCCAGAACTTTTCTTCATTGTACGCTGTTAAATTTTTGCCGAACATTCTTTAACCGTGCTATGATTACTGTAATGAAATCTATTACACAAATGCAGCTCTGTTTTCAAAAAGTCTTTCGTTAAACAAAAGAGTTTATTTGACGTTCAGCACTCAAGATCTGTGAAGCTCGGGGAATACCGGAGAATGCGTCCGACTACTGGCATTAATTTCAGTAAGCTAACCAGCTTTCGGAAGAATACCTCATGACAAGAGTCGAAGATTTGATCCATTTTTTTCGATTGGTTAGCTTTATTGCTTCGAAATGACAATCCATTGGTTTATGAAGTCAAACAGGAATATATTCGGCAGTGTGCCCATAAAATCGGTCCCAACGAAACTCTCATTTGCCCAACATCGGTCATGTATTGACAAACAACAAAATCGATCGCTTCAGAGATACAGGTAAATATTCTCAGATCCATAATGTACAAATTCTTACAAACTTTACATTATCCTTTTTTGTTCTAACTTGGGATCTGGAAGGTCTTCTTACCTCTCGAAAGCAAAATCATACTTTTAATAGCAGAGCAATACAATATAGCAGAGTACAGTACAATACAATTCAGGACAAAAAATGCAAAACATTTCTGGAGTCTGGTGAATTATCAACATGAGCCTTGTTCAACAAGCGGCTTTCGAATTGATCTCATGATCCCCATTCACTCAAACCCCTAAGGTTAGGGAGAGACTACCTGGATGCATGTGCGTGTGTGTGTAAGCGTTCGTGTCTTCGTGTCCCTTTGCGCATCAGAACTAGGTTGAAGCTAATGAGGAAAACATCCCTACCAGATCTCGTGACGCTTAGAAATGGCGGTCTTAGTTGGCAAATGCTGTCTGAAATTTCACGTTTTAGACCTAGGTAGACCTGAGCTGACTTGTTGTCGAAAATTAGGAGTGTCAGACGTGGACGAATAGCACAGGCGACTGGTTTGTCAAGTTGGCTCAGCTATTCGCTGAGTAGGACATTTCAAAGAAGTTATACGGCTGCATGCAGAATGCAGTAAGAGAGAAGAGGCGTAACCTATATTCATCCCTCCAGTCGCGTACGTCGTATCAGGATGATAAGACGAGACTGGTTCCGATTCTGCTTTCTTTTCACCAATGAATCCACTTTCGACTAACTGACATCCAAGACTGGCTGTAATTGAATAGGACACGTGAACAAACCGAATTCGGTTGTACTCATCAGCCTGGAAAGGGGCCGGTGAAGCCGCGATAGCGTGCACACACCTTCTGCTTCGAAAACCCGGGGTTCAGACCCCGATCATAATACTGGATATAATCTACTAATTGGCTCCAATGACATCGAAAGTTGAGTCTCGTTTTGCCTGGTTGTAAGGATGATCTAACGACCCGAGGTTGGTGCTTAAAAGGTTTAGTCCAAAGGGAAGTCTGTTAGGCATGGTAACACCGGTAGTTTTCAACGCCTGACTAACTGACACAAGAAAAATATCTTCGCCCACCATGACTACCATCAATAAGATCAGAAGAGTGTGAATATCTGGTGGTCATTCCACGGTTCTGAAATGACCTATTCAATGTCTATGTCGAATGGCAGAAGTTCAGCACACTGTGCCGGGAAATGCGGTCAGTTTACGGCCACGTCCTGCATGAAATGAAATATGGATCAGCGGTAAGTAAACGATGACCTATAAAGCCCGTTGCGTCAGTCTGGTGATCCGATTAAGATGTTCCAAACAAAAATTGATAAGAACAAATCAGAAAAATACTGATTCAACAAAAAGAAATTGCATTCAGCACATCCTTACTATTTTGGAAGCCTTATCTAGCTGATTGCCGGTTGATAAGTTTAGTCATTTCGAGTCTCCGATAACGAATGCTTTTTGGCCGTCGGTGGTTTCATTTATCCGTTTGCCTCAGTCTCCTGTGGATCAAGTTCAACCTCTTATCCTACATGTTCGTTACATCCTTTATGCTTTCTGTCTTTGTCAAACACGACCTCCGGACAGCAACAGACATTATTAATTTTTTCGTTTCAGTGGTTCAGTCCAGAATGTGTTACATGGTTTCATCGATCGCAGCAATTTGCTACTCCTAATGTAAAATTGTTTGTCCTCCCCGCTTTAATCTGAACACCACAGGGTTTGGTCATCCAGCACACGCAGTCTGTGTCGTTCTGGCTCAATCAAGAGGGCACCTCACAGGGGCTTATTTACGTAACTGCCCCTGGTGTACTACAAAGTTCAAGCAGGGTGACGAATCGATCCTCCCCCTCGATTTACCATTTTTTAAACATCTTTGGTTGTCCAACCGAGTTCTCTGCTTTACCACTGGCCTGGTTGTGATAACGTCTGGTGAGGTGATGTCTAAAAGGTCTTGATTGTGAAAATTACCGGAGTTCTCTGCCGTCAAACTGCGGACCCCCATCGTCCGAATCGGAATCCTCTGTCACGCCTAGTCAGCTCATAGTTTGCTGATAGTCTCTTACGTTATTCCTATCCTCAGAAGATCGATTTCGAAGAAGTCACCCTAGCAACCCATGGTCACTAAATATTTGTCATTCCAGTGATAAAATCTATCCGACGCCACCACCTGTCGAGGCTGATCCGGTATTGGTCGTATTTTCATCGGTTCTGTTTTTTATTGTCGATGATCGTACTGCATGTAAGTCGCCCAGTTGCCTACCATTTGCTTAATATGTTTTGCCATATCCGGTAGGTAGTGAGTTTATCTAGCCTTTCTGGCATATCTATTAATCGATGTAACAAGTGTGAATCCTTTTTTGAATTGCTTGTGGGACTACCAAACAATCGGTTTAAAAAGATAAATCTTCCTCTGATGTCAGTTTGTCATAAAACTTAAAGTAGGATGCAATTTCTACCCACAAAACTCTTTTATCTTCCAGCCAACCTTACAAGATGACTTCCCTGGGTGATCGCGAGCACGGATCTTCAGGTTGGGCATTCCACGACTGCAATAATATAGATTCTGCTACTGCTAAATCCCTGGTTACCGTGTCGTTTTAATACCAGTTCTCTAAGATCGGTAGCGTAGCATAGCAGGGCTACATCATACCCCATAAGAACATTCGCTTCAATTGTTGACAGTACAGCTCGGAATTATACTTTGGAAGATGTATTAGAATCAACAATAGGCTTCTTCTTGCTTGATGTACCAGCCTATCCACGATTATAATCAGTGGTGTACGGTCTAGGTGCACGCTTATTATTTGGTCAGGCGCATAACCTTGAACTTTTCAGGGACGCACACAAGTACGACTAATTTCTCCTCAGTTTATGCGAACTTTTGCTCACAAACAATCAACTTTCTCTTCCGAAAATCAATCAGGAGACCATTTCGTAAAAGAATGGCCCTTAATCCGTACTGATCTTTGCCAAAATGTGCACCTGGGGCTAACGAAGAATAAAAGCATACGAGTACAGCAGAGGTTGCTGTTTTAAGCGACCGAAGACTGACTATTGCCTTGCTACCAAAATCCAAGTTTCTGTCCTGTGTGTTGATTGCTTATCGTAGGAATGTGCGGAGATAGTTGATCATTCCATTAAAACGTGAAATGCCTTTCGTATTGGCTGATGCAAGCATATCTACCATGGAACGAACTTTTTCCGGATCTGGTCTGATACCTGTATCGTCGGATGTGATTGATACCCTACGGAAGGTCTATTTGTCTTGCTTTGGTTCAATTCCCTCTTGCGTACACGATTGCAGGAATGAATCAAACCTTCGGTACTGATTGCAAACATTGCTACCCAAAGTCAGAATGTAATCTGGCACACAAATTATTCCGCAGCGTGCAGAATCGTGCTCTAACAAATGTCGCTCGAAACTTTTAGGCCAAACGATACTTAATTCCAACGGTAACAACCACAAGGTGTGCCACAGGTAACCTAACTCAAACCAGTTTTCGAAAACTATCATGCATTTGACAATTCAGATAAAATGTAATTAGAAATGAGAAGTGCAAAATGCTTTCGCCTGAATGCTTCATTTAGTGATTTGGGGTCGTCCAATCCTTTCTGTCCCAGGTGACCTTGAACGAAAAACCCGTCAACTACACGAATCGTTGGCAATAAAACAGTATGACAGAATAATGCGAGCTGGATAACTCCAGACTCGTTTGCTTTTGCATAAAGTGTCCGAAAATCTTCATATTGTGTTCGGTCTAACCTTCACTTATTCACTTAGCTTTCTGTGCAGTCCGTCACCAAATACCCGGAATCCTGAATGTGCATACGATCATTCAATCACACTTTCTACAAGGTCATTTTCACGTCACTTTCAGTTGCCATCATATGAGAACTCGGTTTATCAAGGAATGTAATCAGTGCATTGTTGCTACCGGCAGCGAAGAAATCGTGATCAGTGGTAAACGAACAATGATTTACGAAGCCCAATAATCCAATCGGATGATTCAGTTCAAAGATGTCTAAAAAGGAGGTCGTTTTTAAATCAACCAGAAAATCACAGTGAAATAATATCGACTCGATGAATCAGTGGTAAAAAATCAATAGTTTTGAAAAGACAGTCATTGGATTTACCTTCACTGAATGACCAGTGTTAACTACTCGAAATCGAACACTGAAGGGGATGACTGCTGCTTTGTGTCCTAAAAGCCGGACTATATTATGCATTCTATTAGTAAGGATCACATTACATATTGATTTTATACGGACCCAAGTCCGAGTGACAATTTGTTTGATCATTCTAGTCTAAAAAGGAACAAACTAGGATTTTGTTTAATTAGGGATTAATTGATCGCTGGAATTCAGTCATTCTACAATCCTGATAATTTCATTTGAATGAGCATTTCGGGAAAGGATTCCAACAGTAGACGAAAGCGGATACGTAAGGACAACTGAAAATTTCGGGATATCTCAGTCTAGCGCATATGAACAACTGATTGAAGGTATTCCAGTGTATTGATATCCGTACGAACGCATTGTTATTTGTTGCTAGATCTCCTAAGTGAAACGGCTTTGTGTTGTGTTGTCACGTGACAAGCCGTTCGGGCTTAAACTGGCACAACAACTACAACACCTTTGACGGAAGGAAAATCTGCGACAGATTTCTACAATTCATCGAGGACCGTAAACTCAGGTACACACAATGGTTCATGCATACGAACGACAACACAATAACACTACGGCATGGAAATTCCGGGCGGTTTTTCGGTCCATTTTATTACGTCAGATCACATGAAGGCTTCGAGTAAAACTGTTAACGACCACAATGACGAGCAGTTTTTTCACCTCGTTGTGGATCAACAATGATCGCAGAACCATTATCGTTGATTAGACTACAAACTTATCTGAATCGACCCTGAGACTTTGAAGAGTTTCAATTTGCCATGTGGTGGTCATGCAACACTACACTCTATGGTAACGTGCTTAAAACAATACGGCGAGACGAACGCTCACACACACACGCACACACACACACACACACACACACAAACAAAGATCAGAACTGCAACTGGCACACACGAGTAGGACAGGTCTCGAAGTTGGACGTTTTTTTTTCGTAATTCGGAGCCCGTCAGCCAGATGACCAGGCCATCTTGGGTTTGTTTATTCCGTCCACGTATCTGGATCCCTCATCAGCCTCACGCGCACTCAGGCACACCTGCGTGCGACGCCTACATGCATGCAACCGGTGAAATCCAGCGATCTCCGCTCCGCGCCAACCCCCCTTCTCGTCCTGATGGCTCACACCGGCTCCGAGATGCGGACTTATTGGGTCGCATTTAATTGTAATGTGCATCGCAGTGGCTCGGTTGGAAGTCCGATTCGATTCGGATCCAATTATAAATATCAGAATGATAGTCTTTGCACGAGGATGCGACAAAGTGTACCGTGATCCGTTGGTCAAAGAATGAGGGCTGTTCTGCTGATATTGTTATGGACAACTGTATTTACGGCTGGGCAGAAATCGAACATACGTTTCGGGGATCAGTTCACTGATATTCGGTATGCTGATCCGGACTCGGCAGGGTAAGTACGCTTGGGCGTGCGTGTGTGTGTGTGTGTGTGCATGTTCCTTTACTTCCTAGTGGGTATTTTGTTCGCGCGAACTCCGAGTCATGTTTATGGTGTCAGAAAATCAAAACCTAGAGCCTCGAAGTTTGATGCATTAAGAGACAGTGGGAGACAGGAAGGGAAGTGGTTCGAATTTCAAAATAAAGTAAAAATAGAGTAATATCGTGTTAATAACTATAACCGGTGTAATCAAGAGGCTTTTGAATAATCGCAATTAATTCGTGCAGGAAAAGCATGTTTCACTAAGTATGCTAGTTCATCGTAAACGACCGTTCTTTAGCACTTATTAATTCGATCGGTCCAAGGGCTGAACCATTTTAGTTGGTTATTACTTACGTCAAGTCCTACCCTAAACATCTTATCCACCAACCAGTCAATTGGTCTTATCGATCGACTGTCGGCCATCTTGTTTATCATAATTCCATTATTAGACATTGGTTTTGCACTCAAATCTGGACATTAGTTGCTCTCATGTGTCTAGCATAAGGTAAGGATTTAACGAGCTATTCTTACATACTGCTTCTTGGTTATAAACCGGTCAATAGGTTTGCCTTAAATGATGTGAATTCAATATTCAGCTAGAAGTGATTAGTTAGTTGATACCTTTGAAATCCTGGTTTCAAATCCCATTATTATTGATCAGTTCGTCTCATTGGAAAGCGCACAGCTGGCCACTGCATCTCGATTGAAATAGGGAATTTCTTTTTTCGGTGTTCGAACTAGCTAAGAATATTAAGAAAAATAGAAATGATTTGTTCGTGAACTCATTTCCCAAGTGGCAATAACTGCCAAGTAGTCAATGAAAATCTTAACAATTCCGAACGCCATTTCATCTAACGCATTAGATGTGATTATCTCCGAGTTTCGTACCCTGTTGACTCTATCCCGGGAAAGAGCTGGGCTTGGAGTGACCAGAAGTTCGGGAGTTGAATAGCTCAACCGAAATGCACAACACAACCGTTGAACCCAATTCGGCCATCTAACAGTTGGAAGTGGTTTATTGTACACCAAAATCGTTTCACGTGTGTTTGTGGGCTAAAGGGAGAGCGGTTAGAGAACGAGAGAGAGAGGGGAGTGGGAAATCACTGTTTTCGTCCCACGAAAGACAAGCCCGAAAACACAACTCAAAAATGTGTTTCTTATTTAAAACAAAAATTCCTGACCTTAAATCAATTTGAAGAGATCTCTGATTTTAATCACATTTTCTGGCTTCTGTCCAATCATGACCTTCTATGACTTTCGGGTAAAAGCAACCGTGGATTCGATCACTGTCCGTCTATTTGTTCACACAGTGAGATCAAACCCATTGTAGATAACTGTGCAAAACCTGATAAGTGGGAGAAAGTTCTCGCATCCTCGTGACCTTGACAATGCTCATAGTAACTGCAAAATGGAAGATTTCAAATTATGATTTTGTCATTTACAATTGTATATAACACGGTGAATACAGGACCCGTTTCACATTGGGTTGACTAACAGACTGTTTTTTTGTGTACGAGGCTCACATGGTCGTGTTATTCCCAGGAAAATTTCACCCATGCTTTGATAAGATCGCTAAAAACTTGACATGATAGGATAGTATTCTTTCTTGTAACCAGCCCTTAACACGTGAAGTTTGTTTGCTTGAAGATCACGTGTTCGAACCGTCTATCTACAAGTCATTTTCGCAGTTGGCACCATTTGTTACGCCATAATCCATCCTCTGATTATAGATTATTTTGTTGCACTGTTCACAAAGAAATTAAAAAGACTAATTACGGAGAAAATCTAAAGTCGTTTATAAAACTGATCAAGATAGCGTCTTCTATCATTAAGAATTACAAATTTGACGATGATAAAATAGGGCTGATTGATATTTTGACCAAGCCTCCAGATGGTAGCCCTGACAGGCTTTTGTAAGGGATTCGATTCGCAGTGTCTCATCCCAATGTGAAGACCGAGCCCAATTAGGATTTGCGTAGTGACTACTGAGCAAACTACGACTGAAAGACTCGTAAGACGAGAACTTCATTTATTTCGACAAACATAGCTCAGTCTCAGCGGGTTAACGGTAAAGGTGTAATTATCAAAAAGGCCAAACCTGGCATCAAGAATGGAGACTAGGAACAAAATCGATAATTTTTTCTCGGACAATGTTGCCGATACAAACTGTTTCTCATATTTTCTCAAATAATTTCGTTAGATGGAACAGCCGGAAGGCAAACTCGTGTGTTCGTTCTCGTTATCATGACAAATAGTTAAATATAAACATGATACAGAGTAGCATGATAAACAAGCTCGTTATTCAAAACCGTGTGGTTTGGTTAGTAGACAAAACACGCACGCACACACACACACACAGCAGAAATCCTTGTTGGTCCTTTTGAATGGTTGATTTCAATGTCATGTTCGTTGCCCTGAGAATAAGATCAGATCGAATTGAAGGGGAAAATGAGGGACTGTGAGTTTAATTTGAGAACACAGCTGCGGTAAATCTCGCTCCCCTACGGAGCATCGCAGTGGTTAGTTGGGCACACCAGCTACCAGCCCATGTGAAAAGAAACAGGACAGACGTCACTCGGGAATCGTGCGCTGTAGTGGTCGGACCTCTATACGATGCGGTCCCTGGTAGTTAGGTGATCTGCGCGAGACGACCCGAATAGTGGACCGTTATGCTCGACGCATTCGAACCGACAACCGAGTTACGATTGCTTACTACTGCTGTCTATAGGCCAATTTCCCAGTACAACAACGGAACTGCATACAGGAGCCGAACTTAGAGAATAAATCGGCGCGATATTCACATTCATGGTATTCTTTTCAGTTGGCCCAAACAGTTAACGCATTCAACAGCCATTTAGTTGTGAGATGCGTCATCTGAAGACGCAATAGAGAATGGGCATAGTTAATATAATCATCACGGTTTGTTCAGTTACAAGTATACGATCGAAATAGTTTCCTATTGCATTTGATCGGATAGTAATGACTGCTTTTCCCTACTTGATAGACGATGGTCTAGTGGATGTTTTTGTCATGCGGTTTCGGGAAAACCCGACAGACAGACAGTGATTTCTGTACGTTTCGAAGTTCAGCCATAAGGGGTCCATGTCCGAATCGAATTTGGTTCTGTCGTCCGTTACGCATTACTTAAATTGTGCTCTTGCGCGTCACACATGCATATATATGTATATATATATATATATATTGTTTACGCATCCAGATACTGCCTCCTGCTTCTATATATACACATGTATATTCTGGGGCATTTTGTCCTCATTCCTAAGGTTGACTCAGCACAAATGACAAAGAACTATCAACCAATCACAGTTGTGGTTCTTCTGTGGACTCTTCGACGAACAGCTTCCATGCACACTCCTTATGCTACAGATTCGATTCTGCTGAGAAATATCAACCAATTCGGAGTGTACAAGTACGCGGATGTTTGGACAAAAGAGCATCGGGTACGCATATCTGACGAGCGACAATAACCGCCAAACCGGTCGTGTCGTGTGCTCCCGGGCAAATTTCGTTTACGCATCCAGATACTACTTCCTGCTTATATATATATATATATAATATTGCGGATGAGCAGATGTGCGCGCGTAAGACACGTCACGTGCCGGGCCGGTGAAAACGAGGTCCCCATAAACCATTCAGATGAGAGTTTTGCATAATTTTGATAGAATTTCGAAACAATTCACACCTATCCCGTGATATGTTGACAAAGCACAATCGATTCTCGTCACATCAGAATACTTGGCAAGCATGTAACACCCATTGGTATTAGCGGTAGACACTGTGTTGCGTAACCATGATTTGATTATCCTAGTGTAATATTCTAGCATGCTTGTGTGTATGCGCGGGTAGCCTTCTGATAACGGTCGGTTTTGGTGAGGTGATTCCAGTGTTTTGGCCTGAAAAAGATGCGATCGAAAATGACATCGACCGTCAATCCCACGAATTTTGACATTTGTTTAGCTTTCTCTTCCTTATTTGTGTGATACCCATTTGAATGCAAAGTCGGCGATGGTCATCGAACAAAATTTTATTCTCAGAACAAATCGATAAGTGCAACTGTACGACGAAAAATTTACGGACGTGATCACTTTTATCAACAACACTATCTTGATTACGAATGCAATTGAAAAAAAAAATATCCCATAGATAAGATCGATTTGCTGGAAATGGTAAGAAATTGTCTGTCGAATAGTACACCGATTTCGACAGCTCACGGGTCGTCGATTACTGATCGGTTGTGGTCAGGCGGCCATGGCAGTGGCTTGGGGGTTTGAGGATCGCGGATTCGACATCTCCCCAAACACTGGTCAACTTGCCTAGCCGAGAGCCATTTGTTGGCCGCGGCCCGCTTCCTGGAGATATTGTATTATTGTGCAACTGACACTCACAAACAGTGACTCGAAGTTCCGAAACTGGGGCTCACAGACCTCCAGCAGCGTAGACGGACTGGATACATACCGAAAATGCTCTGTTACTGGTGATACGAGTGAATCAAGTTAAAAAAAACTCGCAGCGTTTAGGCACTGATCTCGCTGTTGGAAACTAAGGATAGAAGTTGGTTTGCCTCTTTCACAGCATATCCCGCTGATATAATGGTAAACTCGGTTTATTAGTAGTATGTTAGAGGAGACAGCCCCTGGTGTGACCGGTGAGTAGGCAAAACGCGTTGGAAAAGTTTGTTCTGTGCACGCACGAAGCCAGTCTGTGAATTGATGAACAACGAGGCATGAGGTCACGAGTGGCCATCAATCTGAAAAAAAATTGTAACGCAAATGGACACAAACCCATTCGGGCTACATTCATTCAAGGTCGTCTGTCGGAAAAGTCAAAACTCGAAATACTGTGTTATGTTACCACGAAGCTATGCACATACGTACGTACGTGTTTTATATCAGAAATAACGAACGATCCTTTAGCAATGAGTCAGCACAAATTCGTGAGCATCTGTCTTGTCGCACCTCCTGAATCACTGAAAAGCTATTTCCCGGCTTAGTAGAATCAACAATGGTCCATGCCGACCGGGTTATGTCTACTACTCTAATTGTCTGATACGTTGTCCACTGTGAGTCTTAGAGACTCACCCCGTACCGGACAATGAACAGTAATGATCTAAAACTTGGCTATCGCTCCACTCGTCACCACACCTGACCTAATGGAACTTTATGTGATTTTACACCACATGGTCATCATTTCCGAGTCCCTCCTCACATGCATTGGGCCCTGGTGCATCCGGTGCACTCCCCTTCCATCCTAGTTATATATCAAGTGTGTCATAGAATGACACTCTATGGGTTGCAGCAAAATGATTTCTCCCAATCGATAAGACCCTTCAGAAGAGATGAAAGAACCAAATCACTGGCCATGGGGTAGTCTGAAATAAAAACTACCAATTTGCCGATTGCTTTTGATTTTTTGGAAGCTACATTCACATCTGCCCCCGGTTTGTGAGCAACATTTTGGGTGTTAGCCATGAGTGCATTTTGAGCATCTTAGCCTTATAAAACGTTTACACTGATAGTCGGGGCCCTACATGTAAGGGTAGTGAATACTGACTTAAAACCTTACAGGGGTCAGAGATCAACATATATGTGAAGACTAAGCGTTCATTAGGTCAATCGATAAGTTGAACCAAAAACACCGCAGAAGAAACTCGGTGAATGCCCAGGGACCGAATTAGGCGATAGAATAACCAATCAATGAGCTTTGCTCATCGGAGACTAGTAGAAGCTATTTGATTATGAACGATAAACGAACTTTTTTGTCCGCTCGACTTGGTTTTTCTCACTCGAGTTTATGATAGTCGAAGATAGCAAGTGCGAAATAGAATCGATTAAGGATTTGCGGCCGAAGTACAGCAGACGTCTTTCCATCCATTTTTACGCCACAAAACACGAGACAAATAGAACATCTCTAATTCGGAAATTGGGGTACACTTACCACCTCGGTGATTAGACATGAATAAGTCGAGTTCGTACTGGCCAGTATGGACAGTGTCGAGAAAGTGACAGGTCATTAGCTGGCAATTGTTCTTCCTAATATAATCTCACAACATTCCTTCCGTGAAGTGGCAACGAAACAAAATGGGACATCGGTAAAAGCCACATCTTGAAAACCATTCCCCATGGCCTCGTGGTTTAATTGGCGGTGCACACGGAACGCAAATCCGTGGGCTGCTTTCACGCATGCTTTCAAACCGCAAGGAGCCAGAGTATCTTTCACAGTTGGATCATTTCCAAGCTACAGTCTGGCAACAAATCACTAACCAAACTTCCCGATTGTCGATTCCACTGGGAACTCGGCATTTAGGAGTTCCTGAACAGAAGTGATCAACAGTTACATAAACTGGAGTAATGATTATCAGCTATCAGTTGATTTTGAACACGGTATTTTGTTCTGCTATCTGGCACATTGCTTATCTACCGCATGGCGACTGGAGTTCAAACCTCGGAGTGAAAGAAACAAAGCTAGGTCGATCTGCTTGCTTGTAAGCCCATTTAGGGTGACATTCAGCAGTTCGCCTAACGTGAACTCTACATGATATCGACGAATTCGTGCCTCTTGGAGTTACACGTCGGATCACAAATCACTGCCCACAAAATGACTGACTTTCATGAATGGTTCACAATCGTTTATTTCGGGCTACAGTGTGTGTGTGTGTGTGCGTGTGTGTGTGTGGAGGGTCGACTTCCGTCGGTTTGTACGAAACACCAAAGATACATGATGGGAATGAAACAAATACACCGGGTTTTCACCGTTAACGACGACAAGTTGAGTAATCATACTGCATGTTGAATAACTTCAGTTATACGTCTCCTATTAAGTGAACTCGTAACAATTATAAGCAGTCGTAGTTACAGGAACATTAATTTACCGCACGTTTACGTATATATATCTCAGAGGTTAGAAGGCTTACATTAAGTTATAGCGCTGATTGTGACGTTTCGATCCAAACTAGGACTCGTTGCCAAACGTATATATATATATATATATATATATATATATATATATATTCATTTGGATGCTGATTAAATTACTTAAACAATCAGTTGCTTATCAACTTTTAAAAAAGCTTACTTAACCATTCAATGACCCAATAAGTGGGCTAAATCAAACATTCAGAAGATTTCGTCCCTTGCTGATCAATCAATTAATCAATCAATCAGTCAATCAACCAATCAATCAGTCAATAAATCTAGTTAATTGGTCGACCAGTCAGTAACCACCCAGTCAGTCGGTTATTCACATTAATAGCTAATTACTTAATGAATCAATCAGACAATCACTTAGACATCCGAATTAATCAACTGATTTTGCTTTGACAAAACCCAACCCCATCCAGGTATCGTTACTGTGCGTACTGGGAACTGGCAGATGGAACGCATTTACATAGTACCTGTGATCCGTATTCGATGGAACGTTGTGGCAAACCAGTGTAAGTTTTATGTCAGATTATATGGACGCATTTTAATAACAGTCACAATACTTATTACTCATCTTACTTTCTGGTCCTCTTATCTATACCAGTTAATTGTAGGACAGTTTACACGATTTGTTTATATCTATTTAACTTTTTCACTCGATGCTAGTGTTTCTGTCGGTTTGTGCACAAAGAGCATTTCGTTGGACAGACAACTCTTCGTTCGCGTACGTGTTGTTTTGTGTGTGTGTGTGTGTGCGTGTGTGTGCGTTGTATTCAACATCCCTCGGGTGATAATTGACACTGATTAGTTAAGGTTTGTTTAGCAGTGATTTAGTCTCACCCGATGTACTATACCACCAAAGTTTACACACACACACACATACATACATACACACACATACATACACACACACGATCGTATGTGAGACCCTTCGTGTCCGATTTTTATTGCCAGTGTGATCTCTACTAATGGGCCGTGACAAAAATGGATCCCGATCGCTGAGAAACGGCTAAGTTTTGAATCACAACCATTCAGGTATCGATTGATGCTCGACCAAGTCAAGGTTCGAGTGATCTTTATCATGACTGTTGTCACCTCTTTCACAAATAACTACCCATTGTTCTTTGCATGCATTCGGACTGATAGCATCATGAGAAGACGGATGCAAACATCATCTTTAACACAAGGTATCAGACTGATGCTGATCATGTCATCCACTTATTTTGCTTAACATATACGCAAGAACATTTCATATTAGCAGCTTACCGTAGTAATGATTACAAAACAGTATGGAACAGTGCAGGACGTAATCGACGAAGCATGTTTCTATATAACACCTTGGGACAGTAAATACACCCATCTCAGGGGACTGAGCAGCCGAACAGCAACCAAACTAATTTAAACTGGACCCAATCCATAAATCACGTGAGTATGCCTTCATCACCAGTGTTTGTTTGTGTGAAGAATAGGTCACCCATCAACGAGCAGCTTATCTAAAATACGCGGTGAATCACCTGACCCAATCAGTTTGGTCTATGCAGTCTGTGGTTTCGTCACGTAACCTATGAATAACACCAGTGACAAGTGATTTTAACCGAAGTCGAAGTCGGTAATAGAGTAGTTTAGTGTGTCAAATGTACGGAATGAGCAGTGCTAAGAGAACTCCCGTGATATGTCTGTGGTAGCTGATTCGCCTCCGGTCACGGATACCTAAATGCTTCACTTTGGTCGGTCACGCATAGACCATCATGATTCGTGTCTGTCCGTTGGTCAGGTTTGGAGAGCGAGTGTTATATTGATCGGTCCTGGTCATCTCATAAGTGCTGCCCTACGTGCACCCGGTCGGGAGTTGGTGTTGATCGATAAACTGTCGACTGGCAGCGAATGTATTTGACAGCTGGCCAAGGACGCGATAAATGATTACAAGAAAGCCCTTCCGATAAAAACTTGACGATTTCTGCATGTTTTCCACAGCATAGATTCCAACTTGTACGCATAAACAGTCCTGTAATCCGTGCAGTCGAGCTTCTTTGACAGAAGATGAATACAAAAGAATGAAGACTACTGTAGTAGTCAACACTCGGCATAACATCTAACTTTACGAACGCACATTTTTTCAATTATTCTGATTCGACGCAAAATAGTCACATGATCTTCACTGTTCCTAGCTCCCTCCAATATTCTTCAGTGTCCCCAACCAACTGGTTGAGGGGTCTTTCGGACCTTAACCACAACGACGTGAGGCACCCACTTTAACTAAGTTTGCTGTACATCTTCTAATTCCACTCTGCCAAGTCTTCTGTTGACCTTCAAGTCTTCTTCCATTCCGTGGCAGGAGCAGAAAATAGGACACCATGTGATAGACATGAGCAACACGACTAAACCTACGAACTCTACTAAATTTGATCATAGTAGTGGGCAATAAATGGGCGATAAGTTGCTAACGACCCGTCTCAATGTATCTCAATGAATAGCCCAATAAACAATTTGTGGAATCTCCTAGGCTTTAAGATGCGCGGTAAAAAACAGTCTATCCTAGCTGATCCGCCACTGGTCCTTGGCTGGAATTGGAGTTGGTCGGGATCTAAAGTGATAAGTCTGTGAAGGGCGTTTTAAGATAAGGAGACAATTTTTGTTATCTTTTACTTCCTTTATTAATGAAAAAACCAATTAAGGAGGCCTTGGTCAACAGAGGGTTGCCAAGTGGGGAAGTTGATTTCCAAGTTCCACGACGGTGTATCGAACTTAAATTAGCCGGGTGAAGGTTTGAATGCCTTTCTATCGCTAATCATCTGTTTTTGTTCTTCGAAGCTCGCTTCATCAGTTCTTCTTCTTTTAATCTTCGACTGATCATCCCGTTCCGAGGCGTCTAGCAATCCTCACCAAGTTTCTACCCAAGATTGTCATATCTCGCTTTTTTATTCTTCGTTTTCCCCGGAACTCCCAACCTTTGGAATAGTCTCCCTCTATTCGTTTCTTTTCATTCGCTCACAATCTTTCTCTCATTAGGAACCCGGTAAACGGTCCGGTTCTTATTGTGAAGGTCCTTCAAGTAAACTCATTTTTACAGTACATCATTTGACTAAAGCGAAATACTCAAGGTCGACAGGAGTCTGAGAATCCTGGTCTAAATGTACAAGCATGACGGATATTACTTACATTCTCGGAAGAGTCGGTGACGAAAGAAATAGGCCAGAAGAGAAAACCAGTTACTTTCAAGATTTATAAAATCCAACCATCGTCTTCCGAGACTACTAAGAACGTTCAGATCTGGTTATAGTGGCCTAAAGGACAAGGTATCTCCCCTAACCATTCTGATTTCTCGATTGGAACCACATTGGAAACTTGCGAGGCTATTTGAATACAGAGATTACGTTGGTTGGCAATTCAGCAAACGTACAAATTTGCAACAGTATCCTGACTAAAAGCACAGACAAAACACAGACAACAGTTGTCTATCGATTTAGAGATAACAAGCCGAGCAAATTCTGAGTTGTCATTGATGCTGGTGGCAGAATCACGATGGATTGGTTACGTATCGGTGATTCAATCACGGTCCATTAACGTCTTCTCTTCTTTCTGTGATCTCCACATTCATTCTATAGGGATGGATACGATAGTAGGTATTGACAAGAATCAAGCACTCAAAAGGGCCGCACTCCAACAAAACTAGGCGCCTGTAGACAAACGGAAGCGTACTTTTCAATACCAAATACGGTCTCATTGTCGATGTTTTTGTTGTTTCTGTTACTACTTTTGCTTCTGCTTCTGCTTCTGCGTCTGCTTTTGCTGCTGCTTTTGCTTCTGCGTCCGCTTTTGCTTCTGCTTCTGCTTTTGCTGCTGCTTTTGCTTCTGCTTCTATTGCTTCTACTTCTGCCTCTGCGTTTGCTTCTTCTTCTCCTGTTGCTGTTGTTGCTGCCTTTGATGCTGCTTCTGATCAGCAATCTGAAGATAGGTTGCCTCGTCAGTCTCAGTCGTTTGTTCCATATCGTCTTTCGTGCACTTTTAATACACGGTATATTAGATACACGACAAAGTGTGGTCGAAAAAGGATCTCTGCACAAAACGAACAACTGTGACAGTAGACAGCACAATTTTACCACATTTGGTTGACGATGGTCACCAAATAGGTCCAGCAATAACCTTCAAAAACCGATTTTGGCAACTTACCGATTTTACGCCGAAACGTTTTGCAGACGGTTAATTCTGACATATGAGGCTATCGCAATTCGATTGTTGACACAGGAGTGATGATAAGGCAACGCAACCTCATGCAACCAATGGTGTTGCACAGAGGACAACAAGTGTTGCTCCAATCTCATGTGTGTATATTCCCTATTTTGTCATCGCCTATTGGCAGTCCCCGTTTTTTGTTCATTTATTTTATTTTATTTTATCTGTAATTCCACATTTTATACAGTTTAAATCTACACCGAAACAGACAGAATCATTGGTTTTCACCTTAGAGTCGAAATATTGGAATTTGGTTTGTTTATGACAAACTGTAGTCAGATATCTTCTCTATGTTGCTCAACATTAAATACGTAAATATTTCAATTGAATAGATCGAAAAACTTCTTCCTGTTGAAAAGCGTTTTCACGGTTCGATAAGAATATTCGACAATAAAAAAGACCTGCTTTACAATTCATAAAAAAACAAAGGAAGGCGAGATTTGTTCGACTTATTCCTGATAGGGTGGTTAAACATCCATCTTACTGAGTCATGGACGTGGACGTTCATCCCCGGCCACCTCGTATGTTATGCTGCGTTACTTCGGGTGTGCAATTTTAAAAATGTAAAAAATTTAATACTTATATGTAAATTATCGATCGGATATGTTTGTTTTATAGAAATGCAGGGCGCAGCACGTGTGAGTCTGGTCGTAACTTAACCAACAAGCATCACGTGAACACCTTTCGTTTCAGCAGACAACAATTTAAAGAAACAACTAATCGATTTTCCATCCACTTTATTCAGCAAACACTGGTTAATTTTTTCGATTCTAAGCCGTAAGGTTTGGTCTCAAAATTTACTCGATGTCTCATTTTAATGCCAACCATTAGGCATTACGGGCCCCGCTAAGGGAAGCAAAGCGAGATTTATTCACAACAATTTAACGCGCGCATTGCTAAAAGTTCAGCGTCAATAAATATTGGCAGCCGATGGACTCGCGGCTACCGTTCAGCAATCTTCTGACCATTTTGAAGTGACCTTCAGTAATTCCGGTTAGAAATTGCTTTCACTTCATACTCTGAAATTTGTAGAATTCCTGCGTCCATATTCACTGGTTAGGGAGCTCATTAACTTAGCGCGTCAGGAAATTAAACATGCGGATTCATGCTCTGGTATGTTCTTATATAAAACAGATCCGATTTATCCAATTTACGTCAAACTGACAAAAAATCGCCCCACTTAGAATGACATGCTTACTAAATTATGGCACAGTGAAACACGGAACTCGTTTCGCAAACACTATCATTTTTTTTATATTATCCACTTCTTTCGATCAAGGAAGTTTCTCCCTTACCGGAACGATGTAATTTCCTTTATCAGCAGTGAGATTTTTTCATTTTATTCATGCAAGAGGGGGAATAAAAAAGTGTGATGCCTTTTTGAATAATTTCCCTGTAAAATCGATTATTTAGTTAGTGTTTTACAGTTAACCACATTAGTGCGTCCATCAACAAAATTAACGCATCGTCGTATAGAGATGGTCATCATTTTCTGCTATTACTCAGGACAATCACGGGGGGGGGGGTGTCGTGAACCCCAAACGTAGGCCCTGGTTTCTGGCAAACTTTTCATGCTTCTCAAGGTCGCCAGTCTTGTGACACAGGCTAGTCGTATATGAGGGAACATGTCTAGCGCTGCGCGTGTGTGCAGCTTATCTCTTCTGGATTAGATAAAGGGACACAACAAGATTCAAATGCACCGGCGAAGTCACGTGTCCAGGTCAGCATTGGGACAAGAATACAACTAGATGCGAAACCCAAACCACAGGACCGAGTGCAAAATTCAAAGTCTAAGTATAGTCCCATTTGTTACACTTAAATAAAATAAGTCTTTACTGATCTATTGCATTATAACTATATTGCAATTTGTTCACGAATAGCTAATTGTTGTCAAAGCAGGATGTCGGAGTTTGCTATTAACCATAGACCGGAGTGGTCTTCTTCGGATGTTGTTAAAATGCTTTCGTCTTTTCTCCTTGTACAAATGTTTGTTTTTGAAGCAATTTCGAATACAAATGTTGCTCCGGATTTGAAGAAGCACCCGGTATGTTCTACGCCTACGGTGGCCAGAAAGCACCTGTCTGTACCAAGATGATCTCCCCGTTCAATGATTGCGCCGAAACCGTCCTCCAGTCGGGTAGGTTTTTGTTGCTGACGCTTCGTCAATGATGTTTTGAATTCGATTTCTTAATATCTCCGGTACTTATTTAATTTGAACTTTTTTATCCAATGTACTTCTTCGCATTGGTTCAGGGATGACAAACTGCAAGTGGGCAAAGTAGGGAAGCGTTCCAACAAGCGGCATTCGCTCCCCAACGGCACCTGACCATCGTTGGTTCCAATAAGCCTTTCGGTGTTGGTGTCGTTGTCGTCGTCGTTGTTGTAACTACAGCCACGACATAGCTGTGCTTCGGAATGCTGTTCACAACGTTGTCTGGAATGAAAGCTGTCTGAATTGGATGCGTCCAAGGACCTATCTACCTATTCCATTACCTCGGGGGAAAAAGAACAGTGCATGCTAAGTGCCCGGTGAGCACTTTACACAGAACCGATTAGTCCGGCCGTTTTTTTCTTCCTTCAAATTGTCTATCCTGACTGGCTGCTTCTGATAGGCAGAAGTCGTTTTTGTTCGGCTGAGCTGGACGGATTCAATAAGGCGGTTTTGAACAATTGATCCGCTCGTTTCTTGATCTACTGCTCTGTCGCACGTAGTCCCATTGGCCGATGTTCCGGCCTCCATCTTATACACCGGGTTTTCTTCTCATCGGCGACTGTGGTTTAGTGGCGAGGTGATGAATTTGCCACGTGAAAATCAATCATATTCTCAATCGAAGGTCGACGCGATGCGAGAACGGCGCGATGGGTCTAGCAGTAAGTCACCGTAACCACTATGCACTGTTCTGGATGAAACGAAAACAACGATCATTGCAGCTCTGGTCACTACATAACTCAGACACATTTCTTGCCGGGAACTGTAATGTAGGCTGTTATAGGAACAGCTGGATTTGTCTGTTGATTTGATGTTGTCAACACAGCAACAGCACCTGGCTGGCGGTGGTCAAGCGCATAGGGTCGCGTGGTTTTGACTTGAAGTTCGCAGGTTCGAATCCTCCCGCCGGCGGTCAGCTTCCCCACTTGACAGTCCTCTGTTGGCCTGGGCGCTCTTCCTGAAAACCAATGTACTTTGATATTTCGCTAATATTGGGATTAAAAAGATAAAGAAAAAAAAAACCGTTGACGAACTGGAATTCGAACGTGTCAGCAGGACCCGGTGTATAAACAGCACAGGACCCACTCGATGGAAAGCTACAATCAGGAAGCCAGTCGGGACGATCTGACCAAGATGGGGACAGCGACGCTCAAATGACCGAAGCCGTGACCACGGAGTCATAACCAAACGGGGAAGTGGACAGACAGCTACTAAAGGGGGCCATTATGTTTTGCACGGGGTCTAAAATATCGTCCATGTAAAGGACAGCGTGATTCACCAATTCGAATTGGCTCTTCGCGTAAACAAATTTGTGCCTATTAGGCTTGCCTTCGCTCTACCGTAAGACGGAGCTGATGTATAACGTTTCGGATACTGACCACCAAGCAGGATCAAGCCTAGTGACAAAAATCCGTTGTGTCAAACCGGGGGCAAAAGTTTTCGCAAACTTTTCAATCCAACCGTAGTTCTCCACGTGAAGTTCTACGGGGCTGCTGTCCTTACGATGCAAGGAAGAAGTTTTGAACAAGTAGCATGCCCGATGCTGGTCCATGGGTCAAAGTAGCTCAGCTTCAATGATGTGATGTTGTGATGTTGTGATGTTATGATGCCTTCACATAACCGGTCTTCCCTCTTTTGGGAAACCTTCAAAAGTCAGGTCGTTCTTCTTGAAACTAACCTACATTTTTTGATTCAATAATACGAGAAGGTAAAAGATAACAGAAATGGAACGAAAGTCTTACGTATGCCTCATCGTACAATGTAAGTCAGCAAAATGTTTTTCAGATCTCGTGAGCGCCAGATAGGTTTGCCCAACTCTAATGGATTGACAATCTGGAACCATTAATGAAAATGAAACAAGGAGTGGAAGCCCTCTTTAGGGGTGAAGACATTTCTTCAACAGTTTCATGGCATTCTTATAAACGTTCTCACAAATGAGAAGCTGCGATGAGGGAGTTTAAAAAATATCCGTCGCATGGCTCACAGAATAGCAGAATTTGTCGAGTGCTGATGAGTTAGACAACGAGAGAAATCCAGAGCTTATTTGGGCAGGCTTTTCGTCGCTCTTGACCGCTTTAAAAGTCGAGTAGAATGAGCACACGTTCTGGGACAACGCACTCTGCAACGGCACACCGCGTGAGAATTGTAGAACTCAGTTCCGTGACCTGGCCGTATCGCATGGTTGTCGTCACTTGCTTTAAATTGGGCGAAAAAGTGCCTGTTTATTGCAAACCCCGATTATGTCACGAGTAAAAACTAGCCGCGGCCCTCATGGGACAACCAGGGAGCTATTATTGACGAAGAACGTTGTAGGTACGGTCCGGATTAGTGTTAATGAACCAAGAGTAGACAAATTCGTAGTACGGAGAGCGTTTTTTGTGCACCCAACCATTCAAACCCATCCCAAGGTTATTTATTAGGTCAAAAAGTGTTATTTTCATTTGTTTAACCGTGTTTTCTCTCCCCATCCATCACCTAGAAACTCTAGTCTGTTTAAAATCACAAAGCATTGTACCAATCGAATTAAAAGAGATTAAGTAGTCGGTCTTATTGACTTACGAATTATCGAAACAAAACTCATATCATTTGGTAGTTGATCCAGCCGAATGTAAGAGGTGGTCTACAAATGTGGGTTAGGCCAACGAGTTGGTTTATACCTCTCCTCCCTCCACCACCTTCTCCTCGCGGATGGAAATCAAAGTCATTTCCGATAATCATGAGCGTATCGATTCCTCGTATCAAGGTTAGAAATCATCAGAATATCTGTTAGGGAAATGTCCCACCTAGCCAAGATAATGGAACAAGCTTCGCGATCCGGCCGGTGTGGCGAGATGGGACCATCTTGAGTGATCGATGTTAGAGAGAAAATACACAGGCACGTGACAGTCCCCTAATCGATGACCCGTATCTGCCGAGTGCGCACCCATAGCACTAAAATGGCTTTTGTTTATCCACTCCCCACCAATGCTCATTCAGACTTGTGTTTTTTGTTTTGTTGAGATAGCTGCCTAGGTATTCTACGTATGTGACGAACAAACAAAAAAAAGCAAATAATCACAGTAGAATCGAAAACAAACAATTAGTCTTTCAGACTGAATAAAAACCATAGATCGCCTGATGAACGGAATGCTTAATTTAGCTGAGGGAAAGTTTTCAGTCCCCGTTGGCCATCACTGAGGATGACGTGAACAAACTTGGCTCTGCAATTCAGACTGGTTGGCATAGTGGCAACACAAACTGGACCTTCCAACTTGGAATAGTCGGGTACAAACTGTGTGTGCCATAAACGATGAACGATGCGCTCCGGATGAGGTCCAATTAGAATAAAACTCGAGTCTGAGACCTCTGGAATCCAAAGGTGATCAGATAACATGACGTTTATGTATCAATTCCTAGAGATGGTTAGTCAAATGGAAAAATCGTATTTTCCAGTCTTCGTGTCATTAATTCACGATTATCTCTCTCAGTAGTATAGGTGCTAGCCAGAAGCAAATATCATCGAAAAATGAAGTTGTTTCCCTACAAATTTATTCCCCATGTTTGGCTGCAGAATTTAACTAACTGAAAAAAATGCTGAATCGTCGAATCTCCGATTTAATCAGGTAATCCTTAAAACTACTCGGTCGTGCGAGTATTGACGAAAGTTCGAGAAACACGGGAGACTTGATGGTTTTTCTTATCAGTTGTTTTATTTTAATTAGCAAAAGTCTTCGAGGAGACAATTCGGGCGAAAAAACAAAATAGTTGGCTTGAACATGATAATTGTTTATTCCTTTGTCATTGTGAAATTACATTCAATAATTTCGAAGCTTGTGGCCACTTTTCGGTGTTTCTGAAGTTGAATTAATAAATGTCTCTCAACTGCAATTTTATTTCCCCCTGTATTGGATCTAACAGTGGACTATGCCGCATTCGCTCCGGGTTTGTCCACGGTGAATCAGTTGAAACAAGAGCCATCTGATCAACCGTACACTATTTTCGCTCCGAAAATAGGAGAGAACGGAGAAAACGGCGATGGGTAAGTGTCAGATAGTTTTCCAACCTAAGCGGACTGTTAGACGAACAGACAGACGGACAGGCGGATAGAGAGACAGAAAAATAGACTTATTTGTAGATAGGCGAACGGACAGGTAGACAAGCAGATAGACAAGCAGACAGACTCACGTGCAGACAGTCGAACGGACAGGTAGACAGAAGGATAGGCAGACAAGCAGAGTCACGTGCAGACAGGCGAACGGACAGACAGACAGAGAGACGGACAGACAGACGGGCAGAAGGGCAGTATGAGATTTGTCGACTGAGATGCGTGCCGTCTACGATAGGAAAAACAGTTACGTACTTCGTGACATTGATGGATTTGCCAATCTGATTAGCTTCCAAATGAAGTAGTTTCCATCGAATACTCGCCTCATATGTTTCATTAGACGGAGATATTTTGGCCTTGTCGATCCTTCCAAAAACGATTCCAATTCGAATGTCAGTATACTACTGACATACTACTGACGTACAAAGCTTAATATAAAACTAACTCCGAATTTTTTCCGGTAGTTAATGAACTTTGATGTAGGCGGGGTGCGCAGATGCATTTACTTCACAGTTTTTCTAAGCAGTTATTAGTGGCTAGTAAACAACAAAATCTAGAAATTGTAATTCACACAATTATTCCTTCTATTACACTCGTAACGATTGTTTGACTGACCTACTGATATCTCGTCCTTTGAGCCGTGAAACGGGACGTATGTCTCACCTACAAATTCTCGCACTCCTACTGTAAAGTGCACTGATTGTCTACGCCCTTTTCATAAAAGTCGCGAGCAGATGTGCCCTATGGAAGACCTCGTTCGTGCATAACTCCAAACTAAAGTGAAAGATAATACCGACAACCGTCTTCCTGAGAAATGATTGCTGTGCCGAGATGTACTGTATTGTATTGTATTGCACTATATAGACATTAAACCACATAAGTGCCTGCATTACGGTTAAAAACAACAGTTGAAGAAAGCAGTTGAACTAGTTACTTGGCAAAACAAAACCATGGTGGGAAGAAAAACTCGTGGGAAGAAAACTCGGCATCTGGAAAAGGTTGCTGCGAAACTGTGTTGAAACACTGTCCTGATTTGTCAGGATGCTTGCTAAATGAGGGACAATGGATTACCCATAGATGTTGATTCTGGAGGGTATGTAACGAAAAAGGGATGGTGTACCAATACAGGAGCGGCATTTTGAAAAATCGTTGTGCAAAGGATGAGTGGGATCTGAAAGTATTTTGGAAGTAAACATTTCACATGTGGATAGGTGCTGATCCCATAGTTTAAAGGAGAATTCGGTTAGTGGCATGAAAGATACATAGATAATAACTGACAGTTAGGGCTCTTGCAAGGAGGCCCGTTGAGGTAACAGAAGAACATTAAGGAAGGATTGGTAAAACTTTGACAAACAAAAAGGTAGATGATGCTTTTTTCACGTAGTGGTGCCGAAGACTGGTGAAAGTTTCTTGCACAGCTAGCATTTTATCAATACCGACTCTAGACGTTTTGCAGAATCGACCGAGGTGAACGCATTTGAGTTGATGACGAACGGTTCAAACTTGGCACACAGACCAGGAGATAGCGAAAGAGAGAACAGATATTGGAAACGCTTAAATATGTTACGACTTAAACTGGCCTGCACAAAAAGATTGTAAATAAGAAACACATTGTTTGGAAATCTCTGAAAATCATCGTTGCTATGGCCCATTGATAGGGAGAGAGAGCAGCACCAGCGTAAAGGAACTAGTCAGTATGTCACTGATGTATATGGAGAACAGATATGAGGAAACGACAATATCCTTAAGGAGCGCCTGAGTTGTTAACCAAAGGTCTTCACGTTTTATCGCCCACTCGTGTGTACCGGGTATTATCGGTAAATTAATCAGACAACCATGCTAATGACAACTTGAGGAAACCGAATGTTTCCAGTTTACGAAGTGGGGGAAACCGTGAGACTGAATCGGACACAGATGAATAGCCTGCGAATGCAAAATGTACAGGTTTAATCATTCCATGTAAGGACTGGCAAGCATGATCAGCAAGGAAGGCGATAGCGTTCAAAGTGGACCTCGAGGGAATTCCTATAAGGATACAGGTGCTTTAGTCATGCAGTTATTGTCAGTTTAAGATCGCAAGTTGTTATAGCAATGAGGTGAAATCGTCTACCTAAAGCAATGAAATTACCAGATATAAGGATGTGAACGGGTCTCCGGCAGCCACGAGTAGAATGCAAGCTTGATGTTTTGTTAATCAGCGAAGTGAGGGCATCATTCAGAGTCACAGTATTGTGCCCTAGTGGAGATGAAAAAAAGACTGTCAGAACTTGCCCATGAGGTGATTTTTGATGACACGGAGAAGCTTAAACACTTCTTATCTGAAAAACTTTCATTGATGTGGTATCGAACCATACAAATATAACTTAGGTACAATTAGATAGACGGTGGGAGGCACAATTAATACTGCGAGCATCCGCAAAAGTCTCCTTTTCTTCCCGTACAACAACCGAAGACCTTATCATAGGGATAAGCTGTTGTTACTACTCAGTAGCCGGTTTTCGACCGTCGCTTCAAAACGACTTATTTCGGCCCTCATTAGGATGGTGATGTATCGGACGCGTGAACAGTCACAGAATTCGACATGGTGTTCCTTCAGTCGTATTAGGAACTTTAGGATCAGAGAATAAATGGGGCCACTTGGGATGAATAAGGTTTCCAGAGGACAGCAAATCGAAAAGATCCTATTGGACGTGTCTGTGTGGAACTTTACGTTGCCATGACACAAGAGTTCAAAGCAAAATCAAGGAGATGCGCGTAAAACAGACTTTTGAAGAAGAATGAGACAGTCGTATGGAATTTCACGGAGGCCTACAGAAATTTCGTTTGGTTGCTTGAATGAATGAATGAATGAATGAATGAATGAATGAATGGAGTACAGATCTTAGGTCTAAGTATAATCAGACAATACCCACTTGTTCAGATGAGCGTGCGTAGTTGCAAAGAGAGCGATTCAAGATATCTGGCGATAAGTACACCTAGAAGATAGTTTGCTCTGGTGAGAGAAATGCAGAAATTCACAAGTACTGAGTGATAAGATCGATGGACGATTGAAATCACTCATAATAACGTAAATTACCATCCAAAAGTGAGTTGATTGTTCTTATTCCAGATGTCAGTAGGGCAATTAAACACAGCGGATTGTTTGACATCAAATCACAGTGGTAGAGCTAAGCAATTGCAAAATTCCATTGATTTACTTGGAAATACTAAATTGGTCGATGCTATCTGCAATTCATAAACTTTGCTTCGGCAAGTTTTTGGCAGGAGACAACAAGCCGCGTAGTGAACGAAAAAAGGTATCTACAATCGATTGCTACATTGTATGTTTTCTGCCAGCCTTTTGATCATCGAGAAAGGAAGAACAAATTCAGGAGAAGTGGCTAGTCGATCGACATGCATTATGTTGACCGCACATTGTCGAGTGATGTACGATACGAGGGGAACCAAGATCAAAATGTCTGGCCTCAATCGGAACAAAATGGAAGCCAACTGGTCGGTTTGAAAATCTGAATAATTTTGAAAAACACTCGAAAGAAAGTGAACAACGGTATAAACTGATAAACAAATGAATACCGGGCGGATGACCATCGTTTATGGGATTTCGTCTCTCTCTCTCTCAACTACATCTTGACGCTGTCCAATCCATACCTGTCAGATGCCGTTTCAGTTAGCTATTCTCGTACAAACTTGTATTAGCGAAATAGCAATCGAATGTACCGCTAATGTTGATCGACTCACACTGGTACCTTTGTGTTCTTACCGATTCAAGATAAGACTAAACAAAACGTGACGCGAAGAACCAACCAATTAGTCACTGGAATTTGATAAAAATCACTAGGACAGATTGGTCGTGTGAAATACGGTAAATTTCCGCAGTACATTACAAACGTTTCCTTATTTCATGAAATTTACCATTAAAAAAACACCACAGAATCATTGTACAGCCGATTTATTATTCTTCCTAATTGTCCCTTACAAATTTACAGTCCGTTACAAATAGAACAACATGTGGTCAAAGGACGTGTTTATGTGGAAGATTTGAAAGATGGAATGGATTTGGAAACGTTGGACGGGAAACGAAAATTGCATGTGAACAAATATCCATACGGTGTAAGTTGCCACTAACGATACGGGAAAGGAGGTGAGAGTTGATTGACAAATAAGAAAAATGAACTTAAACAAATTTATCATGACCAAATGACGTAAGGAATGTATTGAAAAATCGATGTGCCATGTATTGATTTTAATTGTGAATGATATAATGTTAATAACACACAGCGTTGTTGGTTTATGTAATACGCCAACGTTTCGACTACCGTGGGTAGTCTTTCTCAATGCAAGTTTGTAAAACGTTGGCTTTTTACGTTTACCAACAACGCTGTGTTATTAACATTATATCATTCACAATTCAAACAAATCTACGTCGACTGATACGGTGATATTGTCCAGTGGCAGTTGGTAACCAATAAATTCTACAAAATTACAGAATCATTTCTGAACTGGACTTTTGCCAAAATCTTTCGAAGTTTGGTAAGACGAAGTTGTCTTGTTTCACCTGCTCGATTATCCAATCAATAATTGGTTGCCCTTTGTACGAAAATGTGTCACCTACTAAATGTGCTGTTATGCCGATCGGGAAATTTCTCAAGAATCAAGAAACACACCAGTTTGATGGTTTGAATTTCCACGACAGAATCAGGTCAAATTATCTATGGTCTCACTTTATCCGGAGTACCGAATCAGAGCAGAGCAAATAGGATTGAATGCAACCATTCAACAGTTTCACGAAGGAAACTTGCTAGGGAGAATGAAGGAAGAAAAATCTGATCACACTGATTAAATGTGAAAAGTGTCCCAGCGGCAGTTTTCACAAACAAACAGTTGTGTCGAATCAGTGTCCTTCCATTTATCATTCACGTGAACTCTAATCTTTAGCAATGGTGAGAAACGGCTGTTTTAATAGTTGAAGAAATTGGTCCAAAACATTGAACAGGTTGGATGAAAACCACTCTATCGGTATTGTTATTTTAAGCTTAGAAAAGCCGCTCATTCGGGCTAGAACTTAGTCATCCGGTATCAGTTTGACATTTCCCCTGGGTGACTAGGGTATCCGGTTTTACCGGTACCAATTTAATTTCATATTTTGAGAGGAAACACACCAGTACATTGTGAAAGCATAGTACACGGCTCGACTACGAAACTGTGGGTCAAACAAGTCTCTCTTGACCTCAACTGATGAGGTTCCCCTCCGCCTTCCCTAAAAAAATAAATAAAATGAAATACAGATAGTAACCGACTCGCATGGGTCTAGTCACCATCCATCCACAAGCTACTTCTGTTCCGTAGCGATTTGCCCTCTGAACTTTTAGTTGCATCGTGCCCAAACTGAGTTCTCGTCGATATCATGAGACGGGGCAAAGAAATCATTACAAAAGTTCTCTAGATGGATTCTATCGACCTCTTTAATCTCAGTGGGAACAGGATGACTGTAATCAAAGGGCCTATTGTTGTCAATGCTCAGCCTCGAAGGATTTCTCCGCACGATGAATAACGTTTGCGGGGATTTGCATTCAAGCCTGAATCTCACTGGAAATCACTGGTTCGTCGAAACAAGGTGGGTTGGTTTCAACGAAATCGTGATCAAATTAGCAAATCAAAGTCCCAAACTTCGATGAGCTCAGTAAGGAAAAAGAGCTCTGGAGGATATTAACTTTTGTGTCCGGCATTGTCTAACGGGCGAGGATCGATCTGATAGACACAAGTACGGACATATGCCGGAGGCGATCACACACACGCGCAAGCACACGCACGCAAGCACACACGCAAGCACGCACGCATACATCTTGGTTGCTTGCCTCAGCTTTCAAAGAGTACTTGATTCTTATTCTAACTGGTTCTTTTTATGTGTAAGTTTCGATCAGACTTGTCTCACTCGGCAGCCAATCATTTTAAAATCAGACAGAAGGGTATTTTTATAAGATAGTCTACACGACTGCATTCGTTAATGTATAAAAAGGTAACGAAGCAAATTTGAAAACTAGACAAGTTAAATTTTGAGCAAAATTTTGCCCAAATTTCAACAAATCGCCATTAAAAGAAAGGTACTGCCACAATCACATGGGGATTTGGCGGACGAAACTTTTGCAAGCACGACGAGGTCGGATTCGACACCGGTGACAACTTAGACAAAGTGTGCGTGTGTGTGTGTGTTCAGTGTTTTGGGGACGCCAGATTCCAAATGTCGTACAAATTTGATCAGTTGAATCCAATACGATTCGAGGGTTTTCTCATTATTCATTACCATATAGACCTGGCCGACTTCAGGCTGCTTGAGAACCCTTCTCTCGGTTATTTTTTCCGTTTCACATACGTTTGGTACACGAACGAGTTCATACTAACTGTTCTTTTGTACAAACATGCTTGTTACCTGAGCGCCCCAGCACAGGCTCATGATTGCTACTTGTACGTGTATGGCCAACTTATTATACACAAAGGTTGCAAATTTGGCACTTTCGAAGAACCTGATTTTGCACTAGAGATTGTCAATCGTGAAAAACTTGTTCAATCCTTTACACCTCTCAACCCAACCCAGCCCATGGAAACACAAATGAGCAACAGAGCGTGAGTTTTGCGTGCAATACATCATATCGATGGTAGAATGGAAGAGCTATACGTTAGCTATGATCACCGCATATCTATACATACCATCTGTTCCGAACTAATAGAACACAAAGTGCTCAAACAGTCCAGTATCCTGACTCGATTTAACAAAACTATTATTATCGATTCCCGAATTTCCAATCTGTACCATGTTCCGTATTCGTCCAGAAATTCACATTAGAGAATAATGAATAATGAAAAAATTCACGGTACGATGAAAATACATTCACAATTACATTTTGTTTTGGTTTGTTCTTTTGTCCACGTCCAGGTAACTACGGTTGATTGTGTGGAACTTCTCGATGCCGATCTCGAATGCAAGAGTGGTTTGATACATAAAATAAGACAGGTAAGTGTTGTGTTGTTCACGTGTCCTATCGATTTCTTACGATTTACTTTACTAGTGAGTACACTTTCTCAGACTGATTTGGTTTTTCTCGAAATACCTCACTATGTGATATCATCGCTTAACTGACCATTAAGAAACCATGAAAGCACTGTACAGCTGTTTCATCCTTGTTGGGAATCATCCGCGGTGCATATCCACCGCGCCCGAACTGGGACGCGAACCCGGGACGAGCGACTGTGAGTCGAACGTCTTAGCCATTACGCTACCGCAGAGGCTTTGAACGGTTTGTTGAACTTCACCACATGAAGTTGTACCTATCCGTCACTGAGAAAGCCTCTCTCGTGTCAGAGTGATCAGAAGATCCACGATCGAATTGTGTCCTATTCTGTCTCGAATTCTACAGCAATGCTTTTAAACTATGGTATCCAATTCTTGGACCCCGTAAAGTGCTGTAGTGTACTGAATTAAAATTTAGAGCAATATGAAAACAGAGGAACCGTAAAGGCGAAAATTCATTTATTTAGACATCTATTTGTCTCATTGATAAAGTTTCACTATAAATCGATTCCGCAAGGGCTCTTTTTTCCTACGGAGAATGGTTCACCTAATGACTGCTTCATGTGTACATATAAATCGTGAAATCGATTTTCTTTGATGGTCTGAGAAAAAAGACACACGGCATGACGACAGATTTACAACGTGGAAACTCTATCATGAGGAAGTTTATCGGCCGAATGAATAAACACATTGCAGACTGACGTCACCAGTATAATCAGTCTTATTTGTAATTGTGGGCGTTTATCGAACGTCCATTTGGTTAATTACAGTTCACGAATTATGTGCAGTAATATGTGACCATAATACACGTTTCTTTTTCTTCATAAACTTAGTGTAAATTGACGGTACAATGGGTTAAGGGAAAACGGGTCCATTTTCGACTGTTACTGATTGCAAATGAGAGATTAAATTTGTACTGGCGAGCCAGGTTAAATATACAGTTGATGATATTATTGTTTTCAAAAGAATTCTTTAAATAACCCATGGCCTTGGTATTGGATCCGAACATGTCAGCGATCTGAGTTCCCATTCGGACTACCATCGGGAAATACATTTGAGCACTACTCATATGAAAATCGATTGGATCCATTTTTCCCGAGAACACAGTGCAATTAATGAAAGGGACATTCACCAGTTATAGAATGCAGGACGAGTATGTCACCGACGGTGTTGGGAATCGAAACCGGGACAGTCGCTTCCGAAATTTTTCGTTACATACACCAAGCATTAGTATAGTGAAAAAGCGCTCTGTATAGCTCCTCGGGTTCACTACACGGTGCAAGAGGAAATTACAAATCCGAGTAAGGTCCAAATAGCCCAGCGTAACAATCACCAGTGTCCCTAGCCTCAGTCGGTCTAGGCTGTTACCCGTTGAGTAGTGAACTGCCATTGTAATTGTTTATTGTATATGTACATTTTTTCAGCCCCTTGGAGGTCGATCTGTCGGACCAAATGTGGATCGCAGTTCGGTACTGAGTTTTCTACAAACCTATCCGGATACGCGAGAATTCACGGGAGATCTGCCCAACCAAGTCAAATCAGATTTGGGCAATGTAGCCTCCGGTAAACGATATACTGTGTTGGCTCCACGCAATCAAGCATGGGCAGCATTGAAACGTCGATATCCCCGTCAATTGATCGGCCAAGTAAGAAAAGTGTACAGTCTGAGAACAGTTTGAAAAGGCGCAGTTGCTCTTTTTCGACCAATCGCAGGGTGCTGTCGCGTCTTAGTGGAGCCTAACAAAATCGCATGGGATTTTGGTTCTGATTAGGACACATGAGTTCAGCTACAGGGCGTACTAATAAAGCGACTCAAAACAGAAGCATTTCGGCCCGTTACTTCGACCTTTAGACTAATTTTAGTTGCAACATTTTGTCTTCTTCGTCCTTGTGTCCCTGTATTTCAGGTTGCCTAACTGGTAATGGCAGTTGGTAGTGATGAGTGGGTGTTCCGGCGTCATTGGAATTCTACGTAATCACTTGTCCTGCGTAGGAATGCCATAATTCGGTAAACAGGATGTTTTTTGTGTGTGGGGGGTCAGTCGTACCAATTTCATCCCTAAGTGGTTTAGTATCAACCGGATGTATAGTTATACGTGTTGAAACCAACACAGAACATAGACAACTCGGACTAAAGGGAAACGACCCAGTCAGATACTGCTTGCAATGAAGTAGAATACGAATCACTGTGTAGTTGAAAAATATGCTCTCAAATGAACAACTGTGATAGAAATGAAATATTTTTTGGGGGACCTAAATGACTCTCAATCGGACTGCACTATTCAGGCGTAAACCTCGGGACATCCGTCCAATCTTGTACTCGGGGAGCAACTGACTCGATTTTCGCTCTCATTAGACGATATATTAATCAAGTCTGGTGCGAAGTGGACCGGATAACCTGAGGTTAGTGAGTAAAAGGTGTAGTCGGGACAGCGGGCAGTCAAACAGTAAGAATAAATGTGTTGATACTTGTGTGTGCGTGTGGCCTCGCTCACGTTTCCCACGGACGGTTAGCTCGGGTCAAGAAAGCAAACAGTACGCGTGCCCGAGTGTTAGAACACGGTGCTACACACTATCTTCTAATACGACATACAAATTTGGTGTGTACAAGCATAGGAATGTTTGGACAAGAGGGTACCGGGTACGCATGCCTCAATAACGGCAGTAAGCGCGGAACAGATCGTGTGCCTCCCGGGGGTATTTTGTTCACTCACTCAGATAATACAATATATATATATATAATACAAGTGGATGTAGATTGTCAGTTGGTTTCTTTGTGTACCTTAATTCCTTATGAAAGATGGCATTCGTCGTTCTTTTTATGAGAAAATCGGATGAAATAGAAATTTATTAGATCCCGTAAGTCCAATACAATTTGGCCAATGCATTTCTCATCAAAACGGAAAAAAGATAATACGCGGCCAGATCCAAGCATTCTGTCCAGTGTTTTCTATGGTAAATGCAAATCGAGACAATTTATGGGCAACAAATTGTGGTGAGGAGTTTACACACAGCAATAGATCGAGTTGAGTAAAGGGCGATAGGACTTAGGGTGGACGAATTCTCCGGGTCCGACGTTTCTACGGTTACACAGCATGCTAAATATGTTATACCCTGACTGAACGGCAGTAGTTTGGAATATGTGACGCGCACCATTTGAAATAATGAATCAAGCCAATGTTGTGACCCTGCACGACCAGCCGCTTCGTCGTCCAAGGGACCGGCGGTCTCATTTCAGCACCTGAGATCCCGAAGAGTTGATTCTTCTATTCAAACAGCCATTTGTCCGTGTTCCGAAATCTGTTGAACCAAGCCGGGATTCGTGTTTAACCGGTTTATATGTCCCTACGTGAGCAAATGAATCGATAGACAAGATGTAAGGTGTTCGATATAGCTAGACTATTTGAATGTTTTTGAAAGCTTAGTATTACAGATACAGTTAGTTTAGCACTTAGTACTTTAGTGTTTTGTAATGGACACAATGTGCCGTTGGTTACCCGCGACCTTCACGTCCAAACGCCGCGACCTATCCGTCTGGCCAGCTTCAAACGGCAAAACATAGAAAACTGGCCTCTTTTTGACCGTAGTCAGGTTTTCGTCTGTTGTTCCCGGCCTCTAATTTTGTTTGATCGAAATTTTTCGGATAAGCCGAGCAAAACCACCACGAATAACTCCGTACTGGTTAACCCTATTCTCCAATCTCGGCAAAATGCCGGTGCCGGGAATGGCTCCAAGGACGTACACTTGGTCTATCGAGTACGCAATTCAACTCTCATCAAAGTTCAGGCCTATAAAGTCGATCTAATTACGTGGTTACTGTCTCTAAAAGTGAGCACCATTTCCATGTCGTATAATCGATTATTCCAATGAAAAAGAGTTATATTGTTTGGTTCTATTGGCATTTAGTCCAGCGTTGCACTGTGTAAAGTATGGCATACTCATTATTTAACTGCGATTTGAACAACCACGGTTATTGCGAAATCATTATTCAACCTGAGAGGTTTCACAAAACGAAACGATCACAAATCCCCGTCCCACGTGATCCGTCCTGATTTGATTGATTAGATTGCCAGTGGTCACGTGCTTCAAGGACAAGTATGCTCCTCCGGACTGATACGTACTGTGAACGTGCAAAACACGGTTGACGGACACACAGTAGAGATTGGTTGTGATTTAAATTCCGAATCACACGAGAGGCGCTACGTCAAATCCGTTTGTGGGAAGAAACATGAACTGGTTGAGACAGACATGACTGCAGCGAACGGTGTGATTCATTTGCTAGATGAGCCAATACTCCCATTGTCAGGTGAGTTCAGACAAATGAATGAATGACTAATTGTTTGTTTCCATATGAACCAATTTGCCTGATTCACAAAATACCTAAGTGACTGATCGGAGTCAGAAGTGCTTTGATTGTTCTGTAATTTGTTTGCTCAGCAGCTTGATCGTTGCAAATCGAAGACAGCGGATACCGAATTCATTTCCTCCGATTATTATGTGTCGTATTATTCTGATACTTTGGTTATGACTTAAGTCATCATTATGACCTCAATCAGTCCTTTTGGTAAGTCGAGGCTTGTGATGGGAAATCCCTTCGAATTTTCTAATGCCGAATCGATCTGTCCTAAGACTCTACTCCCTAGATTTATGTTCACTAGGTTGATTGGTTGATTGACTCAGTGATTGATTGATTGATTGATTGATTGATCGATCGATTGATTGATTGCGTTTATACAAATATCAGATAAAGTCAAAAAATACAAAATTTCAAATAAGAATTTATCTGTTACTTTTTTGGCTAACCAGATTATACACTTTTATCTCCTCTTTTCCATCAATAATGAAGGATAAGTAAATAAACTGTCGCTATTTAACACATCCGCAGCTAGTTGTTATCGATTGAACTAGTGAGCCTTGGGATCAAGACGGGCTATCGTGTTTCTATGCCGAACTAGAATTCGAATCAGCACAAATGGATTCCCCTTTGAGGTGAGTGATCAGCAAACGAGGATTGGAACACAATCTCAAAATGCATGCATGTGTACTTCGCAATTGTGTAACCACGGTCACATGTTAGCGTTGGAATAGCGGCATGTTGTGCCAAATAATCGTACCAGTATCAGGTGAAATCAATTCGCCTGCTTGGTTTGTTGCCTGCACTTTCCGAATGTCTGCACCAACTCCGTGTCCTCGGATGTTGCATCAGTTTATGATGTCTGTGCAATCCAGCCTTGCATTGCCTGTAAATGAAGTATGCGGAACTTCGTGACGAATGTGATCAATATGTCTCCTGCCTACCGAACAGTCACTCGTATCAAAAATTCTGGCCATCTTGTTGCCAAACCCCGAAACCAAACACAATTCCAGAAAGTGATCGTTAATTATCACGTTGATTGTGGTATCAGTATCAGCGGACGAAGTGCAACGCAATTCTGACCAACTAGAGTGCAACTCAATGGTCACAGTACCTCAATACTTATTGTGAATGGGAACTCATAGTCAGAGGTCGAGAAAATGTTCTCGACATGCAGTCATCACATTTTTTGGTAAACTGTACAATACCACGATCGACTCCAGACCACCAACAAGTAAAGCGAGCCAATGCGTCCATTTTTCGATCCCTTAGTGACCTGAATGTAGCTTAGTCAGTATCAGTTGCCGGGGCGGTATCTGAATCCCGATACGGTTGTTGAGACACGGAATTTTCCCCGATCTTATGGGGTGATTTAATTCTGTGATAAATAAAACCAAGGGCCGGGTGGTGAGAAATAAAATTGATTTTAGATAAAAAACGTCACTTGTGATGTCAGTTAACCTTGCGTTAAATTTGAGGCTAGTCCTTCTCAGCAGCAATTTGACATGAAACGCAAACGATAGGACATCCGCTCGTTCTGGAATAGGATCAATACAGGTATGAGAAGCATTAGTGATTAGGGTGGAATGCATCTAGACCGTGCATGGGTGATAGTACCGTAAAACCAAACAAAGATTGTGACTCATTAAGAATGGATCATGGATGTACATTAAGCAACAGTGCAAGACAAGTAAATTTGGAATGTTACTAGATACCATTAATCAAGTGGAGCAGTATCGAGTACAAATTTGTTGGCAGCGTTAAGTACTCAGAATCGATGGAAGCCAGATAGAATATCCTGAAGCTCGACATTGATGCATGTGAGCTATCGAGGCCTTTTGTTCAAAGCAATTCCATAATCGCCACGCTGTTCTCAATTCTGCTAGATAGGTTTCAACCGAGTAGCAATGGGCACAGTCCAGCTGGACGACAGAACGGGTTCAGTTACAACTTGGGATGTCAAATTGTCCATGCCTTTATAAACCGATTCATGAAATTCATACGGCAGTATCCAACGCTCCCTGAATATAGGTTCGCAACCCCTAACAAGCTTCACCGGAGCAGTCTTTACTCCTCCGAAGGCTTTGGAGCATTGTCGAATCAAGTGAGGCAGACTGGTTCAATTTCATTATGAAAGTAAAATGGACCTTCTTACGGGACTAAAAGTTTGTCTTGAATATCACGAAAGTTATAGTCAGAAAGGTAGTATAGGATCTCAGAACCGGCAAAGTATATCATGTAATTCATCTAATTACAGTATTGGTTGGTTTCAAAGCGACATTAAGAGTAGTATGAAATAGTATAGAGTTGGGTGGAAAGATTTGGCGCTGCCCCAGTGATGACCATGAAACTGTGATTGGTTTTTTCCGACAATAGGAAACGGCCAAATAACGTGTTGGTTGAACCCCTCACGGAGGGGAGAAAGTTTAACGAAATCTTCAAGCTATGACAGTTCGTATATGGACTCATTCCCATTACCACACTCATGGCACTCAGCATTTTCAGTAACACCAGCTGAATAATACGTGCAATTCTCTGCGCAAATCACATTTTCAGAACAAAAAGTGTACCAAACAAGCTAGTTTTCGATAACTTTCTCCTGTGCTTAATACAGTTATATATATGTATACATATGTATAGTCCATTATATCTGGATGAGTGAATAAAATTTCCCCGGAAATACACGGTCGGTTTTGCGTTTATTGCCGCCAATCAGGTATGCGTTCCCGGTACTCTCTTGTCCAAATATCGGTATACTTGTACACACCGAATTGGTATGTCACGTCAGAATATAATGTGTAGCATCGCTAGTGTGCATTGGAGCTCTTCGTCGAAGGGTCCACAAAAGAATCACAACTGTGATTTGTTGATAAACCTTTTTCCTTTTGGTACAGGGTAGAGCATATTTATGCGGAATGTGTCTAGTTAAAAAACTGTTAGATAGAACAGAGACTGCTAACAAACAGTGATCGGAAAAGAAAAGAAAAAAACTGTGTCTCAATTTGAATTTGCAAAATACGTTTATTGTGTTCCGGTTCAGGTCAGCTGTCTTGATCCAGTTAAGTTCCGCCCAAGTTCAGTTAGGTCACATATTCACGTGTGGCTAGACTATTCGTTTGTAAACAAGCGGCTGTGTTTGGCCTTGACAAACTAGGTGATCTTACGAACCGGTTTTGAGAACACACGTGTGGATTGTGAAGCGTAATTACCCGAATGGTAGTCGTTGTTAGGCGCGTTTTCCGACATTTGCTCATCAGTTCGATGGGACATCGCAGATCACACTGAAGACATCCCCATCCTCGACATGCTTCGTATCGGCGAAGTTGGCTGCTAAGACGCCCGAGACAAGTCGCTTACCCCGGGCTTCCCAAACCGAGCTGGTTTAGGTTTCTCAAGTCGCTGAGAAAAGCAACCTTATTGATCGACCTAGGTGTGTTACCAAATGTGAGGAAACAAAAAAATATACCACCCTAGATTAGGCTACAACAAGCAGTTTATCATTCGAGTTTGAGCAGATTACTGACTGGCAGAAGAAAAAGTACTGGCAATTGGTCTGACAGAGCGTTTAGTATGAAGTTCACATGTTGAATCTCTTGTGAACGAAAATTTTACGCAGAGTTCTTGTCACCTTATGGTTGCTGCTGGAGATTTGTTGTCTTTCCAACTTATTCTTCCAAACAATCAATATCCATTAGCAAAAGCTTTACAATCTCCAGTTCTTGGACGAATCCATCATCCGTACACCAATTCCTGATCCGTAAACTAAGAGAACGAATAATTTCTTGCTCGCATATCACTGGAACGAAACTAACAAAGTTTGCCCACTGTCATGTCCACGCTGGTTTTTTGATATGTGCCGTGATTTGGCTACCCGTCTTTGCCTCCTGGTAAATTGACGTATAAAATCCGAACTTGATTCTGTTTCTCGGTTGTCACACTGATGACGTCATGTGTTATATGGAAAACTTCTAATAGTACCCCGACTGGGGCACTTTCCGTCTTTGTCCGGACAGAAATATCATCTGCGTAGGTGCAATACATGCGTGCATCCTTCGTGGAGCTAGAAGAGCAGTCTTGGTAAATTTTGACAATGAAGATATCAGTATGCGATGGGCACCCAGATGGACCAAATGTAGTCCCATTGATCTTTCGAGATACCTCCTCATCGAATCACTCCTTGGCATTCGGCGTACATTGGTATTTCCCGATTTGCGATTCCAGGAAATCCAGTGTGGCCGGAACTTCGTGAAAGTGATGGGACACTGACATTCATATCACACTTTAGGGGAACTTTTCAACGGCAAGGGGAAACTAAATCCTTTTTTGGACCACCGGGCACAGCTAAATTAATAGCACCTGTAATTTATTTTACTAACTTCCGGATACTGATCACATCACACATTCCGATTTGTAGACCCGGAAAACAGTAGAAGCTTTCGCTGCAACTATAAAGAACTAATTCTAACAAGGAGTCGATCACAAAGCTATATTTCAAGCTAGTCATCGAAATTTCACCGTGTTACTCGAGACTAAAACCCCGAATGTCTTGCCTAGCACCACGTTAAAATTGACGTAATTTCGCTCTTTTCTCAACTTTGCAATTCACAGACTGAAGATGGCCAGTCAGTAACCTTTTCATTTTCTCATATTCAAAAGAAACACACTTGTTCCGGAAACTCGGATTCCCACTAAGTCGACTTCCCCGCGACACCCACACAAAGCCGCAGTTTTGTGATCATCCGAAGCGTTATCGCAAACACGTGACCACTGCTCACAAAAGTCCCCATAACCATTAACTTGGCACACGGTAGGGGTAAGACACAAAATCTCAAGTTTGCAGGATTATGTACCACAACTTCATCATCGCGACACCAAGAGTTTCCTAACCGGAACAAACAAGTGGACACTCGATAAGTCGAAATCGGGCTTGAAACAGTCTCAAAATGTATGCTTGCGTACTTTATAACTGAATAACGAAGGTCAAACGTGTTACCTGGAATAACTGCATCTCATCCGCGATTGTCACTTCTGTTGCTTGATCACTGACGTCCGGGTGATCCTGAAATCATTGCGTGTACGGTCTTTTGTATTCATCTGCACCATGGGCGTGCATGATCATACATGCATCCTTGTGTTGCCCATCGCAATCTCGACCTCGCGAGTTTTGATCGCAGGACACTCATAAAGACTCTACTAGTGATGATTACCACTCTCCCTCCGTCCTGCCCTCTTTGATCGGCCCAAAGAGTACCTTATTTAATCTTCTCCTGATCTTCTATTGCTTCTTAAATGTGACACATTTCTTTCTGCCGACACCCTAGTCGCTCTTCGCATTTTAGACTTCATAACTATCCGCATTAGCGTTTACTCAAGGAATAACCCTCACTCATTCGAAATACTGCTAACTAACTGTCGCTACTTCGTTGCACATAAGTGATGCTGTGAAACTGATTAACATTTGGCCGTATATTATTTTTCACTGTCTGAACCTTAACTGAGCAACACTCAGCTACTAGTTAAAGTATATTTTAATTACTACTTCTGGCTCGGTCCACAAGCGTTAAAAAATCCACACCTCTACCAACCGATTGCGTTGACGTTTAGTCAGCAACATTTTGTGAATGGATTCGTTTGCTGATTGATCGGCTTGCCTGGTAACTGACCGAATGATTGTTTAGTTTCCACATCTCATGAAAGCTATAAAGTGTGAAATTTATCCTTCTTAAAGCTATAAATTCTACTGTAAGCCAAATAAATCGATCTCATGTGTGCATCAGACTTGGATGGCCTTAACCAATCTGAAACCGCTTGGTATTTGTGTGATACGTGATTAACTATCAAGTGTCCTTTAGTAATGGGACGGGAAAAGAAAATCAAATATTCATGTTAGACGCCCAGAGTGTTCTCTGCGGTCAAAACTTTGAGAAAACCACCGTTGGATCGGTCCACTTATGCGCTTCACAGACTTGGCCATCATGAATGGTATTCACGCGAAGACCAAGTGTTTGAGCCCTTATTTGTTCGTGTCATTCCTCGTATGTTTCGGAAACGCCCAGTCACCGATAATGGGATAAGGACTAGGGTACCAGATGCCCAAAGCCTAATCATTAGCCTAGATAATGAATATGAAAAAAAAACCGCTGGGAGCCTTCTCGCTGGAGTAATGGCTAAGGCGTTCGACTCAAAATCGTTCCTTCCGGGTTCGCGCGGTGGATATGCACTGCCGATGATTCATAACGGCTGTACAATGCTTCCATGGTTTCTTAATGGTCAGCTGAGCGGTGATATCACATGCTGAATTATTTCATAAGAGTTAAAATTGTTCGGACATGTCCTGCCTACCAATCGTAGAAAATCGACTCCTATGGCGTAGCCTACTCCCCACATCGGGTAACGATGGCTAGACAGATCGATCGAAACAATGAGTCTATGGGATAAGATAGTCGTATTCAAACAGCAATTGATAGACTGGCTTGATTAGGTGCAGTAACGGTAAAACTCAAATTATCACAATTAATCCGGACTGCGAGGTCGAAAGCAACAAAAATACTTCAATCTCTGGTGACCAAATTAAATCCCATTTACAGGTCGTTTGGCATTAATGCGAATCAAACCTGGGTATCCGTGACGGAACGCAATGAAACCAATGGAAATCGTTGAATTTTGTACTTCACGTTTTTGGGTGTTCATATCTTCCATTGGCTGGTTCGTAGGTACGATCAACAGCAAAACTAATGGCTCATCGGCTCAGGTGATTCTCGTGTAATCTAACCATAGCAGGTCGAATTAAGATACCACACTGAATTTCCAAAGATGTGCCCAGTGAATAATAGGGTACCGATGGGACATGGTTCAATGCTGCTCACATTAGTGTTCGTTCTTACGCACATTTTCTTATCTCCTGACTTCAACGTTAAATACACGCTTTCCTTTAGTTCTTGAGAAGATTGCAATATTGGATTATAAACAGAACAAAACATCTTTATGTGAAGAATTCATTTAAAAAACAATAATAAACTTAATCGAATCAAACTGGCCAAAATTCATATTTCAAACTAAAGCTATTGGTTTCGCCTTTCCTCAAAATTGCCAGGGTACTGAAAAGCGCACTCAAAATTTCACGGATTGTGCTTCAAGCGGAATGCGTGCGGGAGCACTAAGTGCGTTTGAGGAGAAAAGTATTTTAATGAACGAATTCAAGGTGTTCCCACAGCCTACTACTACTACTATTACTACTACTACTATTATTATTATTATTGTTATTATTATTACTACTACTACTGCTACTACTGCTACTACTGCTGCAATGTCCAGGCCTAAGTCCACTGCTTGAGATTTGACTTCAATGACGTCTGACCACCTGTGGGACAGCGCGATGGCTAAAATACTGAAAGACAGAAAAAAAGTGAAACATCGGTTCTCGTGAAGAATAAGGCGAGAAACGGTTTCCAGCTGTTGGAATAAAATTGTTCGATGATTTGTATGCTGATCGACTTGACTTTCCTTCTTTATTGTCAGTACTGTTCAACTTCATTTAGTGTATCGCGGATTCCATAGCTAAGAGGACGAACACTTGGACCAAATAACATATAGACTGTCTAGTGGATAATCAAATTGCTCCAGTACGATGATTCAAAAATGTCATGTCAACCTAACACGTGGATAACGGCAGGAGTACCGGTGGTCCAGATATTCAGATTGATCCCACAGGTTGAGCCAACAGGCAGGACGTTCATTGCGGGATCAGATAGGACGAGAGTCATCCATGTTTAAGGAAGCGACGAGTAAACAAAGCTAATTAAAAAGTCAAGATGTGAAACACAGGGTTAGGACAAATTAAGACGCCATGGACACAATCACTTGACCGGCGGTGGCCAAGTAGATTAGGCGTTTGTCACCTAAAATGTGGGAAGTTCGAAGCCCAAATCTGGTGATCACTGTTGTGGCAGACGGCAACTCGCTGTCGCATGAGTCGTTATCTCATTTGACCTAATAAAACTTTATATGGTTCTGCGTCATTTTATGTTTCAAGGTCACGGTTGCTGCCTCCAACATTGTAGCGATTACGGTACTACATGAAGAATGTCATAAGATAAGAAGAAAAAATACGATTGACAGTTTCTCGTAACATTTCAAGGTAGTAATAGACCCCATTTCCCTTCGGAATTGTGTGCACGTGGGTTTGTGCGTGAGTGCGTGTATGCCTGTGAAATAGATTACAGTGTAGAATGTTTGAGTAGTCTCAAGTGTGTAGTTATGTCAATCAAGACATTTTCGGCACAAATGCGAATCGGTCCAGTAGCCGAGAACAAGCTTCTTCACTCAGCATCGTTGACCGAGTTGTGCTCCTTGGGACTTTCCCTACACTGTTTTTACTTTGGAATAAATGAATACTGGCCACTTAGCTTGGCGGTGGCCAAGCGAGTAAGGTCCTGGCGTTTGGACTTGAAGGTCGCGGGTTCGAGTCCTCTTGCCCCCGGTAAGCTCCCTCACTTAGCATCTCTTTGCTGGCCGTGGCCCTCTCCTGAGGTATGATGTACTTTGTTGTCTCATTAATAAAGGAAGTAAGAGATAAGAGTTGGCATGAACTGCAGCGAACAGAAGTCGAGGTCTGGGACAGTACCAGTAGGTAGTTCTCAAAATTCCAGTCTAATCACATTGACTAATCCGACCGTCGATTTTCCCTTCTTATTTTTCTTTGGCAGCCTTCACACTCGAAGATTTAAAATCGAACAAGGAATGTGCAAAAGCGTTGAAAATCACCGAGTTTGTCAAATTGTTGGAAGAATGTGATTTATACATGGAACCGGGAACCAAGTACGCAATGATTTTGCCCTTGGATGAGGCGTTTGATTGTAAGTTCCACTCCATCTATGATGACCAGTAGTGAATAGACTTTGAGCAGAAATCCGTTTATCCGAATCAGTAGATGGAAACCAATAGAAAAGATCATTAGGAATATTTTTATCCACCATGTGTCAAACACGGGAAGACTAACGTCAAAATGCGCACATTTCATGAATGATTGACAGGAACGAAGAGCACCAGTTATACTGTGTTCATTGAGTGTGAATCAGTTAGGAGGCCTTAACATCCCCCTATCCGGACGTTTTGCGTTTTTTCTGTGCTCATTTATACCTGAATCGACTGTGTAGCACTCTGTTCACCAAGCGGATACGGGGACTGGGATAAAATGAATTCAGCAAGCTTTCCGAGTGCGTTCATTCCCCATGGAGCACACAGGTGAATAGAGAATGCTACCACCTGTTCCGCTGCCTGGATAGTTCTGAATGCGCTTCTCGTGTGTCGCTCCATTTGTGAATGTGGCTTAATCACTGGTTGATGGTATTGTTAATAGTATACTTCATTTACGGATGGTTGGACAAAATTCCCCCGGTACCACACAACCGGTTTCGCGACTGGTGCTGTGTTGTGTAACGTGTTTTCTCTGTTCCGAATTCTGCTCTTCAATAAGCCGGCCACTATTTCTATCGTCCGTCCCACCACCTCCAATGAGAACAGCCAAAGTCAACCGGCACACAGAATTGCATGTTTATTAAGAAAGATCATCACATATTTATAGGTTGCCTTGCTTGCATTACTGCGTCTGTGTGCCTGTCATTATATCAGCGGTTGTCCATCTTGTCCAACTTGTTCGCTCCACTTTACACGTTTAGTTCATGGCATTTTTGCCGAATCCGGACCGCTAATCCTGATTGGTTGGGTCGGCTCACAGTATTGCCTACTCTTTACACAGCCGTACTCTTGCCTTCTGATCATGCTACCATGTCGGCTGTCCTCTGGTAGCCAATGGGCCGACATACTTTTTCACTATCTGGCGAGATCGGGATGCATCCTTGCCTGTGTATTGGTTATCGTTTGTCTGCTACGGTCCAGCGTCGCGTAAGCACCGATAATCAACGAAAACAGCTCTAGTAGACTCAGACGCAAAGCCAAATGGGCTTTCCTTCCCTCACAAGCTGCTCATCAGATATTCGTAACTTGTACTCTCAATCCCATTCATCCCCATAGTTGGGACTTTCAGTCGTCATGTCCTCTTTTTGAAGGTGCGCCTTACCTGACGGAGGAGAAACTAGCATGGATTCACCATCCACACACACTACTAACGATTCAAGTGAGATTCTAACGCTAAGGTAGCTGCAAGCTGAATTGAAAAAAGAAAAAAGTATTCCAGTTGGCCGATAGCATTTTCTGGTAGGGGGTTTATACTTGCAGATTTGTGTTTTGATATTAACTCCCCGGCAAAGTCTCTACTCTTTTAATCACCAACCTGGTTGCAGAAACCGGATTCTGACTTCATCACTCGCTCCTCTGTGCACATTTACACACACAAGGTTCTCCTTTGAGTAGAGTGCTACAAAGCTGCTTCCGATCGATGAGGTCTGATGATTTCAATGGCTTATATACTTCCGGATTTCTCCTCACTGTCCTGCATTTTCCCACAAGTTTTCATTCTTGTAGAACGATTTCGCATTCATGTAGCATTGTTTCTCATCCATATCGCAACGTTTCACATCCGTGTATGACAATTTACCGTGTTGGATATCGATTCTCGTTATTGTTCCATTCATTCTTTACGGGTTAGCGTCTTCTCAGTGAAACACATCAGGAGTGAAATCAAATTAATCTGATTTATCTCTGAAACGACTAATGTCTTCCTCATCGTGATGCTTCACACCCGATGATCATCAACGTATCTACACACCTCAGTAGCAATCAGCTTAAACGCAAGCGGAAACTGAACGCTCCATAGTTCGCCCAGATAATGGCGCTAACACGGATTGTTATGGTAAGGTCAATTTGGACAACTGGGTTTTATTCTGAATTTCAATGCACACCCGAAAAGCGTGCACTGAACAGAGTGAGTGCAGGCGCGTCCATTTGGTAGCTCTAGCTTCAACTTTGTTGTTCGCCTACGTAACATCATACGACTGAACTGCTCCCAGGTTAGTCTGAACTAACCGTAATTCTATCTACCTTAACGCAGTCCCATGAATCTGTGACATTTGTTTCGTTAAAATCTACAACCACATAGAATCGGTGCGGGCAAAACGAACTGATGTAATGTGGTAAATATGCTGCACCGGTCAAACTTCAACCGGTGAGGTACAAACTACATGGCTACGTGGCTAATTAATTCAGTAGCCGCCAGCATGATTTCCTGATTACCTCCCCATTAAGGTATTGGTCTAGAGGTCCACCAATCCGGCGTGTGACGGATCACTTCTCGCAGGCGGCCGCGTAAATGACACATGGACGCTGAATTAAATAAGGCAAGTAGTCTGACCTTAAGCAGACTCTCACATAGACCGAATTAAGTGCACGCGTCTCACACAACTTGGAATCAAAATTTTCCCCTGCCTCTTCAGGCCACTGATGCCGGTCCATTGGGATGGGTCTTATCGAAAGCCGAGAAATGCGAAAATGTGTGACGCACAATTCGGATTCACGACCCTGTCTCGTGCAGGCTTACAATCGTTCTACTCAGTTGAATAGAATGGGGCGAGCATCAAAGACCAAGTTAAGGATCCACTCAGGAAATCAAATTATCGCTCAACGTTCGCCCGGACTTCATCGTACAATCTGCTTTTTGTCTTAACCATATTGGCACAATTTTGGCATGCGTGAGAAAATTTGTGAGCCAATAGTGATCATCGACTGTAGTGTCTCCCGCGGGCCAAACCAATCGTTCGAGGACATACCAGATTAATTTAAATGAACGTCGTGAAAAGACATGACACTGAGACGAATAGACTTAAAGATGACAAGAAACGATGCCCAAGAGAGAGAAACATTGTACGAAGAAGATGAAAATGTGAGAAATGACCGGGTAACGATGAACGAAACTGTTCCAAATCTGTGTATTCCTATTCTTTCAGTCTGTCTCACTTAAGCCATCGTTTTACTGCATACAATGTCTACTTCATTTAATGGTTATATTGCATTTTTGTTAAGAATGGAGCCATAAAATCGAAAAACTACACCATCTGGACAGTAAGTGATACAGAAACTTTTAGAAAGGATGTGACCAGTAGGACTAACAACAGGACACCTTAATTTTCCAGCCGTGCTAAGAACGAACAAACCAGCTAGCTAACTGATTTGTTCTCGGCACCGATGAAACTCGCAAGACCGATGTCACCTTCCTTCCTCTCCAAATGTCGGCCATCGTTTGTAACCATAAGCCCATTTGTTTTCTGAAATCTCGTGAATCACGCACTGATGAAATAAAGTCGATTCTGTTTATGTCCATCTAAGCTAAACATGCAAACACAGAGACGGAAGATTTTTGTGTGATTGGGTATCCCCTTATTCGGTTGCAAACCAAACGATATATAACGACCGGTCTAAGCGTTGTGCCAGGAAGCACATGACAGTTTCCGGTTGTATGAACTAATCAGACATTGTAACCGCGTTGAAAATCGATCATACTTATGACAATCAGATCCAAAGGTTTACCGACCACCTGAGAAAATTAAAGACTGAGTTAGTAACCGAATTTCCAAACGAGATAGATATGATTTGTATGAAATGGCTGTACAGAACATTGTTTGTTCTGCTAGGTTTGCTCAGTCGATCGGTCATCCTAAACCCGAGCAGTTGATTTCCCTCCGTCAGGTGAGGGAGGTTAAGTCGCTCAGTAGGCGATACTGATGTCTCAAATATATTTGCTGTACTTTCGTACATCGCACGCGGGGTGGGGGGCATTTTCTCAGTTCCGTGATGAATACTGGTTCAATAGAATAGATTCCGTTCGCCTTCTCGCTCGTTCGTTTCGGTATTCCTAGCAGCAACAGAGATCTTCTAAACTATTTCTCATAATATTTGGACACTGTGTCAAAATTACTAGGGATTATGTCAAGACTATACGGAAATGTCATTCAACTGGCTTATTGAGATCTAGGTTGCACAAGCTTGGAAAGTGATCTGCCTTACATGGGAACATTTGTTTATTCGCCATGTAAGGCGCACTAATTATCCAGACACTGCTCTACCATCTGCTAACTGATGTATAATTGAGGAGGTTTGTGAAACAGAGATATGTTGTTACCCCAACCAGAATGCTTTTGACACAAATATGAATGATTTTAACGTACTTCCGAAGTAATGCGGGAAATGGTATAGGACCCTTTCCTTCGGATCCGTTTAAATTCGCGTCCCAACCGTTTAGTGGACACAGAGGCAAGAGAGGTGTATCACATGGACACGGTCTATGAGCGTCAGCAACTAAGATTAAATTGACCTAGAATATTATCACTGTTAAAGGACACAGGAGAAAAAGCCGTAATTTCAATTCTTCTACTGATAATTTTGTCGGTAGTTAGAATTCGGCGGAATTCACTAGAATCATGCTAATTTGGTTTGGAACTCTTCTGAACACAGCCACGACCGCCGCTGCGATATTCCAACGAAAGTGGTCCCCACGCTTGGCAAATCACAACAGCAGCTGTACCAGACCAAATAAACACGCATACACAGATTTATGGCTGCGCTAGGGAGAGGATACCATTACTTGAGTACAACTTTAGTGGGATTAAATACCAACGGAGTGACTCATTCGTTTTTAATCGGGTTTTCGGCACCTGTGCTGACTAGGATGCAGACGGAGAATAGTGGACTGAGGTCAATAGTTCAGCCGTATACATACACGCACATACCATCGTAATCCATTTGGCCTTCGAACGTCATAGTTGTGCTCGGATCAAGTAAGCACCTACAAACTAACCAGTACAAGAAAAACAAAACACGAAAATCTGAGTTGTGGATGGTGGGTGACTGAACCACTGGCCAGTAAACAATTGAGACATTACGTGATTTCACGCTGCCTATCTATCGTGTATGGACAGCAAGGATGGCAACCTACCGGTAGGCCTGATAGCATCTATTTGTTTATTTTCGGGACACGCGACAATTGCATGCATATTTATACATCCGGCAAGCAAGAAGTAGTAGCAAGACAGTCTGTCTACAGCAAGAAGAAGGCAACAGCCTCAGGCAAGAGTGAGGTGTAGGTGGGCCCACGCAAGATCAGACTGTGTTGAGGCAAATGACTCAGTTCACCGATGATTATCCCAGATGAAATGAGGCCGCTTCGGTCACCAAACTGTGCGTGTGTGTGTGTGTGTGTGTGTGTGCGTGGTAGTCTGTGTATGTTTTGCAAATCCTGCTGCTCGGTTTTTATAAGCCGCACAATAGATCATCGACCAACGGCACTTATTTGTCTGTTTGTTCCTTAAATGAAATACCCGGGTGCACCCTGACGTCTCCTGGCTTTGGTCCCGTATTCGGTTTATTCACCATTTTTTTCTAATCCCACTTCGCGTATTCAGGGTGGTCTCGTTATGAGCAGTTCCGCGAAGAGTATCAACGCTTCCAAACTGACAAGGAATACCGCTGCCGAGTGGCACGTTATCACATTATGAAGAGCGATGACCGACTGAAGAATATCGATTCATTTGCCAGTCATACCATGGGACATCGAACGAATAACAAGAAAGATCAATTGTACGAAACCACCTATTTTAAGAAAACTGCACTCGGATCAGAAGTGAGTTTTACCAGATATTTTTGCTCATCCAAATTGATTCGTTTCGCACGATGACCTTGTCCTTTTGACACCGGTCCAGATCGATTTTCATTCAATAGTGCAACACATAAACGTGTTTCAAACGAGATAGCACCGAATTCTCTTTTCGTACACTATGTGATATCTCAACACTGGCTCGCATTCCTAACAGATACGACCCATCTCGACTTCCCTCCCAATTCTGACATGCTTAATTATTGGGATTCGAGGCTGAGAGCTGGTCACCTCAATCACGGGACAGGAAGCGCGATAAATATCGCAGAAAATGTTCACCTATAAAAGGAAGACCCGAACGATTTAGTGGATGAGAAAATTTTTTTTGTGGCGTTATGTAATTTGTGCAATTCGATCGCTCGATTTCATCATTACTAGAGACACCTAGATCAACATCAGTGTGATTTGACCTGCTCCAACCGACTAGTAGAAGAAGAACAACGATGAGGGAAATTGTCGATTGTGAGAGGGGAGGTTACCCAAAACGTTGGCGAATTATAACACATAACAATCGTGTATTTATAACATTCTAACGTTCACAATAAAGAAGTCGCATAAGCTTCACTTTGAATCGTTTTATTATGTATATATTTGTGACAGTGTAAATATGTTGCATGGAACCATCCATGCGTGCTTTTCTTCTCTCGCACACACAGTCTGCTATCTGCTATCCTTAACATGTAAACATCGGAATTTGTAAGAAACTCGACCGTCAATAATCCACCACGGATGAAGGTTTTTCTAACTTGTGTAATAATCAAATTTATCGCTTTATTCATGGCGAAATCTGCCCATTAATTCATGATTAGAGGCCGGCCCTGACAGGACAATATCATGAAATAGCATACTGAATTCACTGTGAAACCTTAGTATAAACCATTGTGAGGTCGAGACAATCACGTGATGCATACTCGTTATTGCATCGGATCCCAGATACGTGAAATAAACAGGTAGAGTGATTGCTTGGCTCCACTCGACTACCCATCAGAAACAAGTTTGAAGACGGATGTGAACACATTGAAAACGGTTGGATAAAGATGTTCTATTCTAAGGTACAAAATCGAAAAAATTATTGCACCCAAGGCATTGAAGGATTGCAAAAGAGGTACCTGGACGCAGAAAGCAGGCCTGGTAATTTCGACAAGCATACTTGCGCGCATAGCGTTACAGCATACCCCTCTCCTGTGGAAACGTCGGATTTTTGTGAATCTTGTTATGCACGTTCAGAGGCTCTCGAATTTCTAGTAAGGGGATATGATCATGCTGCTGTTCACAGCGTCCTATGGAGGAGAGTTAGTCTCACATATTGAGAAGGGGGAACTGGCCCTTGCACGATTTCACGCTAGCATTCAGGCAATGTGTACTGTGTAGGTGAAGGCACTGGCATTCACTTGGTGACACCTTGGCCTGTGCACTTTGGATTGGCGGTCCACTTCGATCGACGGTCGGGAAAACATCGTTGCCAGTTCAGATGTATACTCTTTCACAGCAGAAACATTTGAAAAACTGGTGAAATAAGAACAGCCATGTACTCGGTTGACGAAACATGCCATGTCGACTGGATTAGTTTGAGAAGACAGATTCACAGCACCAGATTGAAAAAATCTACCTGTCCTATCGGGAAGCGGATGGCGAATGAAGACCAACAGTAGGAAAATTTGGTTACCGCGTTAATTAATAATTCCAAACACGTTGTCAGCTCATGTCCCATTGCGTGAGAATCGGTCCACAAACGTTGGTGGGATAAAATCTCTTTCATGACCGTGTAGTGCGCGGGCCGAGGTCTACGCATTCTGGCTACTAGAATTTTAAACTGAAGACCAGCCTGTATGACCAACCGCCGGAATCACGTGACCTGGTAGAGGGGCATAGACACAACTCGTCGGTTGTACAGACTTTCAGTTTCAACTTCTCGCTACGCCTGGATATGTGGCCTGTGCAAACACGTTGTGGTCTTTTGCCCATTACAAACTGGTGAGCCCGACATGGTTCAGATCCTGTGTTTTGTGTTCCTCTGTTCTGTATATTTACCTGTGGGTGAAACAGAAACCGGCCATAACATCACTGAGGTGTCAACCATCTTGAAAAGTTCCCCGTCTTGTGTGGTTCGTCCAGATAGAAGCAATTTTCCGCATTCATCACGTCCGTCCTCAGTCTGTGCTGCACTATCTGTGGTGCACAGCCTTCCCACCGAGGTGGCAAAGGTAGTGGGTGACTTAATTTACGAAATTCCAGTTTGGAATTCCTGTGATATTCTCAAAGACGCAATAAATAAACTGACTGCATTATCCGGGCAGCAAAGCTTCGATACGTTTTTCGCATCTCTTCAAATACATGAAGTAACTTTTGGGACCTCACAAAATCGATGACTCACTGTTGCAACATTTGTGAATGCAGAACTTCCTTCTTTGATCGGAGAACTTCTGACATCCTTCAAGGAAGATACTTTGACAGTGGAATTAACTGAAGCCACCTGCAGAATGTTTGACGCTAATTTCAAGAACCAGAGTGCTGTCTCGGTCCTCTTCACATCGTCTGTGGACTCCATCTCGCAATTTAATGAACAAATCGATCACTAACATTTCAGATGAATGTTATACTCAAACACATAAATCAAAAATGTTCGCCTTCGCGTCCTAGGCCATTTAGAAGATGTTCTACTGTTTCACCTAATAAGTCCTACTGTTGATATCACCGACTTTTTGGTTCCATCACTGTCAGTCTCAAATTGTGTGAGAAACGCAAAAGCCTGTCAGTAATGGCGATCACTGCCACTGGCTCTGGACCTGGTCCCCTATTACAAATTTTTGATCGGTCTAGTTTCATGAGGCTTCTAAATGATACAGATCCCTATGTTTCTTCAGGCCAACATCCTCTATGTCCTACCATCCTCACTCTACAAGCAGCCAACGGTTCCCGAATTAAGACTTATGGCCAAAAACTACTGAAACTTGGTCTAGGTTTAGGGTTTTCGTGATTTCCGACGTTTCCAACCCAATCCACGAAATCCGCTTTCTTTCAGCTTTTGGTCTTGTGTCTGATGCGAAATACCGTGTTTTCTTAGATAGCACTACTGCTCTACAAACACACAGCATTTACGCTAACATCCCTTCTCTTGGGACTAGTCCGATGACACACCATTTACCATATCCTTCCATTTTTAACGAATTCCCTTCAATAACTATACCCCAGACGTCCCAAATTATAGAAACAAGCTACGTTCAGCGCCAAATTGTTATAAAATGCCACCGGTAACAGTGCGCCCCGGGAGATTTTCTGCAGCGGAACCCGAAGTTTGAACAACTGCTGAGACTGGGAATAACTTACCCATCAAAACAGCCCATGGGCATCCCCGCAACTCATGGTCCCAAAATGCTTCCGTGACTGGCACCCGGATGGTGATTATCGAGCCTTTAACAAAATGATTGTACCTGACCGTTACCCGGTCCCACATATTCACGACTTCTCCAACAGCCTTTAGGTCAAAAGAATTTTCGCAAAGCTCGCTCTTACCGAAGGAAATTCCCAAAAGCTGTCGTTGCAATATCATTTATCCTAAACGAATTCCTTTACATGCCTTATGGCTCGTGAAATGCACCTCAAACATTCCAGAGTTTCAAAGACCAAGTGCTTCGTGGTCTTAATTCCGTCTTCGTGTGCATTGATAATTTTCTCATTGCTAGTAAAGACAAACACGGACATCTCCAGTATCTCCGCTCCGTCTTTGAACGCTCCCAGGAATATGACTTTCCTACCACTGCCTCAAGTGCATACTTGGTGCTCCATCTATCGAATTCCTTGGGTATTACATTGACGGTGAAGATATTCTACGGCTAAAGTGCTGAGTCAGTGTTTGGACTACCCAGAACCACAGTCTTTCAAGTGTCGCCGCCTTTTCTTGGTTTTTTAAACTACTGTTGCCGATTCATGTCCAATTGTTCCTGAGGTTTGCAATCTAAGAAGAAGATCGTACAAGTTCTCTTTGACTCCAGGAGCTGAAAGGATACCACGAACAGACAGGAAAACCTTTTCCAAGGTGCCCCTTCTAGTGCACATCAACAGCAACGACAAAGCCGTCCTCGTTTTGTGAAGATATTTCTCTACTGTGGCCGTCAGTGCCGAATTACAGCAAATAGTTAATAGTGCGGTGCAACTCCTATCATTTTCTCTCAGAAACTGCAATTGACACAGTCCAGACGTGAACTTATCGCAAATATACCTTACAATAAAGCACTTTAGGCGCATTCTAGAAGGCCGGACTTTTATCATCCACACTGATTATAAGCCACTAACAAATGCTCTAGCTTACAACAGTGATCGATATTCCCCAAGGGAAAGTCGACATCTCGACCACAACTACCAGTACATTACTGATATCAGGTACATAAAACGGTCTAATAATCTTGTGGTGGATGTTCTGCCCCGCCTAGGTTTGCATCAGATGTCTACGTCAGCCTCATTCAGCTTGAAAGACATCGTGAAAGCACATAAAGATGAATAAGGAACCGATTTACCACCAGTCATCATCATCATCATCATTCTTCCTGGTGCTGAAAGATCTGCCAATTCCGGCTACAAATGATCTTATTGTTTGTGGCGTGACCAGGGGAAAACCCCGACCGTTTGTTCCTTGTTCAATGCGCCGTTCGATCTTCACACATTTACATTCCCGCGATGCTTGCTCCTATCAAACTTAGCTCCGAGAGCTATGTTTGGCCGGAATATAAACACAGACATTCGTGTTTGAGCAAAATCTTGTATCCCAGGTCAACGAAGCAAAATCCAGCGACACATCTAGTCCTCTGCTTCCCAAATACCCACTGATAACGGTCGTTTTTATCACCTCCACCTAGACATCTTGGCTTCCTTGTCACCTGCCGATAATTACAGTTCCATGTTAATAATATCTGTTGACCCTTCCACTCGTTGGCCAGTGGCTGTCCCCATTCCTGACACATCCAGTGAGACAGTCGTCAAAGCTCTACCTGATCACTGGGTTTCTTCGTTTGATGTTCCTTCTACAATCACCACCGATAGGGGAGCCAAATTCCAATCTAAGTTGTCCACTGATTTATTCAGCCTGCATATTCGCACGAACGCATACCCCCTTTCTTCTAATGGATAAGTAGAGCGATTTCATAGACAATTAAAGGCATTTCACAACTCAAAATCTCATGCAATCAAATGAACGTAGACCCTTCCGTTGACCCGGTTATGCATCCGGACCACTTTAAAAAGAAAACTAGTTCCTAACCTCGGATATGGATATGGTATTTGGCACACCCTTTGAAGCTACCCGATAAGTTCTTTTGTGACAGCACCGATTCAACTGACCCCTCCATATTAGTCAGTCATTGGTCGTCAAGCCTGAAAACACTTACGGCCTTGCCGACCCGTCCCACTTTTCGTCCCACTTACATTCCGAAAGATCTAACTACACGCACACACGTTTTTGATCGATGCGATTCTATGACACCCTCGTTGCATCCCGCATACTCACGCCCGTTCCGCGTTAGTTACCGGCACGACAAATACTGTGTCATTGACAGACGTGGTCGCACAAACACTGCAAGTCATGAATGGGCAAAAGAAACATCTCTTGATTTGGACTATACTATGGGAGATTCTCCCATGAAATCATCCGTTTCCGTACCTGATATTCTCAAGCCCCCCGGAGAATGGTGACCAGAACACCTCATGGACATTAGATCACCTACCGAGCAACATCACTCTTTTCGGTAGAAAGAATTTTAAATCCGTTTATTTGCACTCAGTCAAGTTCATCCAAACATTTACATGTATGTGGTCGATGGTCTGGAAGGGAAGAGTTATGGGGCTTATCTAGAGGTTTACTCGCCCTGACTAGGCCATAGCCACCTTGGCCAGCCGAACGCCGGAACCACGTGACCTGGTCGACGAAGCACGTACTCGCAACTCGTCGACCGTACAGGCTTGCCTTTTTAACTTGTCATCACGCGGACATGCACGGCCTGTGCGAATACGTTGTGGTCCTCGTGTCCACTACAACCACTTGGGTCCTGGGACTAGAATCTACGTGAAACCATGTGACATAAATTGGAATGGAAGAATATACCAGTGGGGAACTATTCAAATTTTCATATTTTATAAAACCTAACGGCCATATCCCTTGGACAGAAGCACAAGACACTAGATTACATGCCCCATCATATTCGTACTTTATCTCATTATTCATAATGCTTTTCACCAGGTTCTTATAATCATCGTACGAATGCGCACCGCGGCATCGAAGACAGAAATCGAACAGCTTAGTGGGAGAGATTTTATTTGGGCTCTATGTATTCATCCGTCTTACCATAGCCGGAACATTTGTGACAATCAGTTGGTGTGTGCTATTAAGCGGGTAGCTGTATGTGCTCGTCAGTTTGAGTTCCACCTTTTGTCTGCAATACTTAATCAGTTTGGCACTTCCTAGGTCCCGATAATTAAGTTCCCTACGTCATCTCTCACTTTATTTGATCCGTTCATGTGAAAGATGCTTAGATTGGAGCATCGAAGAAATTAGTCTAACAATTCTGCGAAGAACAATTCAACCATACCTTTTCGCCATAAGTTGGTGGATTAGAAGACCCTTTGGTTTCACCACTTGTGCAAACTTTCCTTGTTCACAGGACCCGGCCACACATAAAGCAAGAATTCGTTTCGAACTGTCTTATGTTTCATCACTTCACACACGTCAAATTTTGTTCTTGTGAAATCGAAATAAAACTCACTGGCTCCCTACATTTCTGGTCCGTTCTGTTGTAGCTCCACTTTCACTATGCTCCAATTCCGAACATGAAAGCGTTCGAACTCCAAGACGTCTCCGTTTACGTCACTCCGCGTATAAATGTTCCACCAGAACAGAACTTAACCGACATTCTGGCTTCAAGACCGGACACCAAGTACGTTGTATCGTGTACACTGGAACACGTTTGGAGATTCTGTGTGATAGACTAGATTTTTGTGTGTGTTTACGTATGTATGTACGTTTGATATATTGGAGAAAGATTGTATCAGCTGACTTGCTTCCAGTATCATTTTACTTCCTTTGTCTTTAGCTTGCGGGTAACTCGGTAGCAGGTGTAATGGGGACTGTTACCTAAACAGGTTCAGGAACTGCATCCTGAATCGATACAGATCACCACTCGATTTTGTCATCCGGCAGACGGGGCCGCAGGGACTCCAAATCTTGATCATTAGCACCAACTCTCATTTGATACTTTCTATTCTGCTTTTGTGCAGAAGCAACCTAGCTCACCAGCGGTCGGCTACCTGTCTCAGAAGAGCAGACGAAGAATCGTCCTCGCAGCTCGACAATTTTATTGGGTGTCCTTGTACATTACAAACCTACATTTTCTTGATATTGTTTTCAGCACTTCGTTCTTCTTTTGCCCAAGTTTCCATATCTGGCTATCGATTAGCAGCTGCCACTACGTTAACTTTGTAGGATTCAAGAAATCTCTTTTTTCATGTTTGAAATTCGAGGTCGATCTGGTGCCAAAAATGCGAAACCGCTTTGTTTTGGTACGATGAACCATGCGAAAGTTAGGCCAGATCATGTCCGGGCGACAGGATCGGTCGACAAGCCCATTTGGGCTCAGGTGAATGACTTACGGGCCAGAGGGCAGATACAAAATCAGTCAATCGTCCTAGTTAGCGGACTGATTGGGAGTAGTCTTGTTACGATGTGATGCGCTCAGGTGAGTCCGTTGCCAGAAACGGAGACCAAACAAGAGACAATATGCCCTATATAAGTTGTCTGAATACAACAAATAAAGCGATAGTCCTGTTGACCGATCAGAGGCCATTTGATCGTTCTCGTTTGGCCAAGCTGGATGGGATTGAACTGGAGTCAAGACCATTAATTGAAGCCACTAGAGTTAGGGATCGCAATAATCAGATCTTACAACAGGTAGTCTGGACGTACAGACGGATTTAGTTAAGAAACAGTATCAATTAGGAGAACATAAAATACCATCTTCAAAGATTCAAGCCCTGGAACTCAGCTGGCATCAATCACAACCCGATTCCATCATGGTGGACAGTGCAACTAGGGCGATTGACAACCAGGATAAAGTAAAGCCTAACATTCTAGAGTAGGACCTGCCACCACGGTCATATCCTCGTCAGAATGATCGCATGATTTTATGATCACGACAGAATAGACCGAAATTTCTAGTAGGAATTCAGTCCAGTTTCTACAATCTTGCTCTCATTCACCCCCGGCCCCGATGACAAATAAACAGGAAATGCACGGAATTGAAACTATCCGCACGAATTATGTCTGGGACGAAACTTTATTGAATGCCCGTAACACCATGCGTGACTGGTTGTCATAGTCAGACGACTTCTCAACCCATGGCGTTGATTCGTTGTCTCGCTTGTTGTTATTGTCGTTCGCACGTTACATTCACTTATCTTCAAGTCAGTATTGTCGTGGCAGGTCAAAAATGGGGATTTCTTTAGCCAGAGCAGTTGACTACTAAAACCCCCGTATTCATGCCTTTTCGTATTCATCTCTTTATGTTTCATCTCTCTGCTGAATGTTTTCACTGAGATGACGGTTAGAAAAATCATCCAATATTACATTGACATTGGAACCGGGATATTATGGCCAACTCGAATCTGGTTCACGTGAACAGGCTGACTGAATTCCCGATCAGCTGGCCTTTTGTTATGAGAGGAATTTTCACGTGAAGACTCAATTGGTGGCTGCAGTTTTTGCTTCCGTGGATAAAGAGTGAAAAAAAACAGTCCGGAACATCAGCAGTCTGTGATAATCTCTGGCGCCAGATTTGAGGAACTAAACTGGAAGTGAAGAGTTATCCTATTAACTAACCACAGTTGCACTTGGCGTTAAGCGATAAATTCGGCCAGTTGATCAAAACACCGGCAATCTGACTGATAAGGGCGAGCAAGATGTGTGTCCCGGACGCAGATGTGGTTTGTAGATCACATCACTTACTTATCAGCGTGAAATAACAGCTCGACTAAATCAAAGTCCACTTTACTTCAGAATTATCCTACTATAATTATTATAATTATAATTAGTACCATTGGGGGTTCTGTCAAAATCATTCAGAATCATGTAGACACGTGTCCCTTTCGAAAGACCTAACAAGCCCTGGTCTGAGCGTAAATTAAAATATTGCACATAGGTAATTGGTACACCGAGTTGTACGGACGAAGAAATATGCCCGAAATAGATGCATCTCCTTTCCGAACCGTGAGAACGAGGTTGACAGGGGTGAATAATTTCTTGAAGTTAATCGGATTAGGTTTGACATATAGTCGAATTCTATTGAAGAATGTTATCTTGTACTGGGGTCATAAAACTGGAAAGATCTGCTTTATTTGAGATGCTCAGCCGGATAGACAGTGATCAAGTGGCTTTTCAGCCTGAGCATCACGAGCTCAAATCCCACCGCCGATCGACTCATCCACCCTATAGTTCCGTTGAAAAAAGTAGAATACAGGAGATAGTCTCGAAAAAGGTACCATTTCACGATAAGATTCACATCTACCCATGAAATTCAACCATATCTTATCGGCAAGTACTGCCCACCAACTAGAAGGCGCATGACCGAACCCCGGGATTTGGGTATTTTGGGAATGCAATTTACTTTCTTTCTCCATTCACGTGATCTGATATTTTTTTAAACCTTTTTTGCAATCTCCCAGACTAACTAATTCAAAGACCGTTGAGGCAGGTATGAATGAGAAACATTTCCGAAAGAATGCACCGAAAAATTTGTACCTGGTCACCACTGATGACGGTTGGAAAGATCCCCGAGCGAAACCAGGCAGTGCGAGCCAACTTAGACCGGAACATACCATGTACAAGGGTGAAGCATTAGAAAAGGTAACTGGTAAAATTGTGAATGAAAAGCTTCTCGTTGTACGTTTTCAGTTTATCAGGTCCGCTATAATCTGATTATTCTTATTGTGCCTCTGTTGTAGTTCTTATTATTGCACCACGTTCCGTTGTACTTATGGGGTGGAGATATTGGCTATTTCGATAAGAACACAGTGCACAAGTTCATGTCCTCAGCTGGCGTTGAACTCACTTTCTGGATGGACGAGAAAGGTGTGATGCGTATTGGTTACGACGGCCTGCCTCGGAATGAATGGGTAAGTCCTATCACGCACGGCGTCTGCCCAGCTCAAACGAGCAACTTATGCGGCATTTCTATCCAGCACACGACAGGGAGATAATATGCCTCCAGTGGAAATGCATTTTCATGTAGACTACTAATACAAGTTGTAGTAGCCATATTATATACACTCAGCTACCGCATCACCAGTTGCTGACCTTTGTTTCACTGTGAATTCTTTACCACCCGGTTGAACTGAACCACGGTAGCCATTCGGCTTGCAGAGTTCTACTCTAAGTATAACTTGCAAGGCAGTAGAATAATACGACGATCTCATAGCCCGTTGGGAGCCGGGAACGAATTACTCAGTCAGTAAGCTGTTCTGATAAGTCTCGACATCCTTGATACCAAACATAAGCCTTCACTTCTCCACAAATTCCGGTGAGAAGAGTGCCAAATGCCTGATACATAAAGTGAACCACAAATTAGATTCCGACCGGACAAACAGATAGAAGTTAGGAGTCGCCAAGCAAGTGTGTGAGATTGTGCTGAGTTTTCACGCATGTGTGACATGACTCCGTATCACGCCACGTCGATGCAATCGAACTGACATGCAAAGTATAGATAGTCCCAATCACTTTATATACAACAGACATAAAATTCATTGTTTTATTTAGGTTGATTTGACGTATACTCGAAGGAAGACAAAAAAAACTAATGAACGACAACTATTCTTTCGCGGTTTTCTAACAAAGCATTGTTCTGGTTGCTGTGGTGCACGAATAAATTTAACATTCTCATTTATAATGTCACTGAGTTGCGTGGTTACATTTTCACCACATTGCCGAACACTCCCGCACGTGTGCGAGAACGAAATTATCCGGTTAATTCCCATAAAGCCGTGGTATGTTGGTGCAGATCACCTGGCAAAGGTATTTTTGTGCACTGATCCGAAAAACGATTGTGGATCCCATTAAATCTAGAACCCAAGACATTGTTTTATTGATTTGTGTATTTCATGTGCGAGTTGTTCAAATTACCTCAGTATGATCCTATAATTCAGTGAAAAGAGCGAAGACAGTTCTGTGATTTCGAGCACCTAGCAAGATCTGTTCACATGTATGAAAAGCATTCCGTTGGTTTTAGTTTCTTTGTTTCAATACAAATACAGCAAGAAATTCAGTTTGACTTAGTGGATAAGTGTTGCTTTAATTGTAGTGTGAAAAGCCTTCGACGCAGATGCGTATCGAATCCACGTGTGCACCGCATCTACGTCCTTGTACATCAGCTGAGCTACGAGACTCGAGGATTACAAATAATGAATGTTATCTGATCCGAAAGAAGATACCGCGCTAGGTGCCATGAGATTAAATTAAATGAATAGATCAAGGTGACTGAGACAGGTTTTTCGAACGCTCACAAAACGCCTGACTTACTGTATTCTGCTCTCTGAAGGCAGTTAATGATTGAAAGATGGCGCAAGGTAATCAGTCGATAACTTGGCTCAAAGGTATGAAAACCTTAGCCAGCCGACTGCCTCGTGTACGACCAGCTAGACTGCCGGGTTGGGGTCCACCAGTTCACCACAAACGATGGCTGGAGACGGTGGGTGACGTGGCCCAATGCCACAGTCAGTGACGTCCTGCATTCGGAATCGTTCTTCTTCTGAACATTTCATCAACTTGTCGTTTTTCCGCAATCATTTCACTATCCCTGATTTCCTTTTCTATTTTGGTTAGACGGTATTGCGAGGTAGCAACCAAAACTAGAGCATTTCGGTGGAAGGTTAATGATTGCAAAAAGTGAAAGTGAAATCATTCGGCCCAGTAACACATGATCATTAAGTGGACTATCCGAACCCCCCTTGCGTGCTTTCGAACAGCACTGAGTTTGGTGATTTTCCTCGTTAGGGTTAATCCAATTAACAGGAAATTCCTGAAAGAATTCGGTAAAGAAACTGCCTGATATTATTTTCGTTTCTTCTTCCTCACACGGTTGTCCGGACCAAAACACACACACGCGCACACACACGCGCACACACTCACACACAGCCCCGTGTGGTCAAATTCAATCTGCCCGCTCGTGACGGGATTATGTGGCTTTTGGACGGGGTCTTGAAATGCCCGGAGAAAGTATGTCCTCTGTACGTGGAAGATATAGACTACTATGACATGTATGTGTCTGCCTGTCAGACATCACATTTGCCGAACGAACCAAACGCACCAAAAGATTTCCGACAAAAACCGACCGAGGTGGCAAGTCGACATCCGGATCATTGCACGGTCATTCTCCAATTGAGCGAGAAATCGGTCAATCTGATCGAGGCCTAACCGGTGGTGGATTTGTTGCCAAAGTCATCTTCCTACTGTTCGTCGCCACCTTCCCCGAATCTCCCCTTTCACTTGAATGTCTGCTTTTTCTTTTTCTTTTTCTTCCTCGAACCATTTCCGGGTGTGAATTTTTCCGATTTGATTCACCTCTTCCATGCCCACACGAATCATTGTGTCCGCTAATATTTGGTCAGTTCACTTGAATTGGAGAATGTGAGATTATGCTCTCGTCAATCAATCCGCGTTAATTTCATATGCTTATTCTCCACCGTAGTCGATACAGAAAGCATAAAGCCCCAAAATTTCAGGTGTGTTCCTTCGGTGCGTTTGTCTGGAAATCCGAACGTTCATATATACTAATGTATTCATTATTGCCGCTCAAAAAAGAATCAGTCAACAATCACGTTTACCAAACCTGAAATTTGAAAGGAAAGCACTCGCCCAAGGCTAACAAATCCAAGGAGCTGTTTTACATTCGAGAAACGAGACCACAAGCCGTGCTTGATTTTTTTGTTTGTTGGGCAGATTAACCAACGGAACTTGCAAACAGAAATTACACGGGTGAACAGTCCGTGTTCAGTAATCACTTTGCCAATGATACATACACAACAACCGGCTTGGTCTGCTCTATTAGCTTAGCCTAGAAAATCATTTGTGGAGCCGAATGGAGACCAAAAAATACCATACAGTTTTCCAGCGGTTAGAGCATATGATTACTATTTCGACTCGGTCACTGGACATCAAGTCTTGGATGCGGTCCATGATCCACATAAAGGCGACCAACTTGGAATATTGCAGTAGGCGCAGCCTATGGCGGTCCGTACTATGGAACCGAGTTACATGGACAAGCAAGTAGTGATTTACTCTAGGGTGAAATAACAAAAGTTTAGAGGATTGACGTAGTATATTCTGTTTCGAAATTTGAGAGGCCGACGAGTGACCAGGTGACGAAGGCTCCATGCACGTATGAAGCACAAGGTCGATCAATGGTGAAAGTCACTTTGGCAGTGTTAAACTGGACGGTGACCTATTGAGACCTAATGTGCGGTTTTACGGCACTCCGAGTTTCAGGGGCACGATTACCGCCTCTCCCCTGTACTGGACCCTAGTGACCATGGGCCATTCCGCTTCCACTACACACTCGCTTCGGGAATATCATACAAAAATGATTTTCGGGGGAAAATTGTCAACAACCTGCGGCGACACGAACAGTTTTTTACTCCGAGGCAATAACCCGCTTATGCATCGTGCGAGAATCAATGGTAGTCTCTGAGTGCATGGGCTTGAACATCATTTAGACATGTAGAATTGTTTGAAATAAAGGATTACGATATCAAATCTTAGGAATTAGAAGTGAACATCCGGTTAATCAATAGGGACGAAACATTAGTAGCAATCCACTATTTGTTATGGCTACTACTGCGGCTGGCAATGACCTGCAAACCGAAGAGTTTCTCACAACCAATTATGACTCGTGTTTTATTCACTACGGTTGTCGAATTCATTCTGTGGATTGGCACGATCGAGGTAAACATAAGATGGAAACATTTCACAAAGGAGGAATTTTCGGTGTTGGTTATGTGATTGTGAACTCAACTTTGATGTGTACATGAATTCATGGCGCAGTCTAGGTGCCCGTCGTGCTCAGACTGACCAGGTCGTGGCGTTCGGGTTTGAAGGTCGCGGGTTCGAATCCTCCCACTGTCGGTCCATTTCCCCACTTGGATCCCCTTCTTGAGAAATGGCGTGCATTGTGACTTCACTAATAAGCGAATTAACAGACAAAGGGCCGAATTCAGCTACCTGAAGTTAGTCAACTGTAGTCCAACTAAGAAATTGATTTCCACCTCAGATGAATCTAACGCGTCGCCAAGACTGCGTAAACCAAGCTAACTTGTACAGTATTCGATGCTAGGTTCGTCTTGTGATGTGAAATATTCCTTTGAGATTCCTTCCTACCTGTTGTGACGTCATTCATGCAAAGGTAAGTTTAACAAATGGGTCGTCGTTATCGTCAACCTAGCAATATGAAAAACCGTTGTGTTACATCGAATGGATCTGTTGCATTCTCGGGGTGTCACTTGCCAAGTCACAGGGGACAACACCGTGAATTCCAGACCATAGCTTCTATAAGGCAAATAGACGCAATGGAACACGACAACCGAAGCGTTCGTTCATGGTAAAAGCAAGGTGAATGGAATGTGTGTTTGTGTGCATATATATGTTCCGTATGTCTCCGAATGCTAGATGAGTAAGCATCAGGTTCGATAGTGTACATGTGAACTATTCTGGACACACCGGTGACTCCTCAGGCTCAGGTCCGATATCATCAAGGTGCCGAAATACACGCCAAGTAAATACAGACTTCGCATCCATAATTCGTTCTCGTTAATTCTTGTTCTCAGCGGGATTAGAAATAGATTAATTTAAAGTTTAACGAAGAAAAGAGACCAAGCAAAGCAGCTGAAATAGACGGGAAGAGAGATAGAGATGTGGTATCACACTTGCAACAGCAATGCCACACCGCCCAGAATCCACTTGGCCGGTTTTTCTTTCGTACGCAAGTGGAATGTCCAAACAAACGTAGGCCCACGAACTTTTGTCTTGTACACTGGACATGCGTACATGGCAGCCACACGGCCTTCTTGTCGATCGGACGGAACAGCACGGAGCAAAATGACAGGCATTGGTGGGGCCAATTCTTTGATTCGCGAGTCCACAATCGATCCGGCACCCGGATCCCAACGAGCACCTTCCATGAATAGACCATGCACGTAGGCACCTTCACGGGGTGCGGAACCCATTTCTTCGCGTGTCTTCTTTGTCACTTCTACACTGATGCAAATTTTGTCAAGTGGCCATTCGATTTTTCGTGCTGTTTGTTGCATCACGGCTGTGAGGAACGACTGGGGATTGAATAGACCGCCAAGCCAAACCGATCCAGGCAGACCGAGATCTTGAGCCCAAATATCCAGTTCTTTTACTCGGTTTAGCATGTCGGCAAACCACAAGCCAAGAGGATACAAACTTGGGTATGCGTATCGCTCCCACGAGGCCGGAACCTGAAAAATGTGATGATGAGCAGACACGAGAATAAACGAAAGATTATGAGTATGTGAACTGGTCTGTATTAATTGTACATCAGCACAGAAGGGTATGTAGGGAAGAACAAGAAGTCAGTTTCTCACAAATAGGCTTAAGACAGTTTTTTCTTGAGTTTTTAGGAAGCTTTGGAGTCAATCTGAAATCTGGTTTTTATGACCCACTCGTGAGGATACGAGGAAACAGGCGCTGTATTCTCCTGTCTACAAAATCATTACGTTAGAGAAATCACCACTTGGAATGAATACGTAAAGATGATCGCTTTGTCATTGCAATCCATGCAAAGTACCACCACCAACACTACCAATACCGACATAAACAACAGTGATATCAATGGCAAAAGATCCGCTTCGGTCAAGGGAATCTGAACCTCCTGGATAGGCAGATCAATATTAGTGAGAACGTGTAATTTATCTACTGGGTGTTCTACCAAAGTTCCAAAAGACTCAACAGTCCGATGACGGCTGGTTAGAAGACAATTGTTGCTAAGTCGTTAGTGTGCTCCAGTGTTATCGAAATTGTACTCATTTCTGTTGAAAAGGTTCGTATGCCGTCAGCAACAGCCACTAGCAGAAAAATCAGCTAGCCAGTATCTCTACCGCTTGCAATTAGTCCGCCTGGTCCCATTAAAAACAGGTACTTAGTTATGGATAAACCGTACCATCGAAAACACCCAAGAGTCGGTCCTATCAACGGCGACGTGCACATCGTTCAGTCTTTCGACCCATTGGGCTGCAGTGCACTTATCCTTCACCGGGGCTTTTGCTACTCATGAGTAGTACATACGAAACGAGTAAAGTTGTCGCAAAGTACACTGGCATGCAAACGCGACCACAATACATTTCACGCATCACTATACATTCTCTTTTATTATTTAAAAGATGTATGCTTCGCCTAGCTATAGATTTAGAGTTTTGACTAACGGAAAAATAGTAGTCTAAGAAGACTCACCTGGTCTAGGAAAAATGAATTTATCAAAGCTTCCATGGCAGAAGACACTGTCAATTCACCACGCAATCCAAGACGGAGCTCTTTTAATGATCGTCGCATTTCATCAATCAGAATGTTCATACGTTCACACTCTTGTAGCACAACCACGGCGTATGGACTACGTTCCTCCGGTGCTTGACGTGCATAGAGTTCAGCCATCGGAAACCCGTCGGGCAATCGATCGAGTAAATCCTCTAATAGTGCGGTCAATGTCTCTTCACGACTGGGTGCATCGCCCACTTCAGCCCCGGAGTCTCGTGGTTGTAATTCTAGGACAACACGGAAAATCCGTTCGGCTGCTTTGGTGAGGAATTCAATCTCCGCATTCGGATGCAATCCGTAAAGGTGAGGCGATTCGGGTGGCAGATTTTTATCTATGTAGTCGTGGTAACCCGCATAGTCCGAATTTGGTGGAACTAAGAATCCTGGGGCAAGATAGAGATCACCGTCCACCTGCATTAAACGGGACAGATTTCACATTAGTTACTGAATTAATATAAATTCTCTAGTATACAAAGGGAACAATGTGAACTGCGGTTGCGTAACTTCAAATAAGACATATAAAATACCACGAACGGGTGCATGTGTTCGGTCAGTAGGCGAGTCTTGTTGAATGAACTTTGTTCTTATTTATTGTCGTGTTTGATTCATGCCTCCTCGTACAAAACCACGGTCAAGTGAACGTACGCGTCATCGAGTGGTGTTCGATCTCGCTAAAATGCAGGCACCTTCTAAAGAAGACACAGATAAAAACTTGTCCATCTGACTGCCACTCAAGACAAGCAAGGAGCATGCGCATATTTTGTTTATTTCGCTTTACAGGCAGTATAAATGCTACGAACGTGCAACCCTTTCAAGCCCAAAATTAATGCTGACAATAGGCTGATAAAATGACTATTTGGACACCATATATGGTGTTGTCTGGTGAGTGGTCAGAAAACTGGATATTCATTTCATTACTTAATATTAATAAAGTGGAGTTAATACACGGTTAGTGCGATTTCCCTTGGGTCATAGACAGCACGTGATATTGGTGATTATTCAAGTAAGGATTCTCACACGAAAGTCTATCTCTTGTCTTTCTTATCGATCGGCACAGTTGCCGATTTGCACCGGTAATTCGAAATCCACCACTGTTATCAGTACACCCATAAAAGTTTTTTTAACCCCGATATTAGAACACTTGTTTTAACCTGACAGCACAAGTGGAAGCATAATGCCGCGTCAGACCTTCGGGTCAAAGGTACTCGTTAAAGTCTCCAAAGAAGAACACCTCATACAATGCGCGATGCTTCCAAGTTCCAACCGCCTAGACATTTGGAGTACATTTCCGGTGGGAGACCTTGATAATTTCGATCCTTCCAAAACAGGGATCGTGCAAAGTTGTCACAAGCAGTTGCGGCCCGGTAGATTTACGTGAGAGCTGCATTAATTAATAAGTTGAATACATTACTTAGACCTAAATGTTTGCTGCTTTCGAAGTTCACACACTAGCCAAATAGAGCATCAAGCTACCTTCCGAAAGGTGGATACAAGACCCTATTTCCATAATCCTTCTTCGTACCCTAGACGCAATATCGGTTTCTTACTTCAATCCTCGCATTTAAGACGGCAACTGGCTGTCGTTCGGTTTATTGAAATTTTATTCGGTTTTGTGTCGCTCCAATTTTCCGGGTCATAGTTATCGGTCCATCCATTCTCGTGCTCTGAGCCCTAGCGGCCACGGAGCATGCCATTTCCACTAAAATCGTGCGTCAACCACGCACAAAAAACTGGAAACAGGACCCCTTATCAAGAGTACACCCGTGTGGTAAGAGAAACACCTGTAGCATTGCGATCACCTGAAATCATGGCCAACTCGAAGCGGTTAGGCATGCTGTCAATATGAAACGTCGACCTGGGGGTAGTGATCTGCACCCAGTGAGCACTTAAACACCAAAGGCCCGTAATGCGACTGGGGCACACTAGTGGGAAACAGTGGGGTAAATTCTTAAGTTAAGTGATCTCACATGCTGCCGAATTCAACTTACCAAATCGGGTTGAAGATATTCTTGTAAAAAGGTGCGACATAATCGACGATCCCAGTCGTCTGTGATATGACCACCGTACATAATTTCCCCGAACAAATAACGTAAATCTTCCCATGGAACTTTTGGATTTGCCTCCAGGTAATTGTACAACACGTCCAAACAAATGCATAAATCACCCACGTTGAATGGATACGTACGATTCCATCCTTGAGCGCCAAATTTGCTTCGTTCGGTAACCACCGCGTGGAAATAGCACAAAGCAAATAAAATTGGTTTGAATTCAGCCTCTTTCGTGCATCGTTCGAGAGTTTCCTGAACAAAACAAGGACGATTAAAAAGAAATATGGTGGAGTATCGTGAGCACTAAGATTCAAAATATTTAATGTAACAACGACCGGAAAATTCGAAACCATGAAAGTACTCCGGACACCGACAGTCAAGCGGACAGATAGGATAAAGCTTTTTTCAAGCAGGATAAATGGACTTAGACAAGCAATTGCTCACTGCTAGAGTACTTAATCAATAAAAATTCCCGCAGACCACATTGGGTGTGGTGTGGCTTCATGCTCTGGTATCCCTTCCTTCCTTTATACCAGACATCGTCAACTCCAATAGTCCGGTCATATGGTAGGGCGTCTCGACATGGAATGATCCGCATTGTGTTTCCAACAATTTTGCTTAACTTGATGGTCAGTTATAAACATGCTGATCATGAAAAAGATTGTTCTTCTGTTCCCCAAGTCACAAAAAGTCAATAAGTCACTGCCCAGTCCAAATTTGTAATACACTTGCCACTACCTAGATGTTGGATAGCGATACTGTCCTGTGCCAAGCAAATCCACAGCCTTTCTGGATTTGCTTTTGACATTTCTGTTTGAATCGCTCCACGTAAAGATTGGATCCGGCCTAATCGACTCAAATTGCAGGATCCGTTTTGAATATCAATTCTATTTGAATTCTTTTCGTGGGATTTCGTAAACCTTGTAATGAAGGGGAAGTCTACATAAAAAACCACAAGGAGTGAGACAGTGAAGTTTGTGAACGGTTACCGTAGCGGCAAGCACGATGCCCATACGAGCCAGAGAACGATTAACATCTTTCAGAAACCTATGCTATTGTCTATCAGGTCCCATTATTTTTAATTTACTGAGGCCATGGAAGATGGAAGGCAGAACCGCTGCCTAAGTGGGTTCCCTAGTACATTGTATATGTGACCTACCTACGTGATACAGCAACAAACAACAGAGGCAGAACACACATTTTAGCTAGCTAAAAGGTGACCACGCAGTTCATTTGTGATGTTTCTTCAAGTTTCTAGGGGGCCTTAACTGTCGAAATTGGTAACGATGGGACAGTATTTCTCCTTTAACCAATTAAGTGATGAACGGCATTTCAGTTGGAAGTTTCCGACCGCCGATTTCTAAACAAGACTCAGCGGGGACGTTAGTGAATAAGTCGGCGTAATTGGTGATCAAGATAAAGGACAATACAGAAGTGAAATGGAAAAACTGTGCAGGAAATGGAGTGAATCGTTCGGACCATAAAACAGTTTGACAACTATTGCCTGATTCAAAATGGGATATAGCTTGCCGCTGCGTAACTAGACAGGTTTTCGTTCTACCATGACTGACCATTTGCCTTACGTCCTTTAAACCAGATTAAGTGGTTTTAGACTTCCGAAGAATCAAGTACATACGGGAAGTTTTGCCGTCAAGAGCTGTGCTAGCACGAAAAGGATAAAAACGGACTTTTAAACCTGTAATTTGCTAATTTGCCTACTGTCAAGTTTCAGAGTAGTTCAATGCAAAATGCGTATATGTGCATATAATATAGGAATAAACATGCATGGCTAGCTGAGTCGTTGTCGGTTCCAGTGTACACTGGACGGTCAGAACCAGGAATTCACGAGAAACGCGACTATAACATGGGATTTGTCTTCCTAACTGTAACCGTGTAGTGTCATGGTATGTGTACTTCCAAGGAGACTGAGCGTCCGCCGGAAGAGGAATACTCAGATAAATCTAAATTTGCAAAAATGGCGAGGGAGAATGATAAGACGCATCAGATAGAAAAATCGTTGTCTAGTATCTTGAGAAGACTAAGACAAAGAGATATCATAGATTCGACGACATTCGAACAAATTCGGCCTACGGGAACTACTATTCCGAGATTGTACGGCCTACCCAAATTACACAAAAATGGAGTACCTATGAGGCCTATTCTCGACATGTGCAATTCGCCGTACCATGCTGTGGCAAAATGGTTAGCTAGGTTACTGGAACCCGTCAGACAGAAGGTAGCAAAACATAGTCTCAAAGACACATTTGAGCTTATCGATTCCGTAAAAGAACTAAATATGAAGGGACGAAGGATGCTTTCTTTAGACGTCACCGCCCTTTTTACCAACGTTCCGATCACGGAGACAATCGAATACCTCTGTGACTACATCGAGAGCAATGGCTTAGCGACGAGTCTTCCGATAGCAGACTTGAAACAACTATTGTTCTTTTGTACCTACAACGTCCAATTTAAATTCAATAATCAAATTTACCGTCAAAAGGACGGCGTAGCGATGGGATCCCCACTCGGTCCGCTACTAGCTGACATTTTCATGGCAAAGCTGGAACGTGGACCACTCGAGTCGTCAATACAATCGCTCTACTTATACAAGCGTTATGTGGATGACATCTTCTGTGTACTCAACCCCTCGACCAAAACTAAACAACTGTTGAATGTGTTCAACTCGGCTCACGCAAATTTGAAATTCACAACAGAGATGGAGCTAAACAGTGAAATAGCTTTCTTAGATGTACGACTAAGTCGTCGAGAAGACGGCTCAATTCGGCGATCAGTACACAGGAAAGCCACATGGAATGGGCAATACATCAACTTCCACAGCTTTGTACCTCTTAATGTGAAGAGGAACTTAATTAGATGTTTGATTGCCAGAGCAAAAAGAATATGCACAGAAGATACTCTTGAAGCTGAACTGCAGACGCTCAGAAGAGTATTCACTGAAAATGGCTTCCCAATTAGATTAATCGACAAGATGTTGGAGACAGAACAGGAAGTTCCTAGGAGGGCGACGGTGGAGAGAAAGCCGGTATACATATATCTGCCATTCAAAGGTGACACGCTAGCAGAAATAGCACGACGAAGACTGACTAGTGCTATCAATAAGACATTCTACGCAGCCAAGCTTCGTATCCTGTTCAAATCCCGCCCCGTAGTGTCATTATGGTTGAAAGACAAAGTCCCTGATTCTGCAGCCTCGTTTTGTATCTATTCATTCACATGTTCCTGTGGGACAATGTACATCGGCCGCACGACCAGGCGCTTGTCTGAACGCATCCGTGAGCACCACCCGGCATGGTTAGGCACTGGAACAATTAAGTCACTTAATAGCGCAGTGGTTTCACATCTAGCACAGACTAACCACACCGTGAATGTGACGCAAGCTTTCCGGACCCTGTATAAGGTCAGAGGTCAACAATCCAGGTTGGCAAAGTGTCGCCTCTTGAGCACTGCGGAAGCTGTCGCAATCCGTCTTCACAGTCCTCCACTTTGTTCTCAAAAACAATTTGTGGTTGCGCTTCAACTCCCTTGGCCCAACCCCCGTCCCAATACAAACCCTAGACAACAAAACAATTAACACCACAAATCCCTTCCCCACCCATATTTGTAAATGACTAATCCAATCCTTCCTAAAGTGAAAATATTTTGTCAAGATATATATAGTGATGTAATGGCATGAGTACGAATCACTGAAAACGAGCTTGTTCGCCAACTTGTGTTTTCTCAAATACTCAGATTATCGGGCCAATTAGTGTCACAATGAGGGAAACATTCTAAGGACCCGAAGCACATGCAAACTATACCTGACTGAAATTGTCTAGCGCTTTGTGAAGATTGGCATGCATCCCAGTCGGTGGTTCATTGGTAATTTTGATGGCATTTTCCAAAATCCCCTGGGGAATTATATGAGCCGACGGTTCGCCAGCCGGTTCAGCACTGATAAACACACGATAGTTCGGGTGTGCACTTTCTGCATACTGTTCCATACGTTTCTCCAACGTGCTCAACCATTTGGCGACTAGATGAATATTTTGCAAAACAACCCAATGCCCTTCTTCGGCTGCTTTTTCCAATGCGGCCTCGGCAACGACCTCTTGGCCCTGACCGAGGGAAATGTTGTGAAAATTCCCACGGTCCAATTTGAAACCAAGTTTGTTACCCAAAATTTCCACGTCCTTCAGCGGATCCACACCGGGCGACAAGATGAAGAATATTGGCACAGCCGAGCTGGATTCTTTGAAAGATTTGGCAAACTCCACTTGACGTGCCTCCACATACTTAGTTCCAAATGTTGTGGCCACATAATGCCGCAACGCGTAGGTCATTCGATCGTGTCGTAGGGCACGCATCATGCACAACTTTTCCGCGGCACTTTTGTTTTTCCACTCCTGTGGGAATTTCTCTTTCTCCGGTGCTTCGGCTTCCAAAAAGGCCTTCCATCGTTTCGCTGATGAGACTATATCTTTGTCCAAATCACGAAAGTTGTTCATCTTGACCAAAGTTTGTACACCACCCCAATTCAAATCGTTCAGGAAATCCACCGGACTTTTCGCATCTGGCACAACCGGATATCGGAGCAAAAAGTCCATCAGAACTGATGACAATTCTCTCGAGGCCACCTGAACTTGTAGAACCATAAGGACAAGAAAAATTAATTTGTCCCGCTCGAACAATCCGCGTGTAGTGTAGACAAATATCGAATAAGTGATATTATCCAACAAGCTGATCAGACGTTCCTTATCGGTTTCAGCTTCCGGAGCCGTATCGATCGATTGTTCAAATACCGTGCGGAATGCTTTCAACGAGAACTGATACATTGGATGTATTTGGCATAGATCATTCATCACGAAATAGATCAGAGCGGCACGTGTTGCTGCTTGACGGTAGTGTTCACGGGCCTGATTGATCTCTTTCTCCGTCACTTTGGCCTCGATTACTTTTTCTTCAATATCTTTGGCTGTTTGTTTATTTGTTTCCAAATTTTCTACCAATGAATGATCACCCAAGAAATTCCCACCAGAACTGGCCAATTTGGCCAGTAATGAGTCTTCCAAATTTTTCAACGTGATCTTAAACTCGTTCTGTTGTTTGGTCAAATCGGATTTGAGTTTCTCCAAATCCGGACGTTCTTTACTCACCACCACGGCCAATAATTGGTCTTCCAAACCATCTCTGGTTACGGTAAAATTGATCAGGGTGGTCTGAGCTTGCAATTCTGGCTGATAATGCGGATTGGCCAATTTGGTTTGGAGAATCAATCGAAAATTCCCATTGAACGGGATCTCTTTGTCGCCCATTTTCATGGCTGTTCCTTTCTTCACTGTCTGTCGTCCGATTATCGGATCCAAGATAGGATCTACTGTCTCGCCAATATTCTCAATCAATACGGTGCTACCTTCGGTTATGGCTCGTTCAATTTTGTCCAAGTAATTCTTCGCACCCAACCGGGTGACAATTAGATCTGCACCGTAACGTGTCTTGATCCATTTGATTGCCTGTAACTGTGGATCCACACACAGTGGCCAACGCTCACAAAAACTAAATATGGCCGCATTTTCCACAGACATCCGGTCCTCGGGTAGTGACTGATTATTCCATGTAGCAATCACAGCATCATCGACTAGCATATAGAGCGGATCGATTCCTGGTCGAATAGGGATAGGAACTTCCAATCCTTTCATGAATGGCCACAATTTGTCATCCATTAACTGTTGTCGGAATGGTTTGCTCAAATAGCCGAAATAGGAGATGAATGTGGTAGTCATGAGCACATCGCCAATCACAGTTTCCCCTAGTTTACGCAAATCTTCTACCTGTTGAGCCCATCGAATATTTTCTGATGCGAAACCACTGACCAGGCGATTAGCCAAATCCAATGTTTTAGCCGTGAAATCGGCCTCTTGTTGACAACGCAATTTCTCTTCAGTTGCCTCGCGGAAACTGGCAGTCAGTTCGGCCAGGGATGCCTCGAGGACCGCGATTTTCTTTTGCAACGTTTCTAATTTCTCGGTTGCCTGACGCAACTCTTCGTTGGCCGCGTTCAGTGCATCTCGTTTCGGTTTCACCTCGCAATAGACATCGTGAAATTTGAGTATATTGATAACCCAAGAGCAAAGGCCAGCTGCGGCTAGCGATTTCGTCCGAATTACATCCGGATCGAAATTGGGCATCTTTACATATTCAATGGCTGCCTGTTTGCTATTGGCCGCAATATTCTCTTTGTCGTAATTTAACAGATTGTTCAAAAACTGATCAACTTTGGACATAATTCCAGCTTTGGCCGCACGCCAGCTTCGATCTTTTGGCAGTTTTCCATCCATAGCAAATAGACACATCACGGCCGCACAGACGAGAACCACATCTGGCGGTGGACTTGTCAACGCTTTCAATTCGGTCAGATTGTTCTTATTCAACGTGTTCAACGCTTCTTGTGCGGCAATCAAAGCCGGTTCCGCTTTGCGTAGATCAACTTCACAATCGTGTTGTTTTCGTGTGACCTCAGCTTTGATCACACTCACTTTCGCCTCTTCCTCCGCGGCAATCTCTTTCTCCGCGGAGACTTTCTCGGTCTCCTGACCGACTACCGCGATCAGTTTGTTTGCATTTTCTGTCTTCTCGTTGACCACAATTTCTTGTGCGGCCAGTTGAACTTTCAACTCGCTAGTCTGTTCCCCGGCATCACGTAGACGATCCAAACCGTTGACGAGCCGATCGATTTTTTGTTGTAGTTCATCCATCTGGGCACCGACCATTCGTTTGTACAAATTAATTTGTTCCAAAAACGATTTTGGTGTGGTGTAATTGTGACGTCGTTCTTTTTGTAAATAATCTTGACTTAATTCGTTCACGGTGGTATGCGCGTAGGCCATATATTGACTGACAGAAGGAAGAACTTCCGGCTGAAATGTATAGATAAAAAAAATAAAAAAGGAGAACAGGCGTGAGTTTTGAACAATCCGTCTCCATCCCGATGTTCACGCACAAAATGTACTACTTTGTTAAGTCTGCGTTACACATGGTCGAAAAAACATCTGCTTACATAATACAACCTGAAAAAATATAACCGATAAGGCGAAACGTGAATAGTCGCCGACAACCGGATGATCGTATCATGACTTTACATCTGTGTGGGATCCATGGGCACATGAAGACGGCACTTCATATTGTCATCTGAATCAGGCACAACGTCCATCTACAAATTGTGACGTCGTTAACATGTTCCCGCTAAACTGTGACGGTACGATACACACCATTTTGGGAGAACAAAAGAATAACGTCCTGATATGGGAATTTTCGGGTTCCACTCTCGACTCAGTGCAATACACCAAGAATTTGTGATTAGTGATGGAACTTGGCCCATACCCTGGATGAATCTAATTCAAATTGCAAAACCAATCACATTTTTTCCCTTAGTTACCCTTAATAACTAATCTGTTGTATTCTATAGACTTTTGCGTACAAAAAATGTCACATTTCAGTCAAGAAAACGTGGGGGGGGGAAATAAGAAAACAGTTAGACTCACTAATTTATAAAAATGAAGAAATAAGAAACTCATCAAGGTATGGTTTGAACACATTCAGATATGTTGCTCAGGAAATCGGCTAACACACGGCCAAAGTTTGTCAAGATGCGCGCCAAATATGGGACAGTAGAATTCCTGTAGATATTGATTCCCGAAAGTGTAGAACAAAAAGCGGAACGTGTTTAAGTAATGAGAGCGGCACATTGAAAGATCGTTGTGTACAGAATGAGTGGGATCTGAAGGTAGTTTGTGAGCAAACTATTCCCATGTGGATAGGTGCTGATCACACAGATTGATGGACAACTCGTGCAGTGGTGTGAAAGATACACGGCCAATAACTGACCGTCCCCGGCAGAGGCATACAAAACAATAGATGGTGCTTAGTTTCACCCGGTACTGTCGAAGCCTTCTGATATGAATTGACAAAATGCGCATGAAAATCAAATTCCCACTCACGATTAGGAGATGAAAGTGATCCGTAGGACGTGCAACATGCAAGCTGGACAAATTTTAACACCAATTTTTATCATTCTGCTGAGAACATTGGCACACCTTTTCAAATCCACTGACACTTCAACTTCACCGATCGCTTTGTTTGGATTGATACTAGACAAGACATTGTTCATCAACACCCTGCAATTAAAACTCGATCTCATACCAACGTAATTAGTTCCTACTAGATTAGCAACTGCCCACCTGTCCATCTGTATTTGACTTCATGTAAATTCTACCGCGTAGAAACAAAATCATTTATCATTTGCCTGTGTGAAAAGCAAAAAAGAAAATAGATCTAATAACTTATCTATGAGAAATGTACTAATAATTGTATTTAGTTTGACTCCGTCTCTCTCCTCTACCCGAGTTAGGTCGGAGTGTATCATAAACGAACTCTTCTGGTTAAAAGCATCAGACACATAAAAGCATCTGCTCACCTTTTACGTTTCGTCTATGTAATACCCTTGAGCAAAGGTATAAAATATAGATCGGTAGGTAATTCAGGTATTTTTGATACCCAAAGTAATTCACCCCGTACTGTCGTGTTTCATTTCTCATTACTAATTCACAACACTGTCCAATCAAAAGACAATTATTGATGTTCTCAATATCAAGTGAACTATACATTCACGGGATGACCGAAGTCAAGGTTACAGGCAGATAGTGAGAACCAGACAAATACCAATTGATAGTTTATTACACAGTTTGAGACGTAAACCGGCGGTGGTCAGACGGATAAGGTCTTGGCTTTTGGATATGAAGGTAGCCGGTTCGAACCCATTCATCGTCGATCGACTACCTCAACTGGCAGCCCCCTTTGTTGGCCGCAACCCCCTTTGTGAAGATGATGTGTATTTTTTTTTGTTAAAAGATGAAAACAATATTGTCGGTTTTGACTAACGCTCGGTGATTGCACGAGAGAAGGCAAAACCAAACTGTCTGTTTGTTTTATGGTTCTCAGTGATCGCAAACTACCAAAACAAACTATGAGAAAGTGATGGAGAGGAAGGGAGGAGGATGAGGCAAAATGAATGGCTTCTATCATCGCCAGAAAGTCGATGCACCAATTCGTGTTGGTAACTGGTTGTTAACATTCGAATCATGCAGATTCCGTGATTTTGCGCTTACCAGGTGCCGATAGCTCAATGAATATAGGCATCTGGGCAAGTGAGGAAAACTGTAATGAATCAAAGGAGGAATTGTGCAGTTGTTATATGATTTTGTCTGACGAGGGAACGAAAAAGTAATGTTTAGCCGGGCAAAATGATTGGCGAATTTTGTGTAATGATTGTTCATGTGGGTGGGTACGTGTATCCCTCTGTGTGTGTGCGCGCGCGTGTGTGTGTGTGTGTCTGTGGGACATCAACACGTATGAGCAAACAAATTAGTATGACCGTTGGTTGTGATTAAAATTTATCAAACTGCTTTCTGTTCATGACTCGTACTGATAACAAATTAGCAACACGAATTGGAAAGCGGACATGATAGTACAGGTTGGGGAAGGAGTAAAAACGGAATTAGTGACTCTTATCATTTTACCCACGATTGGTCAGAACATCACCACAAACTATGATCCATTCGATAGAGAAAGAAACAAGTTAACCGTCCGCCAACATGCCATCTTCATCTTTCTTGGTCTGAAAACAGCATCCTGTGCAATCGAGCGAGGAGGTCCCTGAGGCTGATTGTAATTGAAGCGCACCACAGACAAATTCATTTCTCTTTTCCAATCATAGCGAATAGCCGAGAATCAGTTCGAGCTTACGACCTCCTTCCATCCGAGTTTACGACGAGAAGTGGTGTTCGTCAGAGCTTTCTCCTATTCCTGTTCCCCAACCCCTCCAACTGAATAACTGAGATGATTACAAATATCGTTGTACTTAGGCTATCTGCAGAGAAGTCATCTATCAGTAGCGGCCCGTGGCTGTGCAAATCAATGCCGGATAGGTGCAACATCATCATGTGGTGAAGTTAAACAAACCGTTCAGAGCCTGCCCGGTAGCGTAATGCCCAAAGGCATTCGACTCACAATCGTTCGTCCCGGGTTCGCGCCCCAGTTCGGGCGCGGTGGACATGCAATGCTGATGATTCCTAACAAGGATGAAACAGCTGTACAGTGCTTCCATAGTTTCTTAATGGTCAGTTGAGCGATGATATCACATGGTGAATTATTTCATGAAAACATCCAATCTCCTACTACTAACGCATACAAAGCCTCCTTAGTCGATTAGTCATAAAATGACACGAATGATGAACATGGTTTTCTTGCACACACACACACACACACTATTATTATTATTATTATCTGTCTGGTCCTGTCCGTAGGCTTGAACATGCATGCACGGGAGGTAGATCGAACGATCACTTTCAAGCACCAGTTTCTTCTTTCGTTTGATTATCGACTGTCAGTTAGTCTAACTCACTTGCCGCTCGGTTATAGGGCATGGCGAGCGCTGACTCGATTTATGTTTTGTCTGAATCAGCCTCAAACCCTCTTCCCCAGTGGTTTAGGGATAATCATTTGTTCGTCCCACGCGGTTACTGATACCAATTAGTTCCGGTATCATAATCCCACCAACCACTGGCCGGGAGTGATTACAAGTGGACAAGGTCTTGATGTTTGAGTGTGAAGGTCACATGTTCGAATCCCTCTAGTGCCGGTCAACTTCTCTGGGTTGGATACGGCGCCGTTCCTGAAAAATGATGTGTACTAACACCTTGTCAATAAAAACAAATAGACAAAAGATAACTACTGGTAGGAGTTCTAAATGAACTAGTCGGAAATCAGTCACCCGAAATTTATGCCAGTTGGGTCAGTGAAAGTGAGTTGGCGATGGTGTTGGTCCATTTCCTGCTGTCCGATGATCGCTTGTTTGTATGTTGAATTTTATCGTCATAAAGTTACGTGAATGCTATTCGAACGAACTTACCGACAGGCCGGGACAATCGGCCAAGAAACGCTCGGAGACAGAAAGCAAAGCTTCTTGTGGCCACTCATGGAACCAGTCAATAGAGGTGCGATTGACTAGTGCAGGAAAACGTCTGGCTCTCACTCGAAGTTTGTCACCGACCGGAGAGAAACAAAGGATCACCTGCGCCCCCCAAAAAAATTATCGAGTTTAGCAGGATAAAGGAAAAAATAGAACTCATGTTACTACGAATACCAGTAAGGTCTCTGGTATTCCTGTTTGTAGTGCATTCAAAAATTTCCTCTGTTAATATTGTTGGGGTCCTAGCATCTGATGGTAGAAAGAAGCGTCAGCAAGTATCATGAATTGATTTACACGTTTCTCCTCTTACGTCTCTTTGTAGACTGTAATAAGGCTAATCAAAAAAACTGACCTTGGTTGTCTAGGCAGACGTGCCTGAAAATAAAGAATGAAGTCTTGCTGAAGCATAAAACTTCATAAACGGTTTTTGGAAGAGCCCCGGGTCGCAATCGCCTGTCCAATAGAAACACTTATTTCATCAAGTACTCTAACCATGATCACGCTCGTATCGAAGGGTTAAAGATAACCATTTTTAATTACCTTATTTTCCGTTAACTGAAGTCTAGTAATGAAGACTGATCAGGAAAAGAAAATTCGTTGTGGAACGATTTTCATTCACACCAAAGTTGACTTTGCCTCACGATGAGAATCAACCAATTAAAAAACCATGGACAATTTAAAATTGTGCTTAAGTTTTTCAACGTATTAAACTAAACAAGGTAACCCGTAACATCACATTGAAAGAATAAATTACGCCAAAAGCATATCTTTCACGAAGTAAATTAATCGCATCGGAAACTGGCCACAGAGTAAAATTTTGCGACAGCAGTTCTTTCCCCTAATCCTGACACACATGACTATCGATATTTTATGCACCATTCTACCAGTGGTATTGAATAATATTTAAACACTCCAAGCGTCACCGGGTATGGGGTATGGTCTAATCACTCAATACAGCAAGGAATATGATCATCCCGAGCAACAGCTGAAAAATCCGGCGACCTGTTAATTTTGTTGATAGAGACAATGCATGGGGTCACATGAAAAACACTTACAAAATGGAAATTTATAGAAGATAATTCTTTAAAAATTTCATCTCGTTTTCTTATCACAAACCAAATTTGTCACTCTTAAGTCAATAAAAAACGATCAAAAAGGAATTCGCTACGGCTAGGGAGATTTTGTCACTGTGGTGATGGAGATATTTGCTTTATTCTGAAAAACGGGTAACATAGGAGAATCACCGTGGTTTATTCTACCAGAATTTATTACCCATGTTATAGTGGGTTTTTTTAATTTGAAGTAAATCGACTGACAGAACACTTGAGTGCTTCATATTTAAAAGTGTAACGGTCTGAATATCACTCCTGCCCAAAATGATTCGTGTCTTGACGTGACAATTAAATGAGGCACCTAAACAGCGAATGCTAAAGTAGAGATTTTAAGACATTTGAATCTGGTAATCAGACATCTTGTCATCAGGTGCTAGAGCCTAACTGGAACCGAACCATCGTAGAATAGGATTCTATGCAATTTTACACTTCACCGTTTTTGCAGTGACATGCTGCAAACTGCCACAGATTTGTTCTTGACACGTTTCATGCATAAGTGTACTGGGACGGATATGCCCCATAGCCGTTGGGGCCACGACATGGAGATGGAGGGACCGGTAACCGTGGCGCAGAATCACGTAAGGTCTCAATAGATCTGGCGTGATGATAGGCAGTCATGTGACAACGAATTACCATTCACCACCAAAAAGATCGGCGGATTTTGGATTCGCATGTCTGACTTTTTTGAACTGACAGATAAACAATCCACGTGACTGCGACTGGTTTCCCAAACGTCCTCAAAACATTTTAACTACCCCAGGATTGTCATACTACTGTATGACTTCGTTTTCGGATTGGGATTCTCATCTATCTTCCTAAGTAATGGGTATATGATAAAGCATTTAAAGTGGAATAACGAAGAAAACGATTCCCTAGTGAAAAGCATTTTATACGTAAAAAGTTGTTCCAGTCACTGGAAGCATACACGTGAAGATCCATCCATCATGGCGACTGTTTCCCCATGTTATTTCCCAATCGGCACTATCGTGATTTTTATTATTTGCCGAGTCGTTTGAATTGGTTCTCAATTTGTCCCCTGTTGAGCTTTTTTTACATTGACTTCATCCCCTTAGAATTTTTTATAATAATAGTAATAATATCGTATTTCGTTCCGGATTTGTTCTGTGCATAACTCAAATACAGTCCGCAACGAGAGTTACAACCCAGTGAATGGGAGTATGTTGCAAAGGAATTTGGAAACGAGTTGACACGAAAACACTACGTAAAACCCTCGCTGGTTTGGATGATTCAAGTGAACAGGGAATGCTGAATTTGCCGTGAAAACATTGTTGTATGGGAACAAGAGAACGAAATTTCCTCGAAGATAGATGACCAGTTTCTCGGTTATCATCGCTCATCAGGTATGTGTACCTGGTTTTCACTTTCCTCTACGGTCATTCTTATGGTTGAAATTATGTTATCAGATGAAATTACACCTGAATGAGAAGCAATAACGGTAGTTCGTTGAGTGCATCCTACAAACACTGTCAGTTTATTTAGTCATTCAGTGAATAGTTCTGTTTGCTAACTGATCACTCAAACTCTCGTTCATTTGGTTGCACAAAAATCTAAGTGAAAGTAAACATACGCGAAGCATTCGACGAGTTTTGTCGATAAAGAACTTCCAACAATTTTCCGGGGTGTCCAACAGCCCGATACTCTTGACTTCCGGACGAATGCTCGTGAGTATCTGATCGTATTCCTCGTCTGTAAACAAATTGGTAATTTCCCCGGATGCCAGAAAGTCGTTGATGTACACCAAAAACCGTTCGTCTGACACCTGCCCCGTGTGGATAAGGGGTTGGGAAAACCCAGATCAGTTGTTAATTAAAAACGAGAGAGTTGTAAGCCGTAGTCAGATCACAAGGTGTACGCGAACATGTGTTCTTATTCTCAACCTATTTATCTAGGATAGGAGGGGAAACCAGTGTGAAGGAGAGCATGCGAAAGAAACTAAAATGTTCTCACTCCGTCTGTTATTTGAGATGAGCAGGAGTTAGGTCGATTTGTCAACTGATCAGATTCTGTCATATTTGGTTGCTAGGATGAGTTGCTGTTACACAGATGACCACTGTCATCGGCTTTTAGTCAAGGAATTCGGAACGATTGCATCCATTTTCGATCGCACGCTGGAAGCCTCAGCAGTTTGGGGTGGATGCAGCCTAAGCGGTTTCGATTTATCATTGGATGTAGTCAAATAACGGTTAGCGCTGATTGGATGTCAACCGACGGACAGAACGCAGCAGTCGAGAGATATGGTCGAACTGTGTGGACGGGGAACATATTAGATGTCAGTGTTGTTTTTTTATTTTCCAGAATCGGTCAGTTCATCAAACTTCAGAGGTCGGATACACCCAACGACAAAAATTACATATTCCTTTCGGATTAGATCTGAATGAATCAATTTAGAAGTGACTGCACACCAGAACCTTGTCATGCCTTCTGGGCACTGAGCCCCAGGATTCAATGTGGTAGAGGAACTGAATCTCTAGGTAGATCAAGGTGGTTGCGACTTGATTTGCGCATGCCCACGGTACACTCGCCTCGCTGCGCGCTGGTCTCCGAGACAGGCAATGGCAAGAGCATCAAGCGAAGTTGGCAATCGATTACAAGGCAAAAGCCAGATTCACTTAGAATGCCGAGTTGTAGACCACGGGATCTTTCCCCCGCGATGATTGAAGCCAGTAAGTTGTATGGTTAATTGTCGCAGTCAGTGGGACTGTTCGATTCGAAATTTTTCTCCTTTTTCTTCTTGATCTTCGCCACCTCTCAATCTCTTCCTCCTTTTGGTAGACGGTTTTGTCTAGGGAACATAATGGTTGTGAAAGCCGGGCTGATGCTCTTTGTACATAATGGTTACAAGATTCCAGAAGACTGCGCTGCCAACAGAAAGTCAGTACTGAAACTGCAGTTTCGCATTTGACCTTGAATACATGTGCAAACTTCACAAGACTAGGCAGATGAAGGTAGAGTGTCCGTCTGAATTTTAACCACCTCTTGATTGGAAAGTTCCGGTCACGTGAGTACCTGCTTATAATCAGTCAAAAAACGACGGTTCCATACTCAGTTTATACAATCACTGACCTTAAAATAGGTGCTTTGGTTTTAATTGCCTTCTCAGAGCACTATCTATTCAAACAGGAAAAAAGAACCAGAAATACTGGAAGCTCGAGTGCTAGAATTCCACTGACTACGACATTGAGCTGTCCCCAACCATCGAATGGAGTGAACTCGTGGAATCCAATCCGGCAGTCTAACTGCACCTACACGGTCAAGAAATTTTCATACTTTTGTCATCTCACCGACTGGTCACCTCAGACCATCTTCAAACCATCAGATGTCGCGAAGTACAGCGTACAACGAGGCAAGCATTTTGGGGGTATGCAAAAAACATGTCCCGACCACCTCAACCTATTCCAATTCATTGCATTTCCCGCAAATCGAGCTCTAGGGCCAGTGCTTCACCCTTAACAGTGAATTTATGGGAAAATCCGCCCACCATATCCTACCAATACCTCGAAGATGACAGTTTTCAAATACGAAAAACCTTCGTACATTTGCCATCAACGGCAATGTATCGGATTCGTAGAGCTACGATATACACCCTACCTTTGATCGATAACTGGATGTCACATTGATCCCACAAATGCCTAAAGTTGGTGGGCGAAGAATTGACGTGCGTAAGTGTGTGCGTGTGCGTGTGTACAGATATGACGAATTCAACAATGGATCACGCTAACTTGAGTCGATAAATCAATATTCTCTCCGAAGAAATCAAATTGTGGGCGCCGAACTCGATTGTTTGGAAACGGGTGGAATAAACAGCCAAAAACAACTGGCAGAATACAACACAATGGAAAACCAGTGCTCATCTCAAGTGCAACCTCTTGGAGGGATCGAAGCAAACTGGAGCTTTTATCAATCAACCGTGCTTTACATGTGTTTTTGGAACTCACATCATTAAGCTTTATCCAATCATCCATCAAGAGGACAATACAACGGGCGGATCGCAATTCAACTGAACTCAGGGACGAGAATAGAACACTGGAGATTTTTTTCTACATATATCACTGAGTTAAAGTTAGCACTAGAGGAAGAACGAGCCAGCATATGACATAAGTACATCAGACAATCGATAATAAATGGAGACATGACGTCTTACGTGATCATCTAATTTAACTTAGAACTAACAAAATGCTGGTCATTTCATACGGATTAGTCTTGTAATCACACAATATAAACCGGTGAATATATGTTCATGCCGCTAGTGCTCGATGCTTAATCATTCGTAATGTCAGGTACCTTCTAGAATGTCGACGGTTCCGCCCAATACGATACACGCGCAGCCACGTGTTTACACGTTGAATCCTCACAGTTTGAGTACTGTAATCACCATTGGTCGACAGATGACCTCATCAGCGTTATCAGTAGGCACACGAAATTATTCTCCATCCGGTATCAACGTTCAGTTAACGACTAAATAACTTTGGAATTATTGAGTAGCTATTTCATGCCCGTCAGGAATCATCGATAACGGATAGGCGTTATACCATTTGATGGAGTTCAACGTGCCGTTCAGATCCAGCCCGGATAGCGCAATCAATAAGGGCTGGACTCACAATCATTCATCCCCGTTTGCCTCCCAAACCGTAGATTGTGACCTTTTTCAAGATCACGTGCTGCTTCATTCGAATGCGTAGCTATTTTCCCAATGGATACTGTGTGCGTCACTTGCGTTGTGCATTGCGCGTTGTTCATAACAAAACCGCGCGTACGTTTACCCATGCTTTGATCAGTAAAGCAGTTACGCATCTGGAAATAAACGTTTTCGGTCTTGCACAGATCTACCTCATTCAGGTACACACGTGTACGTAAGATGGACGTGTTGTACTTTCGCGATCAAGAATTTATTCCAATCTAGAAGACTTTCTGAAAAATATGAGAATAGTAGGTCACGAATTATAAATTTGTCCGGGCTGGAATAGCCATTTGCATGCATATCCAATTTACACTGCGGGAAGCTGTCCAGAAATTTCTGTAAACTTGGAGATAGCTGGTTAGCGTCTGCCGGAAAAAAACGCGACAACCGATGAGGAGTAAAGACAAACGCAACATTATGCCCTTGGTTTTATTGACGCAAAATATGAAAGTAGTAGATGCCAGATAGCGTAGATGAAAGTGTGTGGAACCCTTTCCACAGGTGCCCAAATTTTTCGAATATACTTTCCTTTCGACTCATGTGCTTTTTGTTGCATGCCTCAGTGTGTGCCCGAATGAAAAGAACAAATGAACCTGCGAGTGATTTGATTGGAGTTCGACGATGAACCACATCACTAGTATTGATATGTTACAAATGTTAACGTGAAATACTTTTGCATACGGCAACTCTATCTATCAAATTTGAAATGCAAGGGGTTAAAATCACACGAGAAATCCCAATAAATAAGACGAATAAAAACAAACCAATAACGCGAACGATAACAATAACGCAAACCTGTGCATCGGTCATGAGGAACACGTAGGGCATATTTTTCAGTGATGCTTTCAAATACAATTGGGCCATATGGTTACGCAAATCTTGTTGTGAATAGCCTTTTCGTAGCACAATTTGGGACACTTCGAATCCGGAGATAAATGCGGCCAAACGAGATAACGATTGCTTTCCAGATCCACCGATCCCAATTAACAGAGCACTGCCTCGTGGCATTTCCAAGATGCGACAAATACGCAACACGTGACCCACAGCATCACCGAACAGGACCAGATTCATGACCGCATAATTGTCATTGTATTGATCCAACGCTTGTATGACAACGTGATTAATATTATCAATCGAATCGACTTGTGTATAGATTCGTTCGGCTTGTAGACCTTTATTGAAACTGCAATAGATCAGAGGTTCAGCGCTGATATCTTTCGCTTGAATCTCTGGGAATTGAGAGCATAATGCCTGAATCGTATATTTGATAGCGGATTCTACATCAGCTACGTCGATCATTTTGTCCGTGTACACGCGAACTGCCTCGTGCAGATAGAGACGAATCAACGACAGAACTGTGTTACAGGACTCCGGTTGACTGAACATCAAACACTGTGTATTTAAGAATATAAAACAGTCGGTCGTAGTGTGTCAAAATCCGGCAAAAGCGAGGATGGAGAACGACACAGGAAAAAAACTGAAATTTCTAAATTGACTAATGTAATGACCCATTATGACGTGTCGGTAGGCAACTTATCATGCAGTGTCAACACCCAACTTGACTTTGGAAATCATGGAAACGCTGTACGGTCATGTCAACCCATTTGGCCAATCTTGGTCTAGTATTTCTCCTTTCGATTGATTTAATTTAGTCAAGATTTTAAGTCGAACGTAACTGCTCCTAATTCGGATAACTCTTAAAATATTCATGTGATACGGCAATCACTTCATGTCAAAAGCGAGTACACAACAAGAAAATGCCTTGAGAAGGACTACCCACGGTAGTCGAAACGTTGGCGCATTACATCTGCCAACAACGCTGTATTATTAACAATATATCATTCACAATTAAAACCAATACGTGGCGCATCGATTTTTCGACACACTCCTTACATCATTTGGTTCTGATATTCGTCTCATTACCTTGAAATTTACGACAGTGAATCCTGAAAACGTGATTCATTTAAGTGTGGTAGGAAGGTATCTCTTTAACTCATAGTTAATCATCCGATACTATAACTGACATCGATATTGTTCAAAATTAATGCTGGAATCCGATGTCGTCCGTGGTTCGATAGTATGGAAAAATATATGGGTAAATACCGGTGCCCAAAAAACCTGAGCACATGATGAACTTCACGTGACTTGCTGTCTTCCAAGAAGGGCCCGCTGACGAGTTCGCCCGGAATCCGATAAATGGCACACGGTCTACACCCAAGCAACCCGCGAGCGTAAGATCAAGGGCAGAACGACAGTTCCTCTTCCGCGTCTGAGGACAGAGCTGAAATCGGTCTGGATTTTTTCATTCACTCACTTAGGAGTAAGTGGACGCGATGGCTGGAATGAAGATTACCAAAGAACAGGCGGACCAGATGACAGAGTAAAAGCAATCACCCAGTGAGGTCCGATCTTAGCCTACTTTAACATGCATTTCGATTCTGGGTACTAAATGGGACATGAAATGCGAGATCCCAAATCACTTGATGGTTTTGCTTTGATTAGGCTCGATGGGACCCAAACTACATTTGAAATAACCCATCAGAAATAACAACTACTTATAAGATTTCACAACAAAGAGTGACGGTCCGAACATAACGATGTGTGGATAAACAAAGTTATTTTGCAGTGCAACTATACATCTTGACTTTGTTCGGTGTTTACGTCACCTCCACGCCACAGAACATGAGCCCAAACCAAAAATGGCCGGCAAAACAGCTACCCAACTGACTGACTGACTGACTGACT